>CAXHWN010000244.1:1273501-1676001 GCA_964020975.1 Hermodice carunculata | reverse complement strand
AACATAGGATAGGCCTACACATTTGATTTCCCATGATTTTGGATAGAATAAAGCAGCAAGAGAATAACTTAAGATTTTGTTATGTGTCAGAGTAATACCCAATGACGCATTTTTTTACGACGATATTGCCTGCCGATCGCGTCCACTCGCAGACTAGAAAGACTGCAGGACTTGCATTACACTATTTGCATCAATTTGGAATAAATTTAGCTTCGCTTCGATGCGATAAAAAATCAGGCAGCGCCATGGGTTTTTTGTCTCCATAGGAACTACATTGATGTGCAGTGTTTGTTTCTTATATTTCAGCATAACATTACTGGAAACAAACATAACATTTTCTAAAAGAGGAGCTACCGTTTGGTGGAGCTTGGAACAAAGAAAACTTTTGCTTAGGTTCCGCCATTTTTGTGTTTATTTCTACGGAAAGAAGCATGTTGCAAATTTTGGAAAAGTAAACCCTCAACGATTCACTACTCAAGAGCTTTTACAGCAATATTGCGTTTTTGTTTATAAATGTTTATAAAACATGGAGAGTCTTTCAATGGTAAGAGACTCAGTAAAGGTAAAATAGCATATTTTGTTGCTAAAGTGTTTGATTTATATCCATGTGCGATTCCTTTGGTGGAGTAACTGATTTTGCAAGTGACCCATGACTTATCTTCAGGTGTGGTGAGAATATCTGAGAGAGGAATGAAGTCCTAGCAAAGAGGTCCGTCCAGTGAGACTGTGAGTCGTTAATGTCATCAAACTAAAAGATTTTAAAAGTATAGATCTAGTTGTTTATATCCAGATTCCAAATATATGCAGCAAATTGACACTTGGGTTTATTAGCCTCTCTCTCTCTCTCTCTCTCTCTCTCTCTCTCTCTCCACACACACACACACACACACACACACACACACACACACACACACACACACATATATATATATATATATATATATATATATATATATATATATATATATATATATATATATATATATATATACAGGCAGGTGTATAGGCTACTTGAAACAACTTGAAGTGATCAATGCTGCAGTGAATCTACCCTACAGGTGACAACCTATAAAGATTTACAAGTGGCAAATGCGGTTTTTTTTTCAATCGTTTTCCCATTCAGAAACTTCCAATGATACAAAGCTGAAGTGAAGAATCAAAAGAGGCAGCGTGTTGACGAAACAAAACATATGCACACTGCACACACACGCGCACACACACACACACACACACACACAATTGCAAGCAACAGGCAGAGGTTTAAAAGCCAGGTGAAGAATGACGAAACATTAGTCCGGTAGCTCTCGGAGAAACAAATAAGTGGACTTTTCAGCAAACTTAAAAACTGCCACAGTGTAGCCTATATTTGAAATAAAATCTGGCTTGATAGTGAAAGAAAACTCATGTTGATCGACTGAAGCTTTTCCCCAATGGCAAGCGGGCCGCTGCCTGAGCACTGCACTGATCAATGAATGCGAGTGCAACGGTGAGCGCAGGTATAGGCCTACGTATGCGAACTTATAGCCCACAGACACAAGCTGGACTTTGTGGAACTTTAAATATCTTGATAAAAACGCATATTTAAGGCCTGAAATTTTGCTGGTTTATAAATTATACAGTTAGGGACAGTATGGAGGACATCGAGGGTCCGCGTTTTCGCTATGCTTCGCGGTCCGCATCAGCATCCGCATTTTAGTGGGCTATATGTACCAGCTGTGGGTTGACCGTGCGACAGGAGACTGTCAACGTTACATTGCAGACTGGCCAATATTGACTGAAATTCTGAATGTTGGTTGTCCCTTTGCTCTATTTTTTTTTAGACTATCATTTTTTCTTCTTTTAGGCGTATTATCCTATTTTATTTATTCAATTATTTTTTTAGCGCCAAACGGTCCAAATCAAAATATAGACTCACGTGCAAGAGTTGTTATGTTAGTTTCTGATAACGTCATCATGGGTCTCTGATGGTATAATTAATAATTAATAGTTTATTTGGGAAAACTACCCCTTTACATCGGGGGCACCGTGAACCGGGGCACTTCACGGTGCGTCCAAATGCACATATGACATATATATATATACAAAGATAATAGATAAAATAGGCCTACACATAGAATCATCTAAAAACTGTATAAAATTGTGGCCATGTACATAACCTGATAGATCCCGCAGATTTCTGCGCAGACACCATGCCGCAGACAAATATCGTTTACATGCTCTGTTAAAAATCTCGATAGCATCAGCAGGAAGCAGACATGTTAAACCCATAAACAGACATGTTTTGAAGAATAAAGAAGAGGCACTGAACTGCATCCAAGCTTGTTGGTTCTTGGAGTTGAGAAGGTTTGACTCCAGATCATAGAAACACTTAACTCTTAAATCGTTATAAAAATCGTATGAAATTCTAAGCTATTACACTTGGCACGCTAGGGTTCAAAACGTCACATTTTACCAATTGCGTGGACGAAATCGATCAATTTTTACTATTCCGTGTCTTGTAGAATTTTGTGGACAAAACTGGGGTAGCTTTTGTGATTTTGTGTACGAAATTGAAAAACTTAACGATTCTGTGGACAGAATTGTAGGCTATTATCTCTAGACTTCCGTGGACAAAACTGTTATAGATCTACTTTAAGTTATAGGTCTACTCTTACAATTGTGTGCACCAAATCGAGTAAGAGCTCTATGGATTTTGTGAAATGTTCTTCCAATTTCGTACACAAAATTGGGTCACATATGGATTACGTGACATGTTTTTCGATTTTGTGCCTAACATTTGATCAAAAAATGGATTATGTGGACAAAATTGCAAAGCTTTTAAGATTTTGTAAACGAATTTTAAAACCTTACCAAATTCTGTGGACAAAATTGGTAAATTTAAGGATTCTGTGCACAGAATTCTAAACTTAACGATGTTGTGGACGAAATCTATATATTTAACAATTCTGTAGATACCAATTTTCAATTTCGCAGACGAAATCGATAAAAGCTTACACTTCTGTGGACGAAATTGATAATGTTATATGATTTTGTGCACAAAATTGATAAATTATTACAATTCCGTGCACAGAATTCAACAACCTTTTGTGAAATGCTTTCAGTTTTGTGATTTTTTCTTCCAGTTTCGTCCACAAAATCGCAAGAGTAGCTTAATTTCATGGTGGGACTTCGATTTTGTAATTCGTCCTTACAATTTTGCGAATCCTGTTATGATTCCGTCCACAAAATCGATAAGTAGGCCTATTACGATTTCGTGCACGAAATCGATGATGTTACACTTCACACTCCATAGGAGACACTTTCGAAAACCCCAACATATAGGCCTATAGTATATTAGGGGCGTGCTACAGGAATCGGGACCATGTAGGCCTAAGTCTTAGGCCTGCTATTCAAAGTCAAAGACACTCGATCCTGAAATGCGCAGCGCATTTTAAGAATCCTAAGTGACCTAAGACCACAATAGCAAGGCATGCTTTGCCATGTAGGACTAAGTTGGAAGAACAGGCCTAATATGTAGAAAATAAACCTATCCCAAAATGTGCAGTGCATTTTGAGAATCCTACGCGATTAGGGGTCTGCCCATTCTTCCGAAGGTTCACGAATCCGAAGGTCCGTACGTCCGAAGTGACACGGGTCCGAAGGTCCACTAGTCCGAAGGTCCACAAGTCCGATGAATAAGCTAATTAATGCCAGGAACGATAAACAACGGTTGTTCAGTCTTTAATTGGTCTCACCCACATTATGAAACTTGACAGTGGTATATTCCATCGGCCTATTTATGAAAAATTATTCATCTGCATGTTTGTATAGGCCCTACCTAATCACACCTTTTGTTTCACGATATACGTCATAATGTTCATTTTGAAGTGCCGTGTAGGCCTCTTTAGAGTCAACAACAGAAGGATTTGCTGTTGCAGGGCACTATAATTTAATAGGCCAACTATAACTAATATTACACCTATTAACTTTCTTTTATGTTGACCAGTCAAATGTAGGCTTACAATTTTAGTGTCAACTTTTGTACTTCTTGCATAAAATATTGATCTAAATATCAGCACATATATCTCAATATTAATAAAAATCCTGCGTGGCCTTTCGTGCATTGAAGCCCTGAATGGTTTTCACGCAATAAGCCCTGGGCACCATGGTCACGCTACATTAGCAGCATGAGGCCAAATTCTGACCATATAATTTTACTCAAGTTTTTAATTTTCCATGCTCATGTTATCTAGCTATGTACTTTTGAGTATTTTTGTTACGGAATTTCCATAGAAACAAAATTAAAGGTCTGTAGGCTTACACAGTAAAAAAATCATTATCTCAGGCCTAACTAAAATTTTTAGGATATTTTAAGTAAATAATTCTAAATTTTCTCAAAAGAAATAATTTCATGGAATTTTCTTGCAATTTTGTTGTTTCAAAGGAAAATATCCTCTTTTACTCCCAAGATTTTGCCAATCTTATTTCAAGAATAGAATAAGAATCTTTTTCTTGAAACAAGATTTGAAAAATCTTGCGAGTGAGAGGATTTTTTCTTTTAAAGTAAGAAAAATGCATTAAATTATTTCTTCTTTGAAGAAAATTTAGAATTATTTTCGTAAATATCTTAAAAATGTTGGTTAAGATAACGATTTTTTTACTGTGTACATTACTGGAAACAAATTCTGTCAGGAAATGGATAAAATTTAGAAATGCTATATTGCTGCCACATTCTCAATTGTTAATTCCGTAATTCTCACTCTAAGGTCTAATATGCTAGTTCCATTTATTTCCAGTGACTCAGTTTTGTTGAAAAACATATCAGAGTTTTGATAATTCTTTTTTGTCAGAAACTTAGCATTGAACGAATGACATTCCACGTCATTCCGTCATAAGACATAGTTTCAACACTTAATCTTCAGTTATTTGGTTTAAACATATTTTATTAAGGCAATTGGAAAACAGGCATAGCCTATACAAATTCCTCTTGCAAAAAAGAAATAAGGAGTAAAATACAGAGTATGGTGTAAAAGGTAATTGCACAAACCACAGGACAGTACATTAACGGACACATAACAGAATGCAAGATAAAGACACCACCAGACGTCACAGATAGTGGTCCGAGTAATGAGTAGTTTGCATTGACTGTAAGAGATGAATGATACAAACAGTCTCGAAATAAGTCGTTTACAAAAGTAATGACGTTTGCCCGCACGTGGCCACTTAAATGGTAGGCCTACCCATATCAATATAACAAAATTCGTAATATCAACTGTTTACAAACTGCCAAGTGAAACCAGTGCGGGCTTCAGTTGAATCTGCCAGTGCGGATAATGTACGTATGTACAGGTTCAAAGATAGCTATATTAGCGGCTTTTGAACATTTTAAACTTCCATTTAGAACTGTATTTAATGTAAACGGAGCCTTGGTTATAATAACCATTTGAAGAGTGTTACGTTCGGTAATGAAGCGAGGACATTCAAAGAAAAAATGGTAGGAATTTTCTACTGTGGCGCCACAAGCACAACTAGGAGAACTTGCGATGCCAATTTTATGCATGTCGTAGTTCAACTGACTGCAGCCCATTCTAATTCGGGAATGTAGAATGTTTACTTTCCGGTTGCCAATGTAGAATAAATCGTTAACCTTTGGTTTATCATTGTCTAATTTACGCTGAAATGTATCAAGATCCTCAGAGTTTCGAACTGAATTGGGTAACAAATTCCACTGATGAATGGTTGCTGGTATAAAAGAATTGCTGTAAATACTAGTTCTTGCGTATATCTGGCTTATATCATTTTTTGATCTTGCATTGTATATATTTCTAGAAGACACGTTTCCTGGAATTAAGTCATGAAGGTAATCGGGTGTTAGCCCATGTATTATCTTATATAGCAATGTTAGTCTGTGTTTATCTCGACGTTTAGCCAAAGACTCCCATCCCGTCTCACTGAAAAAAAATCTATGACTGGTGCGACAGGTTGCCCCGGTTATTACTCGGGCTGCAACCAGTTGAACACTTTCAAGCGATGAAGCATCCGCCTGAGTAAATCCACACCAAACTACATCCCCATACTCCAGTAATGGTCTAATATATGTCAAGTATATAATTTCCAATGAAGTTATTTAATTTTTGTGGACCTTCGGACTTGTGAACCTTCGGACTAGCGGTACTTCGGACATGTTGACCTTCGGACTTGTGGCCCTTCGGACTCGGGGACCTTCGGAAAAATGACATTGACCCCGCGATTAGATATTCGGTATACTAGGCCCTATATACTATATAGGCCTATACTAGTAGGCCTACAATATTGGATAAAAATACCAAATTCAAGTTGGTACTACTTCATGCAAAGTTAATCGATGTATCAGTTTCCATTAACAGTCTTCAAAGAGGGGACGACAGCAACCTTCAAGAGTTCAAACATATTCTGCGCGCAACAGGAATTTGCCGAAATGCGCTGCACGTTACAGGAATCTCCTGAGTCCTATTTTAGACGTTATACTTTGTGACTGAGTGGGTGAGCCTGTCGGAGTGTCGGCCTATTAGTATTATTTACCATTGACAATTTTCAAACAGGAAAGGGCATAAACAATCGAGAGTCAACTTTTTCTTTCTTTCTTTTTATTTTTATTTTTTTAAGGTAGGGCCTACACCTTACGGGACACAGGATCATGTAGCCCTAGCGGCTATATATTACAAAGTAGACATTCCTGAAACTTTTAAACTGAAAGGCGCAGCGCATTTTCAGATTTCTAATGACATGAAAGCTGCTAGTCATTCGTTCCAGTAAGAGTTGCGGTTTAAATCACAAGTCCAAGAAGATGACAACAGCCAGGAATTTGGTGCTTTGTACAATGGGAGGAATAATATACTAAGTTCCAGTGTACAGACGCTACTCCATTTAAAATTATATGTATAGCCTATTATTTAAAAAAAAAATACAAGCCGGTATGCAAGACTATGCCTTCCGGTATTACTTTCTATGGGCAGTGTAAGCATGCAGGAGACATTCCCGAACTGCGCAGTTCATTATTTAACAATTATCTGTACACTGTAAAATACTAAAAATCCTGCAGATGACAGTAACTCTAGTCTAGAGGATGTCTTACTGTGTAAAATTAGAATCTGGATGCTACACTTGTTATATGTATTACGTCTATCGACAATCGGCAATCATGCAGAAGACGACAGAAATTTCAAGAGCCCCAAAATAGCCTACACTGGCCGCAACGGGAATCATGACCGGGTGTATTTTATAGTTGAGACATCCTAGGTAGTGGGAGGCACCAAATTTTGAAGTTGCTAGTAACTTATTTTTTTAAACCTTATGTGAAAGCACTCTCAGAGAGCATTCCAACAATACCAAAATTATTAAAATTGATGAAGTCTTTCTCGAGATATAGCAATTTACATGATTCCCAGAGATAGGGCCGGCGTCGCGACTAAAAATGGCCTTTTCCCATTAAAATGGAAACTGATGTTAAATGTTCACAAAATTCAGATATTTCTTGCATCATGTCATCTTTGCATACTTTTTAAGCATAAAACTGTGCATTTAATGAGAATTTCATTAATAATGAAGATATTTGAATATTATTTTAAAATTTCAAGGGTGCAAACTCCCACTTCCAGACACTGGACTTAGCCAATTTTTCAAGCGGCACACCCGAAAATGCCAATTTTCTTCCATTTTGACAGACCCAGATCTTGAAAAGGTTGAGGTCTTCAACCTTGAAATTTCAGATATCTTTGAAAATGTAAAAGTTACTCACAAATTCGAAATTATACACTTTCAGGGTTCATTTTAAGCAAAATTGCACACTATGAAAGTCAAGACAGGGGTTGGTTGCCATGGAAGTGGTCAAAATAGGGCAAATTCACTACTTTAGCCATATGTTTTTCAAAACAATACACAGGGACAGAAATTGCCATAATATAACACATAATGCAGGAAAATAAATCTAATAAGCATCATTTCAGTGCAAAACACTATAAAATACATCAAATACTATAATTTACTAAATAATAAGTCACTATAACCCTCGGACCCGGGATACGACCCGCGTCCCGACCCGAAAACAGGTTTTAGCCATTTAAATGGAAAATCACCTTTTATGCCCAAAATCATAAGATACACATTGCATCATGTCACCTGTTCCTGATTTTTATACATAAAACAGTGCATTTAATGAGAATACCATGGATAATTAAGATATTTGAACATTATTCTGAAATTTCAAGGGTGTAAAATTCTGTTTCCAGACACTGGACTTAGCCATTTTTGTAGCCGACATCACTGAAAAGGCCTATTTTTGGTCCTATTTAAAGCATCCATATTTTGAAAAGTTTTCAAAGTTGAACCTTAAAATTTCAAATATGTTTTAAACTCTGACAGTTAACAATATATTCATATTGATACATTTGTTAAGTTCATTTCAAGCAAAATTACAGACTTTGAAAATCGATACAGGATTGGGCCGACATTGTCCTCATTGCAGGTGTCATGGGCTTTTTCACCTGACCATCTGTTGTGAATCTTTGGAGATCCAAGCTGATTTCCCAATTTTTTCTAATGATTGATGTACCAAACTCCTTGAAATACTGCTACTTCCACATTTATCTTTGGTAAATATCAGGATCCAAAAGGGAGAATGGAATCTACAGTGACAGTCCCTGGATACATTTCATTCATGATTCCACAGACATGCCAGCTTCTTTGCAAACAGGATCCAACAGGGGTACATCACCTTCACCGTCTGGTCTGTGGCTTGCCAACTGCAACATATAATGATAAAACACATACATTTAATACAAGGATCCTCCTGATCAACTTAAACAGTGGGCCATTTGAAAGTAAGCTCTTCGTCCCTAAGATTGTGATCAGAACCTTTTCCTACATCATAGATGCAATGTTTTCTTCACAATACATGTCTATCATAGCACCAGAAAGATTTGTTTCATATATTTAATCTAAAAAGCTAGGAGATAAGCAACCACATGGATGTTTCCCCCTGCCCACCTTACCTAAAAACTGACTGCCTATACAGCCCAGCAAATACAACAAATTCACCTTTGTTGCAAAATTACTAATGTATATGTGACACTGAAGTGAAATTCTAATATATTATCTTTTATTTCTTATAATATTGATGTATCAGATATGATCAAAATTGATCAAGCAATTCGAAAATGCTGTATTTGGGCAAGAAAACATGAATGCCCTATTATGACCATAATTCACAACAAAATATAAAGTTGTCATGCCATATGACACATTAAATTCCTTTAATACAAAGTGTTAGCATCATGTGATGTACATGACAATTTCTGGTTGTATGCAATCTAGTCAGCCAATCTTTGTTTTATAATGCACTACTGTATCTAAGAAAAACAATCTATCTGAATTGTGGCAGCAAAGTGAAACTTTCCCTGTATGGTGAAGGTATCTGATTACCAATCTACTATGTAAAGGGTCTGAAATTTTCTTCTAATATTGAACATGAAAACCAAAACTTGTATGAAATATTAAATCAGAGAAAGATAAAGAAAACATTAAAAGCAAGGCCAAATGTTCATGTTAACTGTGACTGTAATTTAAGTTCCAAGAATTTACATCACCATCACCCCCCCCCCACACACACACACACACACATCATTAAGATCTATAAGACCCCACCCCCACCCCCACCCCCCAAAACAGACCAGAGTCCCCGGCTCTATAAAAATTTTCACCTTTGGATACACACAGTATTTAAGGACATGCATCATTCTGTTCACAACAGTCCTACACATAGGCCTATTCATAAGAATGACATAAATTTATGTTTGATTTTTTTTAACATAATTATGTAATCCTTAGAATTTTTTAAATAAGTGAAAATGTATCTTTAGCAATAAACCTTTCAACATTAACTTACCCAACTATACCAATACTTTTATTTGCATGTTACATGTTCAACTATGTTTCTGTCAACTAACATCAACATGCTAATGTGAGACCATGTTTATGTTTTGAAAATAATTGCCTTTTTGATAAGATTTGGAAAAAATAGATGTATCAGCTGTTGCCCCATGCATGAAGATAAATTTTTCATATTTTACAGTGTACATCGTTCCACAAAAATATAACACATGCATACAAACAACTTCACATCTTACAGTGCACAGTATACCACACACACACAAAACAGCCATGTTGCATGTGATTTTCTTACTGGTTTACAATGAAATGTATCATTGTCAAGTCGATACCAAGATGCACAGACTTAGATACCCAAAGTGAAATGGGTGGTCTCTTGGCGCATCAAGGTCATCCCTCTGGAACCATCACACACAGGTGAACCAGAGTTAATGACAATTATACTTTACAACTTCCCAAATACAAGCCAGTAAAACCAAACACAACGGAGGCATGAGTTCTCAACAATGAGAATCAACATGTAAGCATTTTGCTAGTAATAACAGTGGGCATAACTGTGTCGACTAATGTAAATTTGATAATTCAATAAGCTGAAGTTACAGAATTGGTAAAATTATTTCAGGAGCAATGAACAAATTTCCCCAAACTGCAAGATTTTGAAAAGTCAAACAAGAGCCCTGTTAAATATGAAAATTGGCATCCATAGGCCTATAAAAAGAAATCATGCACTTTGAAACATGCATCAAAATACATACATGTTCATAGTCATGAAAACAATTTTTTGCACATGGTTGCTGACAAATGCATCACCTCTACCTCATGCAAACAAATTCTCATGTTCTGTGAAACTGGATACTCTACAGTGACAAACAAGAAACATTTTGCCATCACCAAAATTAGATTTTATGAAGAAGTTCTACCAGATATTCATCCAGCTGAACTATTCTGGCAAACACTATCTATAATTATTCATAATCAAAACTGCTTACCTAGGGCTCAAGGGATGGGTTCCTCTTTGGTGATCTGATTCAGCTGAAAATAAGATTTAAAAATTGAGTTTCAGGGGCATTGTTTTATAACTTCATAATGTAGGCCTACTTCTTGGTGATTTATCCTGCTAGTTTCTCTGTTTCTCTGCATGACAGATGAGAGGAGTGTGATTAAAAAACATACAAAACTAATCATGGAAGTGTTGATCCATGTGGGCCTACTTTTAATTGATTTATGCTGCTTCATTAAATATTCTGTGTTTGACAATTGGAATGGAACAGGATGAAAATCCATTTAATTCAATTTAATGTGAGCAATTCTGATATTAATCAGTTCTGATACTTTAAATATTGGTTTCTGGACAGGGAATAGATTTTGATAAAAAAAAAACAGAACTTAATGATACATCTAGGCCTACTTGTTAATGTAACTGCTTAAACCTGCTACTTGGAATGTGTCTGTATATGAAATGGCAAACGAAATACAGTGTGATAAAAACTAAAACTACTTCACTATCTTATGTAGGCCTACCTGCAACTGACTCTGCTTGCTACTTCCAATGTTTCTTTGCATAAAGGTGGAAAGGAGTTTGATTAGAGAAATAAAGACTAATTCCATTGTTTTAATTTCAAATTAAAACATTTTAAAAAGATTTAAATGTCAAATAAAATAAATGAACCACATGCATACAAGACATCAAAATACAAGTTGATAAAAGAATTCTGATTAAGATTTTTATAAAGGATCTAAATTTTTACATGCCGTTACATTAAAATTTCTTCAATGTATAAAAATGAATCTTCTTTTTATCTTTGGGGCAGGGGTGAGGGAGTTAACTATGTCTGTGATATCAACTTTAAATTTTGTTATTGGCAAGCAATGCATAATTTTGCATTTAGAAATACTGTTTCAGATCTCAAGCTTTTCAATTTCATGTTACATGATTATAATTGAATCATTTGTTTCTATTGCTGCAGTGTTGATTGAAATTTCTTAATTCATTTTCATCATGTTCCATTCGAATACCAATACACTCGAGCTGAAAAGTAAGCAAGTTAATTGATTTTTTTATAAAAAAAAAAAAAAGCTTCAGAATAAGAACCAAGCGGGAGCCTGGAAAAAAGCACTGTCACTGCTCCTTAGCCCTGCCTACCCATAATCACATAAAACAATTTTGAAGTTTCAAGAATCTACAGCGGAAGAGATGCATAATTTTACTTTAATATCTTTATTAAGATTCAAAATAGGCCTATAATAATATACTTCAACACTGAATTCAGTGGACCAGTTGATAATGTTTATGCTTAAGGAACATTCATGGACGTGTTATTCTTACTTTAGCCTCAAACAGACTTTCTTTGGTCTGAATGTCACTGCATATGAGAAGGAAAACATCACCTGCTGTTTCACTTTCACTAAGTTTCAGCGCTTTGCTATTTATCTTTGCTCATATGTGTCCTGAATTATCGCTCACCTGCTAAAGCCGGCATGAACAGCGAAGCGAGTTGGGATTATAATCCGTCATCATCTTAGCTAATTTAAAGCCATCGGTGATCAAACATCATACTTAACTAATCTAAATAAATACTGGAAACATTCTGGGATACTATTTTTCTGCTTCGAACAGAATTAATTATTTTGCAGCTCTATGAAAATATGGCTTGGCTTTTTTCCGTTAGGCTGGTAGCAGACGCTTTTTTCCAGTCCCACATCAACTTAATTTCCAGCCTGTATTTTATACTTACCTGACACTAAACTACTCTAAAACCATTATAGGGACCTTCATTTTCAAGTTTTTATTGAACAAATGGGTTGTTTTTGATCGTGGACGATGCAAAACAATCGATGACAAATCTCAGTGACGAAGAGCGTACTCACCTCACCTGTCGACGCCATGATGGACAGCCCCACAGCTTTTTCGCATCGGCGTTTTTAATTTTCGTAAAAAGCGGTTTTTACCACTAGAAAGCCGGGATTCTGAGCTTTAAAAATCCGTTTGATCCTAAGTTTGCTGACACAGTTAACAATTTTTGCGAAAAGTATTAAGTTTTAATTAAAATTGATTTAAGATTCGAAATTCACGGGGGAAAAAGGATCAAACGGATTTAGAATCTTCACGTTGCTAGCTTTGTAATGACATGTCAGTTGCTAGCTTTGTAATGACATGTCAATGATGAAAAATGATCCTGTCTGTGCGATGCGAAACTCCGTGGAAAATAGCATGTTTTTGTGTGCCGCGCTCGAGAAAGTTGTCCCCGCGGCCGCCGCAAGGCATATTTTACCCTTTTTTCAGGGTGGGGTAGGTTGAGAACGGAAACCTTAATACTAAAATGAGTTATATTGGTTGAAAGTAGATGTTATGCTCTTTCTCACAAGTGTACTGTGTAAACACAACGAGTTTAATTACGTTTGTCGGCAACAAAATACTCCTCATCTACACATGTATTAGGAATTGTTGCAATCGTTTTAACATGGTGCGACATGCAGACAGCATCAGCGTGCCGCGCCCTATCCTAGGTATAAGTGCGCTGCGCCTTAAGTTTTGAGCATATTCTGGGGTCATTAGAACTTTATGAATGTTGACCTGTGTATAGGCCTAGGCCTATATTACTTTCCACCAACCACAGGCGCTCGCAACGTTCAGTCAGTCAAGCTCCCGTGCTAATATACGCGGTGAGGGGGGGGGGGGGAGAAGTGGATTAAGAGGGTGGACCTGGAACATCTGTGCGTTCAATAACCCACATAGGGCCATATCTGCAATAAAATATTGTGTATTCATCTGTGCGGTCAATTATTTGTGCTAATAAGATGGTGGCGGATGGGCCTAAAACCACAACGTCGTTACATGGAGCTCCTATATCGACGTTGTGGTTTTAGGCCCATCCGCCACCATCTTATTAGCACAAATAATTGACCGCACAGATGAATACACAATATTTTATTGCAGATATGGCCCTATGTGGGTTATTGAACGCACAGATGTTCCAGGTCCACCCTCTTATTTTAATCCACTGGCATTACTCCTCCCCCCCACCCCCCCCACCCCCACCACCGCGTATATTAGCACGGAAGCTTTACTGACTGAACGTTACGAGCGCCTGTGGCCCTATGTGGGTTATTGAACGCACAGATGTTCCAGGTCCACCCTCTTAATCCACTGGCATTACTCCCCCCCCCCCCCCCGCCCCCGCGTATATTAGCACGGAAGCTTTACTGGCTGAACGTTACGAGCGCCTGTGCCACCAACAGTCTGCAAACGGAGGGGACGCCTTCGAGAACCTTAACATAGGCCTACATAGGGCGCGTTGCGGGAAACAGGAACATAAATGTTCAGACATTCCTGAAATGCGCAGTGAAGTGTAACTTTAAGAATCCTATCAGTATCAGGACCACAGTAGCAAGGCATGGGTTGCCATTGTAGGCCTAACGTGGAAGAAAACTATAAAAAACATAATGAATACCACCCAATTCAACCTTTTTTTAATTTGATTTATATTATGTAGGCCTAGGCCTATTACTTTTTATCGACAATGTCCAAGCATGGAGGAGCCTATCCCGAAATGCGCAGCGCATTTTGAGAATCTAGGCCTACAAGATCTTTAGATATTCGGTATACTAGGGTAGTAGGGATATAGGCCCCCCTCCCCCCCCCCCCATAATATTGGATAATGATTAATACCAAATTGATGGTAAAGGGCCTATACTACTTCATTTTAAACTTTACCTATGAAGCCTATTATTACTCTCAATCAACAATTCTTCACGTAGAGGACGACAGCAACCTTGAAGAGTTCCAAAATAGGCCTATTCTGCACTCCACGGTAATTTGCACAATGACATTCCCGAAATGCGCTGCGCTTGACAGGAATCATGTATTTCATTCATTTATACAGGCCTATAGGCCTACTCTGTGAATGTGGGTCTGGGCTTATAAGTCTACTTACCATAGACAATCTTTAAATAGGAGAGGACAGAAACATTTGCGAGTCCTTAGGTATAGGCTGGATGGGGGGGGGGGGGGGGGGGGGGGAGAGAGAGAGAGAGAGAATATGCTGCGCCGTATGATACGGGCCACATTACCATGTGGGACATATTTTGCAAGGAAGATGTTCCCGAAAGACGCAGTACATTAAATGAGATGAAAGCTGCTAGTCATTTGTTAATATATATGGATTAATGTTACGCAGTTTATATGTAACCTATATATAGGCATAAAATATTACTATTTCAATCGACAACCTGCAAACAGGAGACATTCCCAAAATGCTCATCGCATTTTAAGAATCGTAAGACGTAACAGCTATATAATCTATAGGCATTTGGTTTTATGTAAAATTGGAAGAAATGTATCAAATTAAAGTTAACACTGCTTCATTTAAACTGCATGGATATAATACATGTCATATACATGTATTACGTACTTTCCTACATAATTAGCAGACGATTGCCAGCGACTTTCGAGAGGTCCAAAATACCACAGGGATTTGCATCAGAAAAATAAAAGTGTGTCAATATAAATTATCGTTGTTTGTCTTTCTCTCTGATCGAGGGCGCCGGACTGAGGGCGCGAGTCACTTTACGTCTTTAGTGACGAGAGTGACTCGCGCCCTCAGTCCGGCGCCCTCGATCAGAGAGCAAGACAAACAACGATAATCTATATTGACACACTTTTATTTTTTTGATGCAAATCCCTGTGCAAAATACGCTGCGCACAATGGGAATCGTGCATGATCATGCAGTCGAAATAATTTCCCGACATGCTCTTGGCGTCAGGGAAACCATGAGTCATGACCAGGTTTCTTGCCCTTCAAACTTTATGAATCCTGATTTTTGCAATTTCATACAAAGGCTCAGTAGATACAGAATAACTTTTACGGACCTAACAGTTCGATTCATTGATAACACAGGCAAACTATCGCAGAATCGAAATATTCATGAAATACGCAATGTATTTTAAACAATCCTAATCGAATGACCGAAGTTACTTATGCATTAAATGCTATCTAAAAACTGGAAGAATTGCCAAATTCAATGAAATAAAATTTCAATTAAACTCTTATAAATGAAGAAAATCTCTAGTTAGTCGGCACAACTTATACGGCGTATCAATCAATGTAATTGAACATTATAATAGTTAATTACCATTATTACGGGGGGGGGGGGGTTACCGACAAACTGCACTGAAAAGGCAACCACAATATTAACAAAGAGATTAGGCCTAACATTCCCATTCAGCTCATCAGAGGAACCATCACACTAGTCACTAGGTAACACACAGGTATGACCCAAATTCTCACTTTTATCAAAACACAGGGCTGTTGATATTAAGTTTTATGTTATATAAACCTGATAATTTACCGAAAAGTAAAGGAGAAGGAGAAGGAGAAAGAAGGAGAAGAAATGCCTTGCCATTCCTTAAACTGCATTGAAGACACATATGGTATTGGAACTTCACAGGTAGAGCCCTGGAGTTCGCTATCGAACACAAAATCACCATTCTATGTCTGCCGCCCCACACATCTCATAAAACGCAACCCCTGGATTGCTGTTTTTTCAAACCGCTGAAAACCAAATACAGAAATAAATGCAGAGAATTTCTCAAGGCCAACATTGGACGCGTAATCACAAAGTTTGAATTTCCGCAACTGTTTTCTAATGCGTACAATGAAGTGGTGATGCCATCCATCGCAATTCAAGGATTTAAGGTAACAGGCATACATCCACTCAACCCTGATGTCTTCCCAGACAATGCATACAGCGCTTCGGAATTCATCCAGCATGTCCAGGCAGCTCTCAATAAGGATGCGCCAAGCCAGCCTCCACCTCAGACCACGGACGAACCTAGACCTGTAGGAGATCAAAGCACCGGCAGTGATACTGCCGACCGCCAAACCCCAGCAGAAATGGATCCACCAGGGGTATCTGATGCTGAGCCTTCTTTGCCAGAGGGTTCGGACAGCCAAAATGCCTTCATCCAAATGCGGCCGCCTGCAGTTGCTAAATCTACTTCCACCAGGAAAAGGAGACGTAATGCAAAGAGCACATCATCGCGTATTGTTACGAGTCCTACCGTAATTGAAGAACTCAAACAAAAAGCAAAGCTTCAAACAAAAAAGAATGATCAACCAAAATCGGTCGTCAAAAAAGGTAGGCCTCTTAAAAAAGTGCAGGCAAAAAAACCCGGAAAGGTAGATCCGCAACCTGGGACAAGCGGCGAGTCTTCAAAACGCAAAAAGACAAGAGCTGTCGCAGCAGAAGAGAGAAATAAACCTGAAAACTTTTGCGCAGTTTGCCAAGGAAATTATTATGATGATACTGGAGACGACAGGGAAGATTGGATTCAATGTCCACAATGTGAAATGTGGTTCCATGAAACATGTGCTGGCATTTATGGCAAAAGAGCATATGATTTTATATGTGACGATTGTGCCGAGTAAAGACGATAACAGAGCCCGGATTGATAAAACAAGTCCCTTTAAAGATGCGAAAACTGAGCTTTAAGTTAGCAAAGAAAAAAAAAAAGTTAATTTGTATTTTGTCACTAATGGCTACTTACTATGTGATGAACTATTCACAAGGCCCGTTAGCAGAGTGCCTTTGAATTGACATTTTAAAACCATCTGTTGCAAAAACTTTCTTGAAAATGTTACACAAAGTTACATAAATTTACATTTGCTTTGTTGGGCAGAATAAACAAGTTGTCTGCTTAAGATGCTACGATGTTTCATAATCAGATATAGGCCCTACTCTCTGCATATAGACACATGCACACACATATACACACATACACACGCACACACTCGTACACACATACATATATGAATGTAAACAAATATGCATACACACTTGCATAGAATATGTTGATTTGCAAGCGGTATTTTCAGTATTACATTATTTTTAATTTCTGTGGAATTCTAAAAAGGTCCGATTCATATGTTTTGTATTTAATTTTGCATTACTAAGCCTGTTGGTATCATCAGACAATGATATTTGCAAATGCAGAAAAACAAACTGGTATATTAGGTAATTTGCCACAGACGGGTGCCTTAAGTTCTCTCTCTCCCAATGGTGGGGGAAAATGGCCCGAAAGTGTATGTCTGAATTTAATGATTCATTTTTCCAAAATTTCTTTAAGTGCAGTTTTTATTTTGTTTTGTTTTAATGCATGGGTGTCTGTAATGAGGTATCCCTTCATTGTTTTGTTTTCATATTGTGCTGAAACATTAATTAATGTAACTTTTGGGAAAATAATGTCATACTACATGAGCAGAAACGTTTTGTCCACAAGTTCAATCTCCTACTCGTAGTTTTCTTGAGAGTATACCAGATCTCCAATTCTGCTTCTGAAATCAATTGTTTCTGAAGGAAAATAATTTTATAATCCAAGCTGTCAAGAACAAAGACCGTTTAATATATCGCGTGAATAATCAGAGGGGCCATCTTCCCCCATTTGTGGGGTAAGATGGTCCCTTGTACATGTTGCATTGAGAGCCTTGCCTCATCTAAACCAATATGGTTCGACCATAGGTGATGCCATGAGTTTACAGCCTGGGCCTGGTTACTGCCCTTGTTAATATTTTCTGCACACAGAAGTGCAAGCTATTTTCTCCATTATTAAAAATGTCCTTAGGGGGTCCATCTTCCCCCACTCTACCCTATTGGAACTTCAATTTCCCATATTCAACTGTTAGGCCTACACTTTGTCAAGATCAACTAAAACATGAACCTGACACCAGTGTTCCACTCCTAATCTTACCGCCGCTACATTTTATTCGGCTAGCGCAATTCTAGAATCGCTTTGTGCGATTCCAGGATTGACGCGCGTTTTGAGAATTCCCCAAACGCGCAGCGCGATTCGGAATCGCGCAAAGTCCTATACTGCGCGGAACATATTTAATAGTTTTGAAAGTTTTGAAGCTGTTCGAGATTTTAATTTGGCGTATTCGCCTTATTTGCATCAATAAAACCCTACGATTCTGGCTTATGGGGTTCATTGGATGCAACTCTGCCACATACCTACAAATTGAAGTTGGAATGACACCTCCATGTGTAATAGTTGTGAAGTTATTCAAGATTTAAATTTTGTGCATTCATCTTATATTTGCGGAAATTAAAATTGTACAATTTTGGACCATGGTTCATTGGGTGCGGCTTTGTCACAAACACATAAATTGAAGTGGGAATGGCACCTCTATCTATATTTTTGAAGCTATTCAAGATATGAATTTGGCATATTCACCTAATTTCCATGAATTTAAATCCTACAGCCTTGGTTCATTGTTCACTGAATGCAGCTTTCCCACAAGCCTGTAAAGTCAAGTTAGAGTGGCATCTCCATGTAAAATACTTTTTGATATATTCAACTTTTAAATGTTTCAATGCCTTAAATTAGCATAATTTAAAATTCTACAACTTCCATTTACTGTCCATTATATTGCCAGGTGTCACAAACCTATACATGCACATTGAAATTTTGTGTCTATCTGCTATAGTTAGGAAGATATGGAGCTTTTAAGATTTCAATTGCCCCTCATTTGCATAATTTTAAACATCATGACTAGTCCAAACCAAGTGCAAAATAGCATTGGCAAGTCAGTCACCATGGCAAGTTTGGTGGTTTTCGGAATAATCGGGTCCGAGAAAAACTCAGGACAAATCTGGTCGGAAAGAAAGAAAGAAAGAAAGAAAGAAAGAAAGAAAGAAAGAAAGAAAGAAAGAAAGAAAGAAAGAAAGAAAGAAAGAAAGAGAGAGAGAGAGAGAGAGAGAGAGAGAGAGAGAAAAAGGAAGGAAGGAAGGAGAAAGAAAGAAAGAAAGAAAGAAAGAAAGAAAGAAAGAAAGAAAGAAAGAAAGAAAGAAAGAAAGAAAGAAAGAAAACCAAAATGTCTGGGTTGGCACCCAGACATAATATTATATGTGGTCTACCAGTGTACACATCTGACATGCATATGCATATATTTATCTAACGTTAGAGTAACATCGTGCGTTTGTAAAGATAATCTTTGCAGAGGTGCCAAGTCGGACGGAGATCTCCCGTTTTTCTAATGATATAAATCACGCAAATGTGTCTATCTCCCGCTTTTTCACCGGTTTCCCCCATTATAATATAATAGGACTCCCGCTTTTTGCAACATTATTCAGCTTGAGCACCCGTTTTTTATAATTTTATGTTGGGCAACTTGACACCTCTATCTTTGTATTACCCATGGAGGTTTTGTATAATACCAGTTATGCAATACCTCCATGGCATTACTTTGTACCATAGCCTCATAGGTCCATACCGATGTCGATGACGTAACGTTGGTTTATGTACAATAAAGATTTCCTATGTTTTTGCCTTGTAGTTTGGACACAGATGGCTAAATCGGGTTTTCGACACCATTTGAAATGTCGCGGGCTAAAAAAAAAAAAAAAAAAAAAAATACACCGCCACATCCAATGCCCCCACAGGGCTCCAGCATGGACAACGTTCAGATTTTAGACCTGGCTCAGTTTTCTCTTCACAATGGCAATGCAAAGTTCTGGTTGTCGTTAAATTGTACGTTTTGTGGTAACGTATTCCAGCGGAAGTGAAACCTGGACCTGCCGATAGAGGTAAATTTGCCGGCTACCAGGTTAACACAGGCCACACTGCGGTTTGGTCGTCACCTGTATTGTATGCATGTGTCATTGGAACTGCTGATACAGGAATATGTTCTCATAGCATCACGAGTAAGTACGATAGTGCATGTCACGGCATGCCTATCTTGGTTGGCCGAGTCACAAGTGCATGCGGTCGCTGTCTTGTGTCAGTTGAGTCGTGATCAATATCATATTTTCGGATCGGATTCAAAATAAATGTCACGGCCGTGATGACAATAACTGTAAATGTTGGAGAAGTGACACAATTAATAAACGTCACATTAGCACCACGGCAAATTTGGAGCTTCTTTAGAATCCACCACATATTTCATGAAGGACAAAGGCGCTACTAAGTACTGGAAATTATAAAAGTCACTGAAGTGGCACGGCAAGTGAACTAAAGCCAAAAGGGGTGGTGAATTGTGAAGAACGGCCGATCCGGGGACCAATTAGTGTAAAGAATAGCCGCAAATTTTGAGAAGCAAAACAAACACACACACGCACACAAACAAACAAACAAACAACCCCCCCCCCCCCCAAGGTTGAAAGGGAAAAATGCAAGTCCGTCATGGTCTTATTTTGTTCCAACTTCCAAGGCTTTGGCGGGGGATGAGAGGTGGAGGCGAGCACAGGTACTCGTAGCAAAATAAATTATGCAAATAATGTGTTACAATCATACTAGTGTTTGCATGGCTATTTGCCACGCCTCCCCGACTTGCTGGGTGCCCAACTGACGGCGCTAGTGGGAAAGGTTTGAAACATAGACACTAACCCATCACATCGTGCGCCACAGCTCAGTCACCATTTTGTCACTGTCGTGTACATTTATCCATCCACGAACTGTTTTCTGAACATAATTCATATTCCTCTGTCATATCCAAATGCCCACTGTGTAAATGGCATGAAATATTCCATGTGTCCGTAACAAACTTTTCGTAAGAGGATTTTACTTATAATTCATTTTGAATCATAAAAGTGATACATCAAATTGTCAAGTGGCTTCAGTAAATTAAAACTAAAAAGTGCTGTGTTAAACAACTTACTTCAGAGATTGAATTGTCATGTTTGTGTGTACAAACAATAGCAGTAAAAACTTTTTTAACTTCTGCTATTGTTGTAGCTGGGTAAAATCTAGAAAGTTCTTCAGAATATGGCACTGGGCAGTGTTATGGAGCTTCTTTGGATATAACTTTTGGCCAAAAATTGCACTTTTCTTTGGTGCCCCCCCCCCCCCCCCGCTCCACACACACCCTTTTCCTTATGTTGGGGATAACCCCCCACAGTCCTCTATTGGCTACCTCTTCTGCTGCCCTGTGTGGGACTCAAACCCACACATGATGGAACCCTTTCCAGTAGCTCTTTTCTCTTAAGTACCACCTGAGCTAGCGAGGACTGTTGGGGATCTGTGGCATTCATGCCCAACTTGAACGCTTGAGTGATGAACGACTATGAGGAGCACCATCTAGTGAGAACCAGAAATACTATTATACCAATATGGTGCATGAAGAAGACTACAGAAGCTACAGGTACTATACTTAAGTGGAAAATAATTAATCTAAAGTATATATGTACTAAATTTAACAACTGATATATAGCAACCTGCAATCGTTCCTAGTTCCTGGGCAAAAGTTTCTAATAATACATGCCATATTTTTCTTGTAGAACACTGGTGTCGTATTCTAAAGAACGTCCAAAATCTGCGCCTTACAAGTAGGGCATGAATAGAAAAATGATATAGTTATAAACTGAAACTATACTCGCTATTTATAAAGTACATGTAATGCTCTTTCTTTTCCAAGAAGCTACCAAGTCAGAATTAGGTTGGGATGACAGGGTTCCATTTTGTATGAAAGAAAATTGGCTTGGATAGGTGCAGTGTCTGTCTGCTATCCGTGAAGTTGGCTTTTCTCGATGTGTTACACTACCTGCATTTGATGACGGCTATTACGAGTACCATATATTTGCTGATGCAGCAGAATCAGCCTATGGTGCATGTGCCTAGCTTAGATGTGTCCGTGTCAAAGGTCAGGTTTCGTGTCAGCTCCTCATGAGCAAGGGCCATGTTGCACCTATCAAGCATTGCACCATCCCCAGACTTGAACTACAGGCTGCTGTTGTAGCTTCAAAATATTGTCTATTTTGCGATCGGAGTTGGATTTGTGAACAGTACCAGTTTTCCTGTGGATGGATTCTGTGATTGTACTCAGTTATATCACCAATGAAGTCCGTAGATTTTGTGCATTTGTAGAAAACAGAGTGGCTGCAATTAGAGATCTTACTGATCCTGCTGATTGGTGACACATATCTTCTGTGCATAATCTGGCAGACTTATTGACAAGACCATGTATTTTGACAGCATCAAGCATCTCCATTGTACACTGGAAGCATGTCCCAATTTGGTTGAGTTTATGCTTATCCTCGTGGCGTCAAATAAAGACAAACTTTTTTTTATTTGGCTGAGGAGGATCCAGAGATTAGGCCAACTCCTATAGCTGCTACAATTGTTGAGTGTCCTAACCTGATACAGGGAATATGTGAGCGTTTCTCTTCGTGGCGCAAGATTGGTAGAAGTATTGCATGGGTTCGTCGTCTCGGATTGTTTATTGCTGGCCGTTTTAAGTCACGTGGTTCGTTGGTGGTATCCGAGTTAGAGGAATCTTGTCTTATCTTGCTTAGACACATTCAGCAAGAAGTATATCAACAGGAAATTGCGGGTCTCTCTAAAGGCAAATCTTTGAAAGATGTAGCACATTATTCTCATTGTCTCCTTATTTGGATGAGCATGGCATATTGAGGGTAGGCGGTCGCACAGGAAATCATCCTATACTCCTTCCCCACAACCATATTGCTATTCCCGCTCTTATTAGGATCCTTTCATGCAAACTGTCATGTTGGCTGTGAGTGGACTCTTAGTCTTATAAGAGAGAAATACTGGATCATCAAAGCTCGCACTCTGGTGCGGTGTGTTTTGAGAAAGTGTATACATGTATTGTGAGAGGATGTATGCAAAACCATCCAGCCAGTATATGTCTAGTCTCACTCCTGAGTGTCTTGAGTCTGGCCTCCTGCCCTTCAGTTACGTAGGTATCGACGCATTTGACCCTTTTCAAACTAAAGTCCATCGAACAATAACGAAGTGTTACAGATGCATCTTCACATGTATGACCACCAGAGCTGTGCACATAGAAATGCTTTACATGTTGGATGCAGAGTCGTTTATAAATGCCTTCAGGCATTTTATAGCGCATAGAGCTCTTCCAATTAAAGTATTTTGCAATAACAGAGGAAACTTTGTTAAAGGAGAGCATGAGCTTGGAAAAGCTTTTTTGCATCACTCTCAGATGACCTTGAAATCGTATGCCACATCTCGCTTTATGGAGTTTAACTTCAACACGCCTTTTTTTCTCCTCATAGAGGTGGCATGTGGGAGCGCATGGTCGGTACAATTAAGAGAGCTTTTCGTGCTGTTCTCGGCAGACTCGTCTTACAGATGAGGTTTTAGGCACCACTCTTTGTGAGGTAGAGTCCATTACAAATGATCGCCCTTTAACTAATTTAAGTGATGACCCACGTGATTTAACGCCACTTCAAATCATCTGTTGGTTTTACGTCAAGGAACTAGCCTTCCTTCTGGTGTGGGTTGCGCCGCAGATGCAAACCGTTTGCGTTGGAAGTTTGTTCAACATCTTGCAGGGTTGCACAGGTCCTTGAAGTGCTTGAAAGTACTTGAATTTGCTACATTCATTTTCAAGGCCTTGAAAACCTTGAAAATCCAGAATTTTGGGCAAAGGTCCTGGAAAAGTCCTTGAATTTTATTTTTAAGCATCACCCAGTGAAGCAAGTTGCCAAGAAATATGAATATTTTCCACAAAATTTACCATTTATGAACTTGAATCACATTAAGATGAACACATTCTGCTCTCATTTTCCTTTGAAATGACTGACAAATTCCATTTGTCAAAATGTAACACTGCAAATTACAAAGTATCTTTTTGCTTTTAACCCCCTTTTAACCCATGTAGGTTTGCCAGTTCTTATCAAATCAGGCCTAACCAATTATGTGAGCCGTATTTACATGTACAGCCTACTTTCAGGGACAAAATCACTGTATCAGACATACAGGTAACAAAATACATCACCTTCCTAGAAAAGAAACTGGGGAATTCTTGTGAAAAATGTGCATGGGGATAGGTACATCATCAGGTATAATTTTACCCATGTATAGTTGTAGCAATTTTATAGACTAGATAGAGTCAATTTCAGGAAAACAACCCATACTGGCTGTAGGCCTACATAAGTCACAGTAAACTCATAAAATAATCCATATTGAATTTATCTTTAAAAAGGACTTTTGGTAATACGATCCACATATAGGCTTCTTTGTAAGTTTGTGGAAAGTCTACTACCTGTTTCAGAAATTGAGTCTAATTCATATATGGTTGGAATAAATAAATGTGGAATAATATGCATTGGTCTTATTAGTAGAGGGTTGAAAAGTGATGATTTAAACAATTAGTCTGTGTTCTATCGCTGGATCTGGTCCTTGAAAACTTGATTTAAGTGCTTGAAAAAGTCCTTGAAAGTCCTTGAATTTACTTTTCACAAACCTGTATGAACCCTGATCTTGCCACAGAATTTTGGTCTGCATGGATCAAGGAGTATTTGCCGCAACTTCAGAAAAGATGTAAGTGGACTGAGATACCTGAAAATCTCAAGGAAGGAGAGTTGGTTTTGATTGTTGATTCTGGACTTCCGTGTGACGTGTGCCTCTTGCGGTGATTGAAGAGGTTTTCCCTGGTGCTTACGGGAAGGTTTGTTCGGCAATGCTTAAGACACGAGCTAGCCAATTGCATGGGCCCATTACAGGTATTGTCAGATTAGAGTTGGATTGTTCTTGAATGCGGGATCTTAGGATAAATGTTACCCCATGTTTTATGTGCCTGACCAGTACAAGTTATGTATAGGGTTGTTGTTCATGCTGTTGGTCAATTGATAAAAATAATGCGTGTTACTTTGCAAGCATTTACGTGCTTGATACATTTTTTGAGACTTTCCTGAGGTGTTTATTAGCAGTTTTTTGTCATTGACATGCGGAGTCGCTACCATTTTTATGATCTCATGTTAAGGGAGTTATTTGTGTAATGGTATTCCAGGTAAGGATAAAATGTTTTTCCTTGGCTATGTTTTTGAAACAACAAATGTCTTGACAAACAGGGTGTGCCATCAAATTAATTACCATGGGCAGTGCACCAAAAAGGTGTGTATCTTGTTGACATGAAAAGTTCATGTCAAATTTATATTTTAAAAATTTGCACACTACTGGGGGGGGGGGGGTAATTTTTTGAAAAAATCCTAATTTTTTTTTTCTCTGAAACTGCTCAGTCAGTTGCTTTAAAATTGTATAGCGGTGCTTCTGCCCCCCCCCCTCCCCCCACCGTAATTTGTGCCAGGCAAGCCTTTGCTTATGATTCTTCTGAGTGCAGGATCAGTCCTGATCCTCTAATTTTATGTAAAATTTGCAAATAACATGCAGATTCAGGCAGAACTGACAAGGGTTAAAATTTCATAAACCAAATTGGCTTTTAATATAGTGTAAAATGTTAGGTAAATCCAACCTGTGCTAGCTATATGGCTAATTCAGAGACTGCTCTGACCATTAAACAAATGCAATTTTTTTTTTTTTTTTTTTTTTTTTTTTTTTTTTTTTTTTTTGCATTTAGCTACAAAAATGTGAAAATGGATAGTATTTTAAAATTGAATCAGGGCCAAGACCAATTTTATGTAAATTATGCCTGTATTGCCAATTTTGGCTACAGACTTTTAAAGTCTAGATCTGGGCTACTAATTGGTTAAAGGCTGGGGGGGGGGCAAGAATGTGTTGCAGTCAAGTCCCTTGTTCAGTGTAGAAAGCACTCACTTTTAAACAAAGAAAATTGACAGAACACATACATTTTGTCCACTGATGGCATCCATGATTTCAGGAAAGACAGGTCATGTGTAACTTACTGATTAGAGACTTTGACAAATATGTAGGACGAAAGCCCACCATATATGTTCATACTTTAACTTTTAAAAGCTGTTGATTCTATTGCACCTAAGTAGACACTCTTTTTTTTTTTGTATTTGTATTTGTATTTTAAAATATCATGAAATAGAGACACATTATAAAGAAAAGACGTCCTATGAAACAGAAAGTGTGTAATGTACATTATGTGTAATTGGAAACTTGCATGGGCCACTTGCATCAAAGTTTGCCCGTATGACAGTGTTTGTGGTAGAAAGCAACGTGTGTGTAAATGGTGCAGAGTTAACCCTTAAAGTGCTGATTTAAAATTGAGTCAACAGCTTTCCTCAGGACAGTGCGCGCTATGCACACAAAGTGTCCCGAGGAAAGCTGTTGACTAAGACTACTTTTAGCTTCAGACAAGGCTTGCTGGTATTTGAATGAAAGGTATCTTCATGAGGAATTTGACTCTTGTAACCATTATATGTTCAATGGTAATGAGAAAGCAACTATAGCAGTGATTAGCACTTTAAGGGTTAACATGGAGGACAGTAACTAATGGCATGGCCCAAGGGTACCAGTGTTCTACATTCTTGTATATATTAACTAAATGTAAATTTGGGTTAAAAATATAAAAAATATTTCCCATGATATCAAGCTCTGTCATCCTATGGTACATGTATCTGGGCATCACTACATGTATCTATCAGGACAGCATCCAGGACAACGTGGATAAATTATTGTAATGTTATGGTTATGTGATCATTAGTGTGCACTGATAGTTAAATAGTAAGTACATGTATAATTGTATGCATAAACAGTGGGCAGCAACTGGAGGTTACAGGTTTGAGTCCCATGTGATTCAAATATAAAGTACGTATCCGAATATCATATACAGTGGTTCCTGTCTTGAGAGCTCACTCCAATGAGAGGCCACCTGTCTTGAAAGGCCACTTTTGGAAGGTCCCTGCTGCTATCTTTTCCATGTTATTGAACCTCTAATGAGAGGTCACCTGTCTTGAGGGGCCACTTTTTGGGCCTGCCTTTGGGGAGGCCTCTCAAGACAGGTACCACTGTACCAGTATATAAGGAATTCAGGTTGATAGGTGTGGCTTAATTAACATACGTGCACATGTAATGAAAGCCAGTTTTAGCCAAGGGCTAAAAATTTGGTACACACTAGAGGAAAAGTTTCCCAAAGTTATCCAAACTGATCTGTAATATTTGGGTGTTAACATGCCTAATACACTGATGGGATGTTTGGATCTTGTATTTGACCAAGCTATGTGTAAAACGTTTTGCTTTAAGCTAACTCGTGCTTCTAAAATATGTGTATAGTCAGTATATGGTAGTGCCGCTGTACATACCTGTAGATGTATGTGTGTGGCCACATGTTCTTCTGGAAAGAAAATTGCCAGATACTAGAGATAACCTTTCCATTGGTGGACATTAAGGTTTTTTGGCCAGTTGCCCCCAGCTATTTTTTGGTACTTCGGGGCAACAAGGTTAAACTGTTATTGAGCTTTGGATTTTTGGTTTCCTTGTGTGAAATTCGAGTTGCCCTAGGCAATAGGGCTTGCCTTAATGTCAATCCCTGCCTGCACTGCAGGAATAAAATAAAGCAGTGGCTGCCTATGTGCCTGAGGTTGTCACAAAGAGACGTACATGTGACAGTTTGTGACAGTACACGTCCTAAAGATGTCATTTCTGGAAAATCTGTTAAAGATATGCTGTCTGATCGTCTGATCAACTATACATGCCATTAAGTAAATATTATTATCAATCAGAGTGGTGTCTGTGAGGATGGTCTCAATGGATCAGTGAAGCAAGATGGCACCTCAGACTTACCGAGATGTCTCGCTCATCATGATAACTACAGTACAACAGTTTCAGTTCAAGGGAACACATGTGTGGCATCTTTACTTACCGGTGCTTAAGATATGATTTTGATTTAGTGTTCTAATTCGATTTTGCGTACATGTAGCCACATGTCATAATGTCAGTGTCCAATGTTCTGTTCAGTTTTGCTCATTAATATGCTATCTTTACTACTGTCTTGAGTTTTATGTATTTTGTATGCGTTGCTTTTGCATTTTTCCCCAGCAATGGGTTTTAATAGATAAATATTAATAACAATAATTAGTTTCTTCAGCACCGTGTTTTTAGCTTGGGATGCTTTTGGGTTTTTTTGGTGAGCTAAGTTTGTAGGTTGGCCACTCACCTGTCCATCCAGAATCCACATTTTCAACTTGTTTGCCTCCATACGGGTATAGGCTCCGAAACATGTTCTGAGTAGTTACTCGCTGAAGACTCTTTAATTTATTGGGGCTAATACAGCCTATGTCAAAATTTTACAGAGGAACATGTGCAACATGGACAATAGTACTTCCATATGTATATAGGTTAGACAGGGGCAGGTTAGCTTAAGGAGAGTAAAGAGTTCGAACTGTGGAATAGAGTAATGACTACTAGGAAGTGGTTCTGAACAAAAAGACACAAATACAATAGGATCCCCCTAGATCTTGCAACGTTTTTCAGTCCACATGAAACCTAGTTGTACGTGTAGCTTGGGTACTTGCCAATGACAGCAAAGCTATGTTTATGCAGTCGACGTGCACAATGGAAGATTTGTCTTGCTCCAATATCCCAATTTCGACACAACAAATCTTACCACTACAGTGGTACCTGTCACCAGAGACCACCCCTAGGGAGGATCAAATGTGGTCTTTTATGAGACAGGTGATCTTTCATAAGAGGTACAAATAACAAGAATAGTACTAACGAAAGCATGTTAAAAAGTGGTCTTAAAAGGCAAATGGTCTCATTGGGGTGGTCTTGCTTGACAGGCTCTACTGTAATTGCAAATGCATGATACTGAAATTTGATGCACAGGAACATCATCCCACACTGTAACACACCTCCCCCGTACCTGCCTCAGATTACTGAAACAAAATAAAGGGTTATCATTCTGGGAATGTACCAACCAGGGCAATTAGCAGTGGGGGGGGGGGGCCTGATGATCACTGCAGCTATGGCCATGATCAGCTCTTTAAGGGTTAAGGTTGTCATGCTATGTCCTGGTAAACTAAGGCTTCTATCCCCTTTTGGTCTAAATAAAGCCCTATAGTAGTCAACCGGTCCATCTGTCCATCCATCAGTCCGTCCGTGCGCTTTTCGCTTCTGGACAATAAATTTCCACTTCATTATTCAATTGCCTTCAAAGGTGGTCAAAGTATGCATGTACATGTAGGTTAAACCTTGGCTGGGATTGTTTGTGGGTGACCATGACCTCAAGATCAAGGTTACTGGGCTTACAACTCCACATTCTCCCCACCAAATTGCCCACCAAAGCTCTTGTTTGCAAGTTCCCAACATAACGGTTTGTTGTCAATCTTGCATTTGTGCCACATGCCTCCTTTCATATTGCAAGTATTTTGTTAAGAAGGTGCTTTTGGCCACTACTTATTTATGTACTAACCATTTATATACAGTTGGCATATTTAATATGGGTATATAATTACGAAAACTTATATTCCATGTACATGTACAATATGGAAAAAGACTTGGCGAGGGCAGAACTCCCGGTAATGCCCGCTGTGAGTAGTCCGATCGGTTTCGCCAGTAGGGTGGCTCTTCAGCAGCGACGCCGTACATCTCAAGACGTAAACAGTTTGTGTTACGTCTTATATAGTACGGTGTAAACAGTCAACCTCATGAGTTCGTCATGGTAATGACGCCATGTTTTTAACCAGTCACTTGTGCATGGTGACAAGTAGTGTAGGCATGTGCTGGTCGCACGTGTGGGACTAGATACATCCTACTCCTTGGGGAGGGGGAATACGTGTTTAGAAGCCCTAGGGGCTTCTAATAGTTTATTCTTTCTTACTTTATTTAGAAATGAAGTTTAGATAAAGTGCTCAGACTAGGCAGAAAGCAAGCCCAACATTGTGTTGTCTTATCTGGTCCCTTGTATTCTTTTGCTTTATTTGTGGAATAAAGATGGAATAGAATTTTGAGTAAGGGGAGAGGGAAACACAACATTGTGTTGTCTTATCTCAACCCATTTGATTGATTGCAACATTGTCAGAAATGTGAAATTGTAGACTTAAAAGATTATGTCATAGAAATTGATAAACATAGAGATGGGGCATCACTGGTGTGTCCCATTTGTTAGTTTGCAGCTGTTAATCAAAGACAGAACTGTTCCTATCTTCAGCATATTCTGTATTTTGTGTCATAGGAAAGTGAGCATAGAACCTATAAAAATTTAGCATAAGACAGAGCGAGTATGCTCACTTTCCCATAACATTGAGACCGAACATGTACAATATTTCCTACATGTATGTATCTCACATGCTGAAAACAGCTACCTTGAAGCACCGTCCAGAAGCAAGTGAGGGTTCCTTTTGTGGACCTGTTGTCTCATATTGTGGACCTGTTGTCTCATATTGTGGACCTGTTGTCTCATATTGTGGACCTGTTGTCTCATATTGTGGACCTGTTGTCTCATATTGTGGACCTGTTGTCTCATATTTTTCATGTTAATAGTAATTGTAAACACTGATTGATTAAAAAAAGTGTCCCTGCCATAGTGACAACACAGGAAACTACTTTCTCTTCTAGATAAAATCAAAGTAGCAGCAAGCACACCTGGGGCTAATTACTCATCTTATCAGACAAATTAGCGTAAACAAGCACTTAGGGATACACCTAAGATTATACCCAACCCTGAATTTTCCTTCAAATCCCGGGTTGGAGCCCAGTCAATGTTTCAAGCATATAATACACCGTTATGAAACTTTTCTCCAGGCCTATCACTGCGTAAAGGGTACAACTTGATCCCGCCCTCCACACCATGTTGCCACCAAAGAAATATGTCGTGACATCCTTGTTTGCATACAAAAATTCAGTAGCAAAGGTGTACGTCTTCATAGCAAAAAAAAAAAAAAAAGAATTTCAGACATTAATTCAAGAACAGGTTCATGATGCTTCAAACTTGCTTATGTAGCATATGTACACTGGTCATGTTCCTAGGTAGCTTAGGAATTCATTCGTCATTGCAATTGAGTGTCCTTGATCTCCAGCAAAAGTCACATGAGTATAAACATCCTCCATGGTATAGACGTACGATGCTTGTTGGGTACTTGATGACCTGGTCATTGCTCCAGTTCGGTATTAGGGGCCCTGGCAGCAATTCAGATATCTTAAAATGAGTTATTAAAAATGAAGGCCACTACAGAATCATTGTTAATTTTCCTAATAGCGTTTTCATCTTCATAAAGGCACAGTGCGCTATAAATAAAAATCATGCACAAAAGCTGAAGAAATGTAGATCCTAAGGGTAATGAATTCTACCAGTCATTTGAGAACTATGGGGTATTTTGGGGGTTCTTTCTTTGAAAAAAGGGGGATGGTGCGCTTGTTTGGGAGTGCACGGTATTTCCAATTTTGGCAACAAATTTTTGGAGACTACAACTTTCCTTGGGTTTGGTAGACAAATTCCAGGAAATACACGTAGGTGATTTTGGGCTAAGAAGGGAGGAGAGGATGAATTTTATTCCAACGGATAATTGGAGTTTTGGAATGGATTTATCTGTACATGATCCTTAGACATGTCTGCAGTGAACCATCCCACAGACCTGCCTCATCTCTTGACTTGATTTTCACCAGAAATGTAAATATACAGTTATTCACATTGCCAGGTTATTTTTTCCCAGCATACCTTTGTACATACACAATGATGCACTTTGGAGTTGTAAGTACAGTGGTCCCCCTCTTATAAGGCCCCTCTCACCAGAGGCCACCCCTCTTGAAAGGCCAGCATTTTCGTGCAGAAAGTACGGTATTTCCATTATATTCTCCCCCTCAAGAGAGGCCACCTCTCTTATAAGGCCACTTTTTGGCTGCATTTGGGGTGGCCTTATAAGAGGGGGACCACTGTACTACAAAGTTGAAGTATACTGCACCTCTGCCTAACCTACATTGTAATTGCTCTAAGTAATGCTTGGTCAGCAATATAAGTATTATATTCCATTAGATGTGACAATACAAAACATTGCATGAATATCCTTTTATTTTTTATTTATTTTTATTTTTTTGTTGAAACTACTCATGACTACAGTTACTGCAAGAAGTGACTGGAGACTACCAAGGTTATAAATGAGATGGGGAGGGGGGAGGGGGGGGGCAATGGATCCAGCAATCTCTGGTTGTGTTTGTGTTTTAGTTCTTATGACCTCAAATGTCACTCTTACTACAGGTAATGTGAGACATTTCTGTGTGCAATATTGTAGTCAGAACCTTAGTGAAAGCACAGTATATATTATATGCAGTCACTATACTGTGTTGTAACATTACTGTGGTTACTGTAAATGCACTTTTTTTTGGCATTTCAGTATTTTGTTATTTTCATGTTATCTGAACCTTGAATGAGAGACCACAATTTGGTCATCCTGAGGGTGGTCTCTAAAGACAGGCTTCACTTTCAAAAAGAAAGAAAGAGAACTTTTGTGGGGAACAATGCTAGTTGTGGAAATGTGTCAGTCAAAATGGGCCTCCCGTCCGTAGTGTCAGTAAGATGAATCAGTGCCAAGTAATTGAACACTTGTGATCAAAGTCCTGTACATGTACATGTGTACTGAATGCTGATACATAATCTTGATCTGCCCATGTTAATTAGGTCAGTGAAAATAGCTGTAAATTTTCTGACATCATGCATCAGCAAATCCATGCAATGGCAGGAGGAAACATCAGTGGAACCTGCTCAAAGGATCACCTTTGGTGAGAGACGGCCTGTTTTCTAGGATGGCCCTTGGATGAGTACATTGTACAAGATTGAGCCTATTTCTTGGGTAATTTTAGATTAATTTTGAGACCATTTTGCTGTGGAAGGAGTGGTCTTAAAAATCAGGTGCTGCTGTATACAGTAAAAGTTGTTCTTAGAAGACTGCCTGAGGCACAGTGGACACCCTTCCTGAAAACATCCTACATTTATGGCTGGTAAATGGACAAAATAGTCTGAAAAGATTAATCGATACAAGTAGCTTGGAAGGTGTTGTGATTTTTCAGAACAAGGTGTTTCTCTAACTGTGCCATACGTATACATGTATATGAAGTCATCGGTTTTCCAGAAATTAATATAGGACTGCACTGCTGAGATATCTCAATTATGTCACTGCATGGTACAGTAAAACTTGGCTTAAAAGACCTCAGGATGATTAAGTTACAGCCTTGCAAGACAGGTGGTCTTCCATTGCTTGAATAAATAACATGAAAAGGATGAGGTAAGGTAAATCATACATGTGCACATATACATTATACAGTGGTACCTCTTTTGAGAGACCGCCCCTACAGCAGGTCAAAATGTGGTCTCTCAAAACAGGTGGTCTTTCATTAGAGGTACAACAACATGGAAAAGATAGCGCAGTGTTCTGAGAGAGCGGTCTTAAAAAGATATGCGGTCTCTCATTAGAGGGGTCTCTCAATGGAGGTACCACTGTACGTGTACAAAATGTACAAGTATATATATCCTTCCACAAACAAGGTTTGGTCTATCTTAACATGCTTCATTTGCTATTAAAATGCCCAGGGCACTTAAAAGAGATATGAACATGGCAATTATAGTGTTCATAATATTATTGTGATAACGTACAAGTGCATGAGGCAGGCTGTTGAAAACATACATTGGAATAATTTTTATTTACGAAACCATCTTCAAAACCATCACAAATTTTGTCCGGACCATATCTTCTGAACTATAAATGCAAGCCTTTCGAAATTTAGAGAGTGACCTTGAGGTCAGATGTCAGGGTCATAAAAATGTACAACGTGTATTTACCACCTTGAATATTGTGGGTGGCGGATATGGCTAGCATTAGCAGCCACTTGTTAATATTAAGCTGCAAGACACTGTGAAGGTGCAAGTCAATAGGTGCATTTGTATTTTTGGCTCTGCTGACTTGTCAGTCAGTTGCGCTTATGTTATCAGGGATGAGCCTGTTCAGGGAATTCCAGGATTTCAGGGAATTTTGTGTCGTACACTTACAGAAATTCCTGGATTTCTGGTTGAACTTCTAAAGAAAGTTACATTTTTTCCCCACTCAAATGTTGTTTTTCACTGAAGATGAGTACTTTATATGATACTTTCAGGGAATTTTTTCCTTGGTCAGGCTCATGTCTGTATTATGGTTGGCCTTTGTTTGTCATCCTTCACCGGTTTGGCTGGCCACCCGTCGGGGATATACCTTGGGTGGGTCTCTACCATGTATGTTTTTAAATATAGTCACACTTCAGTACGTTTTTAGATGTTTTATGAATTCTTTGTTGATTATTTGGAAAAACTGCATGGCCAATTTTTTTGAAATTGTATGGGAACATTTCTAATATAAGGACCTCCACTGCTCCAGACCTAATTTCTTCAACAGGTGGCTCGGCATTTCATTTTGTTTGTTGTTCTGTTTTTTGGGTTGTTTTTTTGTTTTTGTTTTTTTTGTTCTTTTTTTCGAACATTCAAACATTTTTTATGTGTTTTGGCTATTTTTGACTTCTGGCTCCAAAGGGCTCAGTTGGACATGAGCAGCAGCTGCTGCTGAATCCCCCTCTCTGCTGCTGAAATGCACCATTTACCACCAAAATAGTTTCTGGCGTGCAAGATGGTATAGCAACAGATCTGACATACATGCATATATAGCTCAGTAATGGCGGATCCTGTGACCATGGTTACTATAAAATGCTAATAGGAAAGCTCAAGTGGGGTTTCTTTTGGTGTGGGGAATTTTGATGTTATTACTTCTTCCCCCAAATTGTCAGCCAGATTCACAGATTCGCTTGAAACTTGCTGGAGATGTGTCCTGAGTGTTTTTAATCAGCTTGTTAAAAGGCTCCAATAATTTTTAATGAATTTATGTCATTTTTTTTTTTTTTTTTTTTTTTTTGCAAAAGCCTTTGTTTTTTCGAAATGCTGAGCCAATTGCTTTGAAATTACATAGGGACAATTCTGGGCATATTAAGGGGCAAGACTTGCATAGTACATGGGTGACCTCAAACTTGTTATTAAAGGCAAAGCAGATTACCAAAAATAGATTTATAAAAGTGGACCACTTTTCAAGAAAGGGGTGTGACAGCATCTTGCTTAAAGCCTGTGACATCACTCCTTAAATGTTGTGATGTCATGGCCATATCCTGTCAATCAAATTGCTAAGTCAGTGAGTCCCTTTGAAGTCCTTACTCTTGCCTTTGGTGTTTGTGTTGTTGATAAGCTTAAGACAATTATCTCAGTGGGGAACTCCAGTAGCACAATGGTAGGCTACATGTTTAGCTAGTTCACCACTAGATGGCAATAAATAATCAGTGATGCCTTTAAGGTCACAGGGCCACTTACTGAATGTAACTGTTCACTTCACAACTTGATTCCCAGTTGAGCAAAGATTTGATGCAGGTGGTCCTCTGTATGGGCCATAAACATGGTATGTTGATACATTGAAAACTATTTGAGCAGGGACATTGACTATTGAGCCAATACTTTGATATGTTTGTGGATGACAGCCTAGTCTTCAAGAAAGGTGATCTTGACCTTATTCCAATGGTCACAGAACCACCTCCTTTTGTACATGCAAAGTCAATTCAATTCAATTCAATTCATTTATTTGACCAATATAATAAAGTAAAGTGTAATTCATAAGTATATTGAATCAGTAGGAATTAACAATCAATCTGATAATTTATGTCTTTAAAAACATGGATATGGTCAGGAGACTCATATTAAGATTGTTCAACAATCGCTAGCATATGAGCCACCCAAGTAAAGTCAGAAGGTCAGTTGAGCACAGGACTGTCACAGTTTTCTTAAAGAAAAAAAATTAAGAGGTAAACCTCTAATAATATGTTCCCGAGGTGGGACTCAACCAACTTTGTGAAGGAGATGATGATGTAAAATTTTTCTTTTCTTTTTTTCTTTCTTTTTTTATGATTTGTTTCAATCAAAATCTCACCTGGGGTCACCTACATGTATTTCTTTTTTTTTTCTTTTGCCAAGAGATGTTGCTACATGTTTTTGGTCATTTTTTCTGTGTTAAGGCTACAATTTTTGACTCGAGAACAACTAAAAAGACTATGAGAGGTCACAATTAGCAATTTTAAGTGTATTTGGCTGAATACACAATGCAATACACAAAATTCTTGCTAGATAGAAGTGTGAACGGTAGTACCTGCTCTATGCAACCACTGCCATGAGCAGCCACATTGCTTTTTTTGTAGTCACTAGGGTCAGACATATCTGTAGGAGTCTTTCTATGTAAAATGTACCCGTGGTTACAGATCACCTGCTGTATATGGTCACTTTTTCTAGGGAGAAGGGTGGCAACATACAGCAGGTACCACTGTATTCCCATAAGATTCTATGTTAAAGTAACACTTAATACGTGAATAGTTTTGCAGCAAAAGTATCAAATTTACAGTAGTATTTTAACTATATACAACCATTTACCATATGAAATTTGGTGTTTCTAGGTAGAGCAGTTCTTATATTACATATTTCCAATTTCAATGGAAATACACATACCTGGCCCACCTGCCTGCAGAGCCATCTACTGAGAACCCACATAAACCAGTTGATCTTGACCTAACCTTACCTATTTTTTAAAAATTTGATCAGAATATTATCTGACTGAAGATGATCGAAGCTAGAGTCTATTATGAGCAGTTACTGAGATGATCCAGTGGCTGGGCGTCAAACATTACCGACACAGAGAGACTCCAAGCGGTGAATCCCGGAGATGCTCATCTTGATGACCCCGTCGTGGGCACAGTGCCAGACCTGTCTAGACAGCTACTTGCCCCACTGAGCAGGGCACAGAGGAGGGCTGTGATGGAAGGTTCTCCTGATCACCTCATTGATAAGCCTTACCAGCCAACGGGCATGAACCTGATCAAAGTGACAGTCTTAAGGACTACATTCTTTCTAAAAGAAATAAAAATACAGAAAAATAAACTGAATCTGACACAAAAAAGTTTGTGGATTAGTTGGTGTCAACACAGAATGAGGTTTGGCTTAACTGACATAAATGTTTTGAAATTGGATCGATATGTTGGGCAATATTAATTACAAATTTAGAAAAAAAAAGTGATTTAAAACAAGTAAAGCATTGGACTTTGGAGGCTGAACACAGGGATTTGAAACAAATCGGGAAAGGGAACAGGCCCAGTAAATCAGAGGAATTAACAGTGGAGGAGGAATAAAAACTGGGGAAAGTGGACAGCTGCGTCTGCATTCCTCTTTGGGCTTTATCGTGGTGCTACTATTGTACTACTCAATAGTAGCTCCATGGTTTAACGAACACAGTATGGTTCTCCATGACAAAATTGTTCTGCTTCCGTGGCTCTTATGAATCACGTCAGTTGCAATGGGGGGGGGGGGGGGGGACTTGGCCCGTAAAACTGATGAAAACAGGTAGAAATTTCTGGAATTTAAGAAAAGAGAAACTGTCAAACAAGACCTAGTAATGATTTGCTCCTTTGGTCTTTACAATCCAAGATTTTTCGTAACAAGGCCAACTCAACTCCACTGGAGCATACTTTGGTATGTTTGCTGGTGCAACGTTTGCTGGCAATGTTATGTTTCGGTTGTCGTATAGCAATAATTATTCCCGTATGCTCAGGTATTGAGAAAAATTATAAAATATTTCTGAAACAGGAATTCTCCTTGTTTTCAAAATATCCAAAAATGTTATCGACCCTTTTACTGGTTCTGGGTAAATATATTCATGTGCACATGAACTGTATTATTGTGATGAATTTCAAGTGGAATAAACATTTAAAAACTTGCATATTGGTGTGATTTTACATTTAATAAGTGACCATATGGGATTAATACAAAATAACCCTCGTCAGTAATCTGTCTAAAGCATATCCCCTTAGTTGTTTGCCAGTCTGCAGGTCAGATCACCCAAGCACAAAGCCCGCAGACCAGCAAGCAACTGAGGGCATATGCTTTGACAGGTCAATGACTTGCGTTATTTTGTCTATGAATTATGTGTTGACAGTGCATATCTGTGGTGTATGAAAAAACATAATGCAGTTAAATGTGTTTTCAGAGAAACCGACGTAAACACGTTTCTACAAAATGACAGAGGAGAAGGCAGATCCCAAGGACATGGATATAGACAAGGACAAAGTGCCTTATGACAGAGGCTGGGCCTGGATGTGTGTTATTGGTGAGGAAATCTGGCAGCATATTTGCTGCAATACGAGGTATGCATATAAATTTCCCACCACAATGCACGGGTTTGATGCCAGGCGATCACGGGGGACGTGTGGGTCACATCACTGTGACAGACAGGGTCATATGCTTATTTTTCACAAAACTAGCCTTTTTTTTTTTTTTGAGAAATTTAAGTTCACAAATGCCAAGCTGGTATTCATCTAGTACTTCCCAAGCCATATATAAAAAAAATTCCATTTGTCTTTGATATTAAAGTATTCTTTTATTTCCAAAATCTTAGTGTTATCCCGCTTGTCCCCACAGGTACAGACCAGTATCTTGCAAAGTGAGACTAGGCAATCAGGTATGCAGTTGTGGCAGGAAGTTAATGTGCATATCTCCTATTGCAAAGTAGAGAACAAGATGCAGTATATCACATCTTAATTATAAGGTGCATTTATATAAAATTTATAGATAATTTCTTGGACACATTTAAAGAAAGCACCCAGGGTGCAGACTTTTTCAGTTTCTTGGACACATTTAAAGAAAGCACCCAGGGTGCAGACTTTTTCAGTTGTGAAGCTCTGCCGACTTATTAGTCAGTAGAGCTGAAAATCTATTTGTATCCATGACCCATCAGTTTGTTCGTTAGACTTTTAACATTTTTTGCTGTTTCCCAAAAACTGTTGAATGGAGTGATTTGGATCCTAGGTCCGTAGTTCCTGTCAAACATTAAGAAGAAAGTGCACATTGAATTTCTGTTGGTGTTTTTGATTTTTAGCTCAGCTGACTTATCAGTCAGCTGAGCTTTTGTGAGGGTCTGATGTCCGCTGTCCGTTTGTCATCCGTCCGTCCACAATTCACATTTTTGACTTCTTCTGCAAAACCGGCAAACAGGTTTACTCCAAACTTGGTGGGGATGTGCCTTGGGTGGATCTCTACCAAGTTTGTTTCAGTGACAGCTCCGTTGATTTTTGGATTTTTTGTGAATTTTTACCTCAGCTAACTTGTCAGTCAGCTGAGGTTTTGTGAGGGTCCGTCGTCCGTCCGTCCGTCCGTCGTCCACAATTCACATTTTCGACTTCTTCTCAAAAACTGTCAGCCAGATCCACTTCAAACTTGGTGGAGATGTGCCTTGGGTGGGTCTCTACCAAGTTTGTTCAAGTGGTCACGGTCCAGTGATTTTTGGATTTTTACCTCAGCTGACTTGTCAGTCAGCTGAGGTTTTTTGAGGGTCCGTCGTCCGTCCGTCCATCAGTCGTCCACAATTCACATTTTCGACTTCTTCTCAAAAACCGTCAGCCACATTCACTTCAAACTTGGTGGAGATGTGCCTTGGGTGGGTGTCTACCAAGTTTGTTCAAATGGTCACGGTCCAGTGATTTTTGGATTTTTAATGATTTTTTTTGTTCTTTTTTGGGTAAATCTTAAAAAATCTTCTTCTCCCAAACCGGTCACCCAATTTCTTTGATATCACACAGGAACACTCCCTGGGACTCCTAGTTCTTAATTTGTTCACCAGGTGGCGCTGCAATTTTTTCCTAATTTTTTATGACTTCTTCTCCAGAACCATCACTCAGATTAAGCTGAAACATGGTGGATATGTTCCTTGTAGAAGGGTCAAACAAAGTTGTTCACTATGTGTGAATGCTGCAGATTCCTGATTTTTAACGATTTTTTCAATAAAACTTGTTGGTCAATGCAGCTTTCCTATTGATTACTATTGAAGTCAATGGGCATTCTAATGCTAATTCACATTTTTGGCTTCTTCTCCAAAAGTGTCATCCAGATTAACTTCAAACTTGTTGGCAATGTACCTTGGGTGGGTTTCTACCAATTTTCTTCAAATGTTCACGCTCCAGTGATTTTTGGATTTTTAATGAATATTTAGTTCTTTTTTTTTGGACAAATCTTAAAAAATCTTCTCCAAAACTGCTTACCCAATTGCTTTGATATCACACAGGAAGACACCTAGGGACTCCTTGTTGTTAATTTGTTCACCAGGTGGCGCTGCAGTTTTTTCTAATTTTTCGTGAATTTTTGTGTGTTATAGCTATTTTCCACTTCTTCTCCAGAACCGTCACTCAGATTAAGCTTGTACACTTGGTGGATATGTTCCTTATGGAAGGGCCAAACAAAGTTGTTCACTATGTGGGAATGCTGCGGATTCCTGATTTTTAATGATTTTTTTCAATTCGGCTCCTTTGGGGTAAATGCACCTTTCCTATTGATTACCATGTGAGTCAATGGGCATTCTAATGCTAATTTACATTTTCGACTTCTTCTCCAAAACCGTCATCCAGATTTACTTCAAACTTGGTGGCAATGTACCGTGGGTGGGTGTCTACCAGGTTTGTTCCAATGGTCATGTTCCAATGAGTGTTGGATTTTTTTATGATTTTTTTTTCAAAAATCTCTACAAAAGTCTTAATAGGAAAGTTTAACATGGGAATTTCTTGTAATGATCAGAACTTTAATAATATTGACCAGATTTACTTCAAACTTGGTGGGGATGTGCCTTGGGTTGATCTCTACCAAGTGTGTTCAAATGGTCTCGCTCTATTGATTTTGGGATTTTTTATGAATTTTTTTGTTTTTTGCGGGGGCAAACCTTCAAAATTCTTCTCCTCTGAAACCGCTCACCCAATTGCTTTGATATCGTACATAGACACTCCCGGGGACACCTAGTTCCCAATTTGTTCACCAGGTGGCGCTGCAACTTTTTTATGAATTTTTTGTAAGCTTTTGCTATTATTCACTTGTTCTCAGAACCGTCCCTCAGATTAAGCTGAAATGTGATGGATATGTTGTTGTGGAAGGGTCAAACAGTTGTTTACTAGGTGGCACTGCTTTGGATTCCTGATTTTTAAGGATTTTCAATTCGGGTACTTATCGTTCATTGCAACTTTCCTATTGATTACTATGTAAGTCAATGGGCAATCTAATGCTAGTTCACAGGACAACTGACACGAAATTTACTGTTTACTTGATAACTTGAGATCTGTTTTGAGTTAGCTACACATGTTAATTATTCTGTATGAAGGTCATGCTGAGACAGTACATGAATGACCTTGACCTCGTTTGTGGGGTCACAGTGCAACATACATGAATTTTACTCTTCATTATAACATGAGAACTACTTGAACTTTGATGTTGCACATGTAAGTGTTGTCTATAAAGGTCAGACTTACTCAGAACATGGTGTCCTTGATCCTTTCCCAAGTTCATAGAGCTGCAAGTGTGATGAATGTCAAGATCAGCTGAGGCACGGGCTGTTCACACAGCCCTCTTGTTTGGTTCTTTTTTGGGGCAAATCCTAAAATAACTTCTCCTTTAAAACCGTTCACGCAATTGCTTTGATATCGCACAGGGACACTCCCAAGGCCTGCTAGTTCTGAAAGTGATCACTAGGTGGCGCTGTGATTTTTTCCCTATTTTTTTGTGATTTTTTGGTGTGTTTTTGCTATTTTTGACTTCTCCAGAACAGTCACGTAGATTACGCTGAAACACACAGTGACTCACAGTATCCATTTTAATTCTGAGAAACCTTATCATTGTGCAAAGTTCTTTCCAATAAAGATGACTAGCAATCGTGTACTGCCTATTTAACTTTTGTCCAAGAATGACCAAGGCAGCTAGCTGATCAAGCAATTTTGTCGGCTTACCCAGGGTGCACCCAGGCAAGCTGTTTACCCACTCCTGAGGGACTAAAAGCCCTAAATATCTCTGTTTTGGTCTGAATCCCTACTTTTATAACATCATTGCAGGTTGTTGTCTGATGAATGTCTTCATTGTGGGTGGTTTCAAGTGTTTTGGTCTGCTCTTTGTGGAATTCCTGGAGATATTTCAGTCCACGTCCTCAGCTACAGCTCTTGTGGCAGCCCTGACCGGAGTCTTTAATTTTACTCTTGGTGAGTACCCATTCAATGAAATTTTATGTTGCATCGAGGTTGCCCTTTCATGACCCCACAACTAATTGCTGGTCTAAATTTACCTGTATATGTATTTTAAGACCACTAGCAAACCTACACAAATTGCGTCAACCTCATAGCTTTATTTGCACAGAGGTAGCACAGTTTTGGCAACAGTACAACCCAGTTACCATTCGCGCAACTTTTGCCATGAAGACATACAGCATTGTTTAAATGGGTTATGCAAAACAAAAAGTTAATATGCAATTATTTTTTCAGCAGAAGTCATTTATGGGTTGTGCTAATTTCAATTTGTGCATGCACTACTCAGGTCTTGAATAGCAGGCACTGAGGTGGTCTTGAATAGCAGGCACTGAGGTGGTCTTGAATAGCAGGCACTGAGGTGGTCTTGAATAGCAGGCACTGAGGTGGTCTTGAATAGCAGGCACTGCTGTGGTCTTGAATAGCAGGCACTGAGGTGGTCTTGAATAGCAGGCACTGCTGTGGTCTTGAATAGCAGACACTGCTGTGGTCTTGAATAGCAGACACTGCTGTGGTCTTGAATAGCAGGCACTGAGGTGGTCTTGAATAGCAGGCACTGCTGTACGGTGGTACTCGCTCTGCACACTACCTTTTACCAGTATGTTTTAAGACCACCTACACTACAAGACCACTTTTTGGTGGCAGTAAAGGTGATCTTAAGTAGGGGTGAAATGATTTATCGATACATCGATGCGAATGGGCTAACGAACCGTGATGTGGTACAGTTAAAAAAATAAATATGATACAATGCAAATTTTTCACCCCTAGTGTAAGGTTTCGAGTGCCAGTCGCCTCAATTGTCATCCTTGATACATCTCTAAGATTCCACATATTGATTCAGCAGTAATTTCTTTGACTGTTACCATATGAGATTCATTTACAAAGTGTCAAATCTTATTATTTTGCTTATTTTTCAAGTTAGTTACAATTAGCAGTACCTTAGTTTTATTGAAGGCAAAACAATATGTTCAAAAAAAAAACACTAATGGTTTCCAGCGTTCCCCTGTGCAAATGTAGTCCAGGCCCTGGCAGACAAGGCACACGACGTGACCTTCATCAATCATCGGTACCAAATGTACAGTGAATATCCTTCCATACCGTATGCGTTGCAATTGTAAAAGAAAGCTTCAGAAGAACTATCTGATTCCTAAATGCTATAAAAGTATCAAAGTTTTTACACTTTAACAACATCCAAACCGCCAAATTTCCTGCTTTTATTGTGCCCAGCATCCATGCTTTCACCAACGGCATGTTGCTGAGACCTGGGTGGAAGTGCAGGGAAGGAAGTGACAGTCTGAGCGATCTCCATGCTCTTATTGGTCCACGTGACAAATCTTCAGAGCTGGTTATTCAAATAGGTCATATGACGATCTGATTACATTATCATCAGCCAATACAAACAATCGTCTGAATAATATTTCTGACCTTGGGAACAGCGATGTTTGGGATAAATTAACCGCATTGCTGTCACATTTAGCCAATAAGAAAGCATTTTACTGACATAGTTGAAGTTCTGAACTTTCCAATGAATCCAAACATTGAAACATGCGTTGTTTAATCCAGTCCTACGGAGGGCAGAAATGAGTGCAATATTATCGCTGTTTTTACACTGTTTTGCCAATTTTTAAACGTGACAGTGAGAACCCTCAGGACAGTGCCACAGTGAACATTCCATGTTTACATTTACCCATTTGACAACGCAAGAGTCCAGTGTTGCCAACCCGGGAAAACTTAAAATCCAGGAGATGGCAAGTAAAATTCCAGGCGGTTGATAAATTAATAATATGAAAAAAAAGAAGGAAAATTAAATATTGATAAAATTAAGGGAGGTGGCTAAAAACAAGTGATATTATGTTATCTTGAACTAAGGCTAAGACTGACGTAATGTCACTGTTGTCACATTGCAACATCACATTTGTTCAGTCATTTATGATTGATTAAATGCACAGTTATTGAAAAAGTTACAACCAAGGCAAAATTCTTTGTTGATATATTTTTAATTCATTTCCAGTCAAACTGGGATTGCAAATTTTGAAGTTTTTATGTTATAAATATGCCTAACTCTCAGACAACATAGAACATTAAAATATTGTGATACATAATGGTATCATGAGGTGTGTATTGTGATATGTATCGTATCATGACTGAGGCATATCTTTTCACGCCTAGTCTTAAGTAGCCAGGACCGCTGTAGTACCAAAGCCTCAAATGCAGTTTAATGACATGTACGCACAAGGAGATGACTCTCTTATACTAGGGGAAGAGAGATAAGTAAAATCACAGCTGCACATTGATGATTGTACATGTACTTGGTCACTGAACATCTGATGAGGACAGACCCGATTGGTGCATCACTTGTCGGTCAATGGACCATTGACACGTATATCACTCAACACCAATAGGTATTACAGAGGTGCCTCTTTTGAGAAATCACCCCTGGGGCAGATGTAGAGGTGGTCACATAAAGTAGTCATGATCAGCGATTTCAGGACAGGACTTAGGCAGACAGAAAGCATAGAAAGCGTTACCTATAGTGTAGTACCTGATGAAGCCCATAGATTGAAAAGTATTACAGCAAACATTAATACAGTGTCTGTTTTTCAAAGGTTGCATGATCAAAACATTTCAAATCAGAACTAAAACCTTGGCATTGATGCTTGTAACCCGAAAATCTTTTTGGTGTAGCTGTGACTCTGCAGGATTCAGTAAGTCTTATTTTGTGGTCTAAGTCTCAGAAAAATTTCTGTTTACTTTCCACCTGTTCACTTGCCACGCTTAGTTTCAGTTAAATTCAGAATAGCCTTTTTGTTGTCCTTGGCAAGCGGACATGTACGTGTATATTGATAAGTTCTGCCATCAAATCCTAACATTATCATTTGGATGTAGACCGCAAAAATTAATAAATAGGACTGTCACAGTAAAGTCCTTTGAAGAGATCACCTAACTTGACCACATTCATGAGGTCTCTGCTGCTATCTTTTCCATATCATGAGGCGTCCACTGAGAAATTGCCAGATTTATGTGACCACATTTTGGATCAGTCATAGGGGATAGTCTCTCAAAAAAGAGGGGCTGTTATTCCTGTAAATGACAGATTAATTGATATATCAAAGCTGAAAGTGAGGGATTAGTGGTATCTGATCTCCAGGATAATTATGAGTCAGCAGGGATCAGTGCAAGTATTTCCAGATTCGATCAACTTTTTATTTTTGGAAATACCTGTACAGGTACACTTCATTTTAATCACGGTTAATATTTGATGATATTGGAAATCAATATTCACAAACTGGGTTTGGGAAGAGAACTCTGGGAAACAGATCAAGAGGATGTTGACTTTGTGCCATGTTTGATTGCCTCATGCCATGTATGTTTATATTGTATGTATGTTCCTTCATGGGTACCCTGGGTGTTTTGTAGCTCCTATTGGGACAGGCCTAGGCAGGCGGTACTCTTATCGCGTGGTCGTGATGATCGGGGGCTTCTGTACAGGGTTAGGATGTATGGTTTCGGCATATGCTGCAAGTCTGCCTCAAGTGATATGTTTTTATGGAATACTCACAGGTAAGCCTGATAGTTTTGTGTCGTACAGCAAAGCAATTTCATACAATTTTTGCTTGCCAATTTCTCCCATGAATACTTGACAAAGTGCTGAATATTAAGTTGCATCTAATGTGGCACAAGTGGGGAAAATGAGTGAGTTACTGGTCAAGAGCACTTGAGAACATGTTAAAGAGAGTAGTTACTGGGGGTAACAAGGTGTCAAATGTGGGGCAATGTGGGCCAATACATGCAGCACCAGGTAATGCTGGCAAACACCGGGTCCCAAAAGGGTTAAATACATTGTAATTGGATTTCATCATTAATCAGTGTGGGTCGGTGGTTACCAGTATGTACTACTGGCAACTGCTCTGAAGTGCCAAAATACACATTTAAAATGCCATAATAAGTCATCAATGAAGATGAAGTCAAAAGTATTTTGCAGAAGTACAGGCTTTCAAAGATCAACCCTGTTGCCATAAAGTAATCGCATATTGCATGTGGTCTAAAAGTGCAGATAAATTTGTAGGTCAGGAAAAGACTCTGATGTAATGAAAGGACAGGCTTAAAAAAATGTGCAGTCTCACTCATGAGAGGTGACCTTGAAAGCAGATGTCAGTGTATTTTCAATTGAAAAGTTTGAACAGTGTAAATAAACAAAGCATTAGTCAAATAGCCACTTGCTCCAAACATGTTATTGGACTAATATTAAGTCACTGAATCAGAGAAATTTATTACTAATACATGTCTTAAGAATAAGTAAAATGTCATGAAATGCCCAGGAACTAAAACATGAAAAGCAGACTAAGAGAAAGCACAGAATGGAAGTAACCTTTCATCTTAGCTTTTAACACCGATGCCTAATTTAACCAAACTGAGTTAAAGAACAGGTTTTTATTGGTCCTCAATATATGTGTCAATCCATGATTGAATAGTACCATGATTCATTTTCACTCCATGTACTCGTTATAACATTACAGTCATTGTGAGGCAGTGAGATACTCAAAACAGTTGCAGAAATTAATTAATTAATTATTATTATTATTATTATTATTATTATTATTATTATTATTGTTATTATTATAATTATTACCACAGAAAATAAAAAAACAGTTTTATTGTATTTAAAATATTTGCAGAATACCGGTTTGATTTGTTGCCATAATAATCTGTTTCAAGGGCGGCAAGTATGGATTGTACTGAGTGATGAGGAACAAATTGTTCGTTTCCTGGTTAGCTGGCCGTGTTGGTGAAAAAAAAAAATTACCTTTAAGTTCATCTGCCTACTAACACCACTGTTACACACTTATGATACATTAGTTTCATAAGCCAACAAGCCGTGAAAAAATCTTTATTGAGGGTGGAGGCTACTATTCACACCATTGCCCCAATACACTTCTTAAGATGACCACAGGTCATCAGGGTATAATGAGTGTCACAGCCGTGACACCCATGTATACCCATAGTGCATTGCAAACAGAGTTAGACATGACAAAAGTGTCAGTTAAGGCCGTTGTCATGTCACACGTGTAAGACCGCACACGTGAAACATACACCTGGACCCTAGTTACGTGTATGTTACACCTAGCTATATAAAGCATGTACGCACGGCCGTTACAGCAGTGTCAAAACCGGCCAGGCATTTTTTCAGGAGGACAACCATCATTTTTGGCCTTGCCCTTGTCAAATTTGCACATTTTCAACAAGGGCAGCGTGGTCAAATAGGCACATACATGTAGAACATATGGTTCAAAACAGTGTGAAGGCCCTAGCATCTGTAATTTAATGTGATGTTAATGGTGGATCTTTGGGAAATTTTGCGAGAATGTGAAGGAGGTCAAAATCTGAATGAGTGCTGTACCATTGCAGTACCCCTGATGCCGTGCACATTTTGATGGTAATTATGAGCCAAAGTGCACTGGAAAATACAGATTCTACATTTCAAAATATAAATCAGCTGGACATGCAAACTTTATGAGATATATACATGAAGATCATGACAGGCACTGATATACATGTATTCTGTGGTGTAGATGACCTTGACATATATTACAGGTCACTGGTACGGCTAAAAGTTGAAAGAGTTCACTTGAAATTGATGTCCTCAGTTGCCATGCTAAGCCTATGATAACTGTCAGGATTCATCCATGTTATCAAGTGTATAAAAGTCCAGGTGGAGGTTGAAGTTGTTGGCATCACATACAGTTTTATTAGTTACCCACTGGTTGACTTGGTAAAATAGCAAGCATCTCCCATGAAGGGAGCTGGTACTAGTACTACAAGAGGCATTCCCTAGGGTTGGAGATCACCGCTGTATTACCCAGTCAAGCAGTGGGTAAAAAATTTCACTACAAATAGAATCACAACTTATTAATTGTAATACACAAGTTATATTGTACATTTATAGCTGAAGAGCTTACACTTTTGTGGCCTGTCACAGCCATAATTTGTGAGGCACTGAATTCTAGTGGACTATTGTGGCACTCATGACGCTGATCCTGTGGTGTGTATAGATCCTTGCCATTCCACAGTTAATACTGAGACGTTTCGTGAATGACTGTAAATAGTTCTTTCCCACTGGTGTTTTTGGTATACAGTGGTACCTGCTCCAAAGACCACCTCTCATTAAAGACCACATTATTTTTTAAGACCACCCATACCAGACACTAGACACTTGTTTTTTGTTAACTTACTTGCAATTAAAGACCACCTGCAATATGTGACCACTTTCGTCTGGCATTAGGGGTGGTCGCAAATAGCAGGTTCCACTGTACCAGGGTGGGTCCTTGGGCATAAACGATTCATATGCATGTTGCCACAGTCTGTTGCTTTCAGGGTTAAAATTAGACAAGTACTGTAGTTCTAGAAATTTTCGCACTCGATTTAATTTCGCGCTACCACCTAAAGTGCGAAATTAAAATGCGCAAAAATAAGTTGCATTGTATTTGAATACATTGTTTTGCATTGGATTGCGTGAAACTAAAATGCGCAAAAATTCTGTAATTTCAGAAAAAAATGAGTTTGCGCGAAATCAAACATGCGCAAAAATTTCTAGAGCTACAGTACTTCTCAAATGACGTCAATGGGCACAGAGGGTTTCCTGGGCTCTCAGGCATAAATCCACTGAAGGCACCTTTATCATTTTCATGATGGTTTTTAGTCATTCTGTCTGTGCCCTTTCACAAATACCTAAATTTTGTGTCTGGGTCTGTTCTTATGACAAATATTTCTTTTGTCATATCTGCCACATTTTCCACGCCCCTTCAGAAGAAGAACAGACAGATATCAAACTGCTCTTTATTGTATAAACCAACAGGAGAATCTGTATTGAAACAGCTTGAGCTATATAGTTTCTGGCAATCAGATTCACTTATAACTGCATCATGTTCTGTTGAGCCCAGTCCCTTTGACCTCAGCTCAGCAACTGCAACATTGAATGCCAGGTTTGCCGACTGAAAATCTCATCTTTCACCATATCAAAGGTTCTGTGGTTGTACTGCATGCAGTAAAACCTGCCAAGCTGAACACCTCCAATAGCCGAACACCTCTGTTGCCCGAACGCTTTTTTCGGGTCCCAACTTTTTTGTATGTAATTTAATTGGAAAGCCAAGTGTTGGAAGCTGCAGTTCCCTAACACCAACTCTGAACACCGGATGCTTGATTTGGGTCCCAAAGCAACATTTAACCTGTCAAGGCTGAACACTTTAATATCCCATGCAAAGAAGGAATTTTTTTGAACTTTATCGACATTTGATACAAAAACATCACAATTTCTTTTACATGTATTCAACACCTTCATCAAATTTGTGGCGTTAATGTGTTCAAAGGGTGTAAATACTGTGTATAGGTTTCATGGTACAACCTTCGACAGCTGTGCATACAATAAACTGGTTTAAACTTATCAAACTATTAAGTGCACTGTGAAGTTTAACAGTATGGTAAAGGGCAATGCACATATTGTGTATCAATGTTGGACAATAAATTGATGTTTTATGTCCTCAAATTATGCACATGTACATGTAAATGCACCGTCACAGGTAGAACAGATGTACATACTTCAGCACATATGCCTATACCAGTAAGATTAATAATGTAGCCTAATGATATTGAAAAATGCATGTACTGTTAGCCTAAAGTTTATGAATCTTAAACTTTTTTTCCCAAGTGGTTGGAATTTTCATGAAGTTCTTTTTCATCTTAGACTTTATTTTCCCTTAAAGTTTTTGTAATTTATATAAATGTATATGTATTGGAGCTGGTAAATTCCCATATGCACTTGCATGTACAGGTAAATTCAAAGTTTACATGTACAGGATGTAGCCACAAAGCCACGCCCTTGACCCTCTAGTAGCCGAACACCTCCGACACCTGAATACTTTGGATGCATCCCAAGGGTGTTCGGCCTTGACAGGTCTTACCGTATATCTTTTTTAAAGAATGACAGAAATTATCCTAGGAAGAGTAGATGCTTTGTACCTCTAACCACTCACTGTTCATGCATCCATGTAAAATTTGGACAAAACACAGTCCAATTGTGTACTTGTGAAGTCTTCAAAATTTGTGCTGTCTTCCGTCTCCTCCAAGTACTGCCTCAGCAAATTTGCAGCTTTCTGGTTTGCTTTCAGTGTGTTGTGAGGGATAACATGTTGCCTTTCTGTGTTTCTGTCCTCTTTGGACAGGTGACCAATACAGCGCTTTTGTTGTAAAGTTTTACGCCGTAATGGGGTGCGTCTGCCTGTATTTTCTTTTCCGTGTGCGATTTTGCTAGCAACTGTCATCTGCTCTATGATGCCTCCTTTGTAATAGCATTCTCTGCCACTAGGTGGCAAGGTGCCCTATTTCGACACTAATACATGTATAAAATCCACAACGGTAATTCACGAATTGTGCACAGCTTGTAAGTGGATATGGCCAGCATTTTATAGGTATGGTCCTGTCATGATCAGATGGCTTGAAATTTTACAAATTATGGAATAATAAGTAATATATGGGTCAAAATGTGAAAATCTTTTGAACTATTGAGCATCTTAAATTTTTGGTGGATCGTCATGACATTTAGAGAGACTAACAACCTATGCTTGCACTGCGAATTTTACCAGTGCAACAAATTTGACTACATCAATATATATGAATGTGTAGCATTGTGCTGTTTACATGTGCCATACAGTTGGCCAAATTCTATGTATAGTTATACTTTTAAATCATGCTTTATTAAAGAAGTGAAATCCTTTTTTTTTGTACAGTGTAGCCAACATTGTATACACTTTTTTCTTTTTTTCTTTTTTTCCAGGCACAGGCTATGCTTTTTGCTATCCATGTAGTTTTGTGGTCGTGGGAGAGTATTTCAGAAAGAGGCGAGCTTTGGCCAATGGCATTGCTGTGGCTGGGAGCAGCATCGGAACATTTGTCTTACCACCCTTGATCAGATTCCTGATTGACGAGTACACATTTAGAGGAGCTCTACTCATTCTCGGAGGAATTCTCTTCAATTTAATACTTTGTGGCGCTTTATATCGTCCATTGTCATTTTATCACAGGAAATTTCCCCGAGCATCAAAAGAACCGGAAAACACTGGACTGTTGACTGTGGACCAACGAGAAGAAACAGAAGCCATTTCTGTATCCAACAGATCCTTGCACTCAGGAAAACTCTCGATGGATAGCTCACTCTTGGACACAGCAGCTGCAAAGACATCTTTGAGTTATAAGGTCTCAAGCATCGGATCATTACATTTAGTTTCAGCTCCTGCTTTAACTCAAAACGGCAGTGTTCCAAGTCACATCAACTCACCTGAGCGAGACAAAGGAAAGTGCCTCTCGATTTTAAAGGCATTTATGGTGTGCGAGTTTTCAGTATGCCGAAGTCCTGTCTTCCATGTGTTTATCATAGGAGCCTTTCTGGGAAATCTGGGGTATACCAACGTGTTTCTCTTAATACCACCATTTGCCCAGGAGTTAGAAATCAGTAAACAGAAGGCATCTTTCTTGCTGTCGATGGCAGGCATCGCAGATTTGATTGGACGATTGTCCTGCGGCATGTTCGCCAATCTCCGTTTGGTACACACTCGCATATTATTCATGATTTTCTTGTTGCTGATGGGGTTAAATCACTTGATAACACCCCTGGTGGGAACCTATGGAAGCTTTGTGGCCTACTGTGTGCTGTTAGGTCTGTTAGGGGGATGCTACATGGCCACTTTGCCAACACTACTCGCTGACTTGATGGGAACGGAGCGTATTTCGGCAGCATTTGGCTTTCTGTCTACAGCATTTGGTATCAGTGTTACAATAGGCCCACCTGTACTGGGTAAGTCAGCCTGCAAGATTACATGTCTTCACCCTTTCCCCCTTGAATTAAGACTGAGTCAATAGCTTTCCCAGGCATAGTCTGGGCACTAAGTGCCCAGCCCATGCCAAGGAAAGCTGTTGACCTGGGGTATATGATCTTGAAAGGTCTGATCAAAATTTGCAGTCAAATAGTGTTTCATTACTGTTTGAAATTATTTACAAACACTAAAGCAGATGACATTTGACCACCAGCCAGTTTTGGCCGGTTTAAAGGGGGGAAAGGGGGAATAAACCAGAATATGACAAGTTAATTTTCTCACTGAGCTTCTTCCACGGCAGTCGCTGATTTACCTAAATTCAAGATTAACTGTACGTATTTTCTCAAGTTCCACATGCAAAAGCTCACATTTAATATGAGAGGTCACAATTTTATGTGTATTGAGTTAAATACATAACCCAATACACGGAGTTCTTGTGGGTTAGAGGTTTGTATTCCATTAGATTCAGCATGTATCGGCAGAAAATAACATTTAATAAATTTGGTTTATTTGGCTGCTGAGATGTTAAAATTCACATTAAAAGTGTTTCAACTATATACTATCATGATTGACTATTAAAAGTTTTGTTTTTTAAATTAAGGGGGGGGGGGGGGGGGTCAAGTTACTTTAGTGTAAATTACAATGGAAAGTAATGATATAGAGACCCAGCCCTTTTCCCTACAGATCCTACTTTTGAGAACCCACTTCATCTTAACTACTTATTCCTAACGTGCTGGGCCTCAAGTGAAGTGTGTTTTTTACGACTTTTCAGGCAGTTGAAGGTATAGGATCGGTGGTGAACTGTCATCTGTTTGTCTGTCAATCTGTCTGTCTGTCTGTTCACACAATTTACATTTTCTACTTCTTCAAATCAGCCACATTTTTAAACTGTCATGTTCATTTATTTGGGGATTTTTTTGTTCAATTTTTGGGCAAAATCTTTGAAGAAATATCAAACTGGTATGCCAATTACTTCAAAATTGCATAGCAACACCTCTGAGGACCCCTAGAACTTAATGCGTTCACCAGATGGCACTGCATTTTTTTCTATACTTTTTCACATTTATGTGTTTTTTCACAATTCTTGACTTCCTCTCCAAGACTGTGGCTCAGATTGTGTCGAAACTTGGTGGAAATGTACCTTGTTGAAGGATCAAGCATACCTATTCACTAGATGGTGATGCTGTGGGTTCCTAATTTTTAACAGATTTTTCAGTGCAGGTACTTTTCAGTTTCATAAAACATACATTCCTATATATTGATCACAGGGGCAACCAGCAGAACGGTTGTCCTACACTATGGTAGATACAAACCCACAGATACTGACCACCACAGACACTGTCTACTACAGATGTAGATTATGGTAAGAAAGGAGAAAACAAAACAAGGCGCCCCAGATTTTGCCTTCCCGCATTGAATGCCTTCTGCTGCCTTGACACATATAATCCACAGACCAAAAGATTTGTCACAATTCACTCTCTGGATCCCAGCCTCATGATTGAGTTGATCACACATACTTTAGTTCACTGTGGTCACTTAATCTTCCCGGAGTCTCTTTATTCCAAATGTCTCAAAATGCCTGGATGGATTTCATTTGAATCTGGCACACATTCAAGTGTCTCATGTGGTTGAGATGAACTGAATTAGGAACTGTAACCTATTGGTTTGGTGCTGAGACATATTTAACAAATTAGGAACTGTAACCTATTGGTTTGGTGCTGAGACATATTTAACAATGAACATGTATCAAGCTTACTCTGTGTGTAGTCAAAGTGTGCTTGGTCCACAAAGGTGCCCTTCTGTCATCATTATAAACATCAAGACCACAAGATTATCCATGTGCACATGACAAACAAGCGTCCTGGAAAATTTTGATAGCAGAACATTTCCCATACGCAATTGAACTTAACATTTCAAGATAAACTTTTCGCCGCAGAAGCCTAATATACTTCCATACCCCCATGACATCTTAACTGGGTGGAAGTTTGGCTGATTGAAATGAAAGGAGTTAATTAGTGGCGAAAAAATTAAGACCTCAGTTAATATCAGCAAACCAGCACATGGGTGGTCACAGGGAGCAGCTGTCAATTTTGGGAAAAATTGAAGGCTGCTTGGGGGGGAAAAAACACAGGTGTTGAGTCGAGCATGATGATTGACCCGATAATATCTGAAAGATGGGTTTTTTTCACAACTCAAAAGTTTCTCATATTTCTTTAAAAAAAAAAAAGGAATTCTGTACAAGTATTTAAAACTTGTGGATAGGGCCACCTTTCGTACTTTTTATACCTAAGTGTTGAAGGTCAAGGTCATATACCTGTCCATGGTTTACTTATTTGAATGCGTATTATATTCCCTACATGTAATTCAAAAAGTTTACACCTGATTTTTATGAAATTTAGTTGCATTGATGGTTTATGGGTAGGGACATTCATTCCTCTTCATGGCAGAGACATTGTATTTTCAAGATGTCTGTCCTTCTGTCCCTCCGGTGTGTGTTTGTTGCTATGTTATCTGAAAAATACCTGGGCAGATCTTACTTATAGTGCATCCTGATATGTCCATCCTACAACTACATTTGTTGCTCAGTATGTTCAAAATAGTACTTGGTAGGGCAGACTTTTCTCTAATTTTGCAACTGACTTTCCATCCAAATCTAAAAAATAAAATTTGTACAATTCAGTAGTTGGGGGGGTGTTTTTGTTTTTTTGTTTTTGCGGAATCAGACTTTCGTTTTCCTGCAACCCACCCGCCCACTTTCTTCATTATCTGGACATGAGAAATAGAAAATTTTCTCAAAGTGTGCTGAGTATCAATACACGTCATATGTGTGTTAAAATACAAAGACTTTTGTGAAAAAATCATCCAAGACCATTATTAATATATATATATATTATATACGTACTGCACATGAACTGGTCTGCAGCAACAGCAACAGATTAAAATCAGGAAGTATAAATACTTCCTGTCCTTCGAGTTGTCTGCATAATGAGATCCGATTAACCCCATTTCAGATATACAGTAGAACCTGCTGTATATGACCACCCCTTCTGCCAAGAAAAAGTGGTCACATACAAAAGTGGTCTTTCACCACAGGCGAATTTTAAAAAATTGACTCTTGTGGCCCCAGAAATGTGGCTACAAATAGCAGGTGGTCTGTCACGGCAGTGGTCACATACAGCAGGTATCACTCTAATTGTATTTCTCCAGGATACATGGATCTTATTTTTCCTGTTCAATAAAATTTTGTCTTTGCTTACCTTTTTACCACAGGTCTGATACAGGACATACAAGGTAGTTATGCCTCAGGATTTTACTTCTGTGCAGTCAGCTTGTTCATAGGAGCTTTCACCTTTTTGCTGTACCCATTTGCCAAGAGGTCCGAGAGAGGAAAGCGCCACCTAGATCTCATGTCAGAACTACCCATGACAGAAAGGACTGCTGAGAGCTGATGGGCATGCTCCTTTGTTTTTTTTTTGTTTTTGTTTTTTCTTTTATTTAACACTTTCACACTAAGTGTGCTGTTGAACATTCATAGAACAAATGACAATTACGGTGGCTGCCATTTTGTGGAGTCACATGTTTTGAAATTTTTTTAATGGATTACTCAAACAGAAATAATTGAACAGAACAAAATGGGATGAAGCTTCCGCTTGATTTTGGAATTATTTGGTCACTATAGGGACTCCAGCCATTGTCCCAAGTTAAACCTTGTTTTGATTTGAAACAGGTGGGCTTACCAGTATAGGAACACATATCACCAGGGGCAGTTGCCATGTGCTTGTAGCTCAAGAATTTCAGTATTATATGTGTTTTGGATAACTTTATCCCTTTCCTTGTTTAACCAGCCAAAACCAGCTGCCAGCTTCAAATATCATCTGCTTTTATGTTTTCGATTAATTTTAACAGCAATGAAAAACAATTTGACTGAGAATTGTAGATGAGATCTACCAAGATAACATGCCCCAGGTTATGCAGGATTCATTTCATTGGCATGGGTTGGGCACCAAGTGCTTAACCCATACCAAGGAAAGCTGTTGACTTGGTCTGAATTCAAGGGGGTAAGGGTTAAAGGGTAAATATTTATTATTTTTCAGCATTGAAAAAAAGAAACTGTGACATTTAATAGATTTGTTGAAGATATATTTTGCTTGAAATGAATATAATGAAAAATGACAAACTAAGAACTATGTAAAGTTTCCATTTATTTTGCTTCATATATATATATATATATATATTACCCACAACAGGCTGTTTAATTACCATTTTTGGTAAACACATAATTTCAAATTTCTGTTTGGAAAGTGAGTTACGTAGTTACCACACTGGAATTTGGCTTCCAATCTTCATTACGCATGAGCAGACCTCTGCCTAACGTAAACGTAACGTAACAACAGATTGTTACGCCTCACCATAAAAGTGACGGTCTTAACAAGATCCTTCAGTGCCAGATGAGAATCATTCGATTCGAAATGCGTCGCACAATTCGCCTCATTCTTTGGCTACTTGCCTTGTCACTAGCTTATATATATATATACATATATATATATATATATATATATATATATATTTAATATGAAGAGTGGTTAATATAAGCTTGGCCTTCTTTGTAATCCCTGTAAAATGTGGGTCTATGCTTTTTGGATGCAGGGTTGGCTCAGTGGTATGCACACGCTTACTTTTCACCTGTGCAGCCCAGGGTTGGCTTGGTCGTCATCCCAGGCAGCAAGTGGACAGAGCTCCTACCACTCTGGCTGTGCAGGTTTTCTCTGAGTCCTCCAGTTTTCCCCATGACACAATTAGGCAGGATAGTAGACGCCAACATCTGTGCCACGGAGAGGGATTAATACAGGCTTGGCCTTGGTCACAATCCATGTAAAACATGGGTCTATACTTTATATGCATATATACTGTAAATTGCTTTATTTTCGCGTGTTTAAATTTTCACGGTTTTTCTATTTTTGAAATTTCACTGTATTTTTAATTTCACTATTTTGGACATAATTTCTATTCAAACAATGTTAACATACTATTTCACTGTGTTTTTATTTTCACAGTTTTGTACCATCAGCGAAATAAGCGAAAATAAGAATACAGCGAAATTAAAGCAATTTACAGTATATTATATATATATATATATATATATATATATATTAATTTTTAAAAAGTTCTTTCTTTGAGTGTACAGTTAAACTGTTTTGAGAGACCACCCCTAGGGCAGGCCAAAAAGTGGTCACACAAGGCAGGTGGTCTCTCAAGAGAGGTGCAATAGCATGGGAAAGATGGCAGAAGGGACATGGTAAATATGGTCTGAAAAGGCAGGTGGTCTTTCCTGCCCCCCTACCCCCCCCCCCCCCCATATCCCAAGCCACACCGGACTGACCTGAATGGAAAAAACACATCAACTAAATATACTTTGTGCGTACTTAATTTCATGACTTTCTCATTGTGCAATTTTATGAAGATTCAGTTTTGCAAATTGGCTCCTATATAAAGTCTAATTGCTTTTGATGAATCATATCGTATGTATAGTACATGTACATTATGTAATATACTCTAACAGAAAATTGAGCATGACAAGGTAGTACATGTATGTTGACAGTATTTGGTGAAATGCCTGCCTGTGATATATGTTGTAGTATGTGTGGAGGGCGTAACCTGCTGTTTGTTAAGTGTGAGTGACATCTTTCATTTTGACACCACACTGTTTGATGGTGATGTTGCAAATACTGGTGTCCAGTATGAGCACGGTAATTACCCAAATACAGAATATATTGATAATCATTTGTACTACAGTGGTTCCCTTCTTGCAAGGCCCTCCAGAGGAGAAGCCCCTTCTCCATGCAGCAGATATTGCATTGTCATATTATTGTCTTTCCTTTTTCCTGCGCAAGACAGGACACCCCTCTGATTATGCAGCCACATCCCTGGTGCAAGTAGAGTGGTTTTATTAGATGGGGACCACTGTATGTAAGCTCTTTCAGTGCCATATTTTGGACTGAGTCAACAGCTTTCCTCTGCATGCTTTGGGTTCAGGAAAGCTGTTGACTTGGACTTCTATCTTCTATGCCACCATAGGCATGCTGGTACTTGAATAAAATGTCTCTTTACAAGGGACATGAATCTAGCACCCTTATTACAATTCAGAACATTTTGTTTCAAGTACAGTGGAATCTCCCTGTTAAGACCACCTAAATGACCAAAGAATGTGGTCTTAATAGGAGTGGTCTTAATCGAGATATGATTTAATTAAAGAAAAACAAGAACAGGTCCGTAAATGGGTGGTCTTAATATAGAAGTGGTCTCTTTGTGGAGGTGGTCTTAATTAGAGATTGTTCTGTAGTTTGTCTTTAGTGGCAATTGGCACTGAGAGAGTAAGGAACATGTACAGAGCTACAACTCCGTGTTGACTCTCTCACTGATAATTGTCAGAAAATGTGCCCTCATCTGAATTACTGTCATGACAATGCTAATACAATGACCTTGGCAGTGCACTCTGACACCAGCTTGCGTGTATTGTTGTTCCTAAGGACGTAAGAATGGCCCAGGTCAACAGCCTACTGTGGCATATGCTCTTTACATATCTTTTCCGAAGCACACCAAGGACAGTTGCTGACTTGGCCTTTAACTGAAACAGCACTGATAGGGTTCAGATGGCATAGTGAATTGACAGCTGTGCTCATGATTGCCGTCTTGTGGTTGGCCCTTCCTCAGAAGGAGAGACAGGATGGGCAACCTGACAAGTTTTATAATTTTCCTCACTTATGTGTGACAATGGAAACGACTGACCTGAGCCTTAGAAAAACAACGGAGGCAACTGGCTGTCCAATAAGCAAATGAGACGGGGCAAGGGCCTCGGTGACTCGAGGTACACAGAGCTATAGTCCGACTGGTTTCGATCAAGGTGGATCTCATCAGGGACTGGAGACTAACTGCCATGCGGCCCACTTATATACTTTTACGGTAACTTTGCCGTTACCAAGGTCTTTACGTATATTCTTTTTAACGTCAAGAGCGTGACGTCCTGATTGTGATTGGTGATTCACATTCATCAGTGAAGTTCAAAAAAGCCTTTGAACATGGAATTTCTCCCAAATATGGAAGAGAATCCTATAGACTGTAGGATCAGTCATTGTGTTGTCCAATAAGCCAAGTTGATGTCTCAGAGGACAGAGCTGCTGGCCACAGACAGAATGTGGGTCAAAGGTCACTAGAAATGCTAAGTGATCTTTCCTCCATACAGTCACCAAAGTTTCCTTGGTAACCAGTACCAAACTTTGCCACTTTTTGGAAAATTTGTGTATACATGTACTTTTTCCTGAAAATAATCAAACAGAATTTTCAACATGCTGAAAACAAATACCAGAAAAACCTTTACTGAGATGAAATCTTTCCCAAAACATCGCTGTTGACAGTTTTTGGTTTGGCTCCCTACTGTTATTACCTTCTAAGGAAATTCATAAGAATTTATCCCGAATGACTTTTGGGTCAAACTGTGACTGAGCATGCTCAGCTGACATGATGATTTAGCTTACTGTCTTAAAAAGTGAACTGAACAAAAATTACTCTTAACCCTGTCTTGGTTAGATTAGGATTGAGGCGACAGCTTTCGTTTGTTGTGGGTTGGCTGCAATGTACCCAACCCATGCCATGGAAGCTACTGACCATGGGGCGGGCTTTGTAATCAGTCGTAGCTACGGTTCTCCCCATACATGATTTCTGTTGACAAGAAATGTAAGTTAGGGAAGATTGAGGCAGAGGACGATTCACATGTGGAAGTTTTGGGGCGATTAGAGTGCTTAAGGGTTAAAACATCCTATGTTTGACCCAACTTGGTGATACACAGTGGTCTGTATATTTTTGGTACTCTTCAAGACTTAACTGTCTATGCATCAAGGTATCCACGGAATCTTCCTGGTAATGCAAGTATACTTTTATGTAAAAAATCTTCTTGTATCAACAATGGAGCATTCAGTTGTCTGTGCAGAAAAAGAAAACAAAATGATAATACTGTGCATATATATTATATATATATATATATATATATATATATATATATATTTGTTTTACAATGTATGATAAGATAACGTGTGTACACACAGTGTATAGGATTGTTTTCAAATTGTCATGAAGAATGAAATGAATATTAATCTAACCATCCTTTTTGATATGTTCTTGGAAAAATGGATGTATTTTGCAGAGATGCCAGTTTTACGTATTTATACGGAAATCCATATTTTTGTTGTGCTTTCTATAGAAAAAAATGATGCAGATCTACATACATACTACAAATGGATTAAGTCTAGATAGATTAAATCTCAACCCTTTTCCCAATTTTTGCCCAGGAGGCACTAGCATCTCTGATTTTAGGACTATCATTTGCTGCTCTTTACCCGCTGCTGATAACCGCCAATTCCGCAGAAGACTAGTGCAACTTTGTGGTGGACAGCAGAGCCATCGCTGGACGGGCCAGTGTCCACAAACTGTCTTCTGCTGCCCCAGACTCGCACTGTTTGTCGCTGGCTAATGCTCGGTCTTCCTGATTACATTGTACAAGATGTAAAATATTAATTCTCATTCAGTGACATTACCCACATATTTGTTCATTCCCCTGTATGTATATCTTTCAAAAAGGTCAGGCCAAGGAATACTAACAAGAATAACCAAGAAATCTTGTCAATACTAGCATCAAGTTAATACTATTGTACCGATGTTATATGTATATTGTAGTCACTGAACGGAGGGTTGATACTCTGTCTGGTTCTGCTCAGTGATAATTTATAAAAGTTTTGATTTAAAATGGTGCTTGCTTCCATTACTTTAATTTCTATATGAAAGCTTTAAGCTCTTATTAATAACACTAAATATGGCACAGATAGACTGGCCCATATATCTGATTATGTACATGCATACAGCCATATGTAGTATTGAACTCCATGGAAATTTTATTTTTCCCAAATATAGTGCATCTGAAAATCCAAATAATCAAAATAAACGTATATTTTCCAAAAATATGTGATGTCAATTTGTGCATCAACTCAGACTAGCTTTTGTTGACCAGCCTATACAAGTAGTGAAGCAGTAATTTTCCCTCTTGCACATTTGGTTCTACTATTCCACGAGCAGTCACATTTTACATACTATGCAAAAGAGTCAGGAGACTTGAGCAGTAGCCAACGACGGACAGCAAGAGATCAGAAGTGGGCGGAAAAAGGTAGTTAGTGGGGACCATCCATTGTCTGCCAATGAGAGCTGCTGGCTGCCGCCGTGAACCACTGCAGGCCAACTAAATAATTTCCTGTTTATGCTTTTGTGTATATGATGTAATCATAAATTTGAGTTCAGATTGCACGTAAAAGAGCTGGCAGTCAACATCAGCATTTTTAGCTCAGCTGACTTGTCAGTCAGCTGAGCTTATGTTATCCGTCATCCGTCCGTTCGTCCGTCGTCCACAATTCAGATTTTCGACTTCTCCAAAATCATCTGCCAGATTCACTTCAAACTAAATGGGGATGTGCCTTGAGTGGGTCTCTACCAAGTTTGTTCAAATGGTCGTGCTCCAGTGATTTTTGGATTTTTTTTGTTCTCTTGGGGGGCAAATTTTAAAAAATCTTCTCCGAAACCGCTTACCAAATTGCTTTGATATTGCACAGGGACACTTGTGGGGACTCCTAGTTCTGAATTTTTTCACCAGATTGCACTGCAATTTAAAAAAAAAAATTTGAATATTTGTGTGTTTTTGTTATTTTTGACTTCTTCACCAGAACCGTCACTCAGATTAAGCTGAAACTTAATGTTGTGGTGCCCAACCCATGCCGAGGAAAGCTGATGACTCAGTCTTAATTCAAGGGGGAAAGGGTTAAAGGGCTCTAAGCGAGTCTGTTTGTAAACATGACACAGTGCAATACACAGGGACAACTGCAATGTACAAGTTCCCCATCCAGTTACACCCTGGCTCTTTAGCCCTTTCCCCTTGAATTAAGACTGAGTCAACAGCTGTCCATGGCATGGGTTGGGCACTGAGTGCCCAGCCTACATGTATGTCAAGGAAAGCTGTTGACCTGGGACATGTGATCTTGATGTGTCTTATCTACAAATCTTCTCAATCAAGTTGTTCTTCATTACTGTTGAAATTTAGTTGAAAACACTGAAGCAGAGGACATTTGACCACCAGCCGGTTTTGGTCAGTTTAAGGGGAAAGGGTTATCAATGTCCACGCAGTGTTGTACACACACTAAAGGTTGAGTCAGCAACTTTCCTTAGTAATTTTTAGTACATTTGCTGGAGTACATTGAGAAAAGTTGTTTATTTATGGCATATATTATTTGCATGCTCAAAAAAGTTGCAGACGATGTCTTTCCACATGAGGTGCTAACTGGTAATAATATTTAATGGGAAAAAGTTAAATACCCAAGTCCTGGTTAGGTCGGCTACTTTTGGGGATAGAAAGAATTTCTGATGATAGATACAACTTAAAAATTGTGACAATTTTATTTGCAAGTCCATCGGTGCTACACGTATGTATGACGGTTAATGTAGCATGCCATTGTATTCAAGAGGTGTGCACATGTGGTAGAAAAAAAAACTTACATGCAAACATATCAGTATAAAATACATCGTTATAGGTGCATCAACAGGGAACCTGTTATGTTTTAACTGCGGATCCGTCCATCCACCACTAGTGTGTAAACACGTCTCAAGACTTAGAGACCACCTGAAACTAAAATTTATCTCATTTGTACCTTCATACCCTTTCCTATCTTGATTACATTTTTGTGACCTTGACCTCATTACAAGGTCACAGGAGCCATGTATGTGCAAAGGTGGACCCAACCGTCAATGCTTTGCATTGGATTGCCTTATTTTCATTGCCACTGGCACAGAACTGCATAGTGTCAGGGTTTTTCGTTTTCAATTAAATTAGGGGTGTAAGGGTCACACTACATAGTAGAAACAAAGCATTAACACGATACCTTGTGTGAAAGTCGGAGACGGACGCGAGGCCTTGCACAGAAGCAAATGGCTCTCCTTTTTTGTTGGTTCTGAAAGCCCAGGGTTGGGCTATGTTCATTGCCAGAAATTTTGCATAGACTCTAAGCACTGGTATATGCAAGCGGCAAGTTAACTTTGTTCTCCTTTCACATGTTTTGCTACAGATTTGTTGGATGATTAATTTAACCATCAAGGTAGGGCATTGATTATGTGTACTGGGAAACAAGTTTGATTTTGTGTTAATACAAGGCATTATGGGTCATCATGTTGGCAATTTGATAAATATTCTTTGTTATGCACAGCTCTTGTGAACTTAAGGACATAGTTTTACAAATGAATCAAAACTTCATCTTCAGCCATTGGAAAAATGACATTTAAATTTAACCCCCAAGTAATCTAAAAAGTTGTTCCACATTAAGCCACCAACACAGACACACTGCGTTTGATCCTCTAAATCGTATGGATGGGCGGGGGGTATTAAAGTGCCATGTAATACTGTGAATGATATTTTAAGATACACCGGTGAATTTCTAATATTTGCAGTATTTGATTGTGATGTTGCCATTTTGTTTTCACTTGATTGTTTCTCAGAGTACTATGTGATGACTTTGTAATGGAAATGAGTTTTATATTTTGTGATAATGGGATAAAAAACAAAACATGTATACGTGTGTGTGGAAATGTATCTCCTTCATTGGCCAGTTCCTGGTCAATCAGGACTTGAGTCAACATTTTGCTTCGGCAAGCTCTGGTCACAGTCAGTGGCAGTGCATCAAGGAAAGCTGTTGACCATAGACGTGATTCAGTGGACTATATGTTGCAAACCCCATATAAAATGCTGAAAGAACAAATAAAACAATTGGAGAAAAATGGGTTACCGGACAACATTGGGGCTGTGGGGGCGTTTTTAGCAGGGAAAGGTTAATGTATGGTCTATATCATGGTGTTAGTGATGATGGTGTATGGAAATGATTGGTAGGAATTGAAATTAATTTAATTCAAAACTCAATATAGTTACCGGTTGAACTTAATGTAATATGAAAATATAAGAGTGTTAGAAGTAACACAATTATGTCAACCCTTTATGTGATACAAGTGATAATGGTCACACTTGTGTGTATTATTGTAAGAAGAAGAATTCCAACTTAAAAATGCTTGTGCCTGTCACTCGTGTAACAACACGTTTAATGTTAATTTGGCAGTTGCAGAAAAGGTTGCAGCCAAACCAAAATGCACCGAGGAAAGACTCTGAGTCAGTGTAAAAAGTAGTACATTAAGGGTTAAAATGACTGTCCACAATATATTATGATAATGAAATGAATAAAATGGTTTGTATTTAAATCTTATTGGAGTTTACTGACTTAGATTAATGTAACAAAACAAATATGATATTTATTAGACTGTTGCCTATCCACAGTGTGAAAACCAGAATGCCCCCAACTCCACAACTTGGCCACTCAACACCCACATTTTCACATCTTGTGACCTTGAAAGTAGGCCAAGGTTGAAGATTGTCTAATTACTGTTATGAATGTTCCCCTGCTAACCATGCATCTGGAATCCGGGCTCCATTAAAAAATATTGAGACAATAAGCCAGTTTTACAGTTAAAGGTCACTGAAGGTCAAATGAACACATAAAAAAAGCCCACGTGTTTTCCAATTTGTGTATGATAGTTGCCATGTGCACAAGATGCTCCATTTGCAAAGCCAAAGATTTAAGCAATTATAACCAGCAGAAGCAAGATGCCGAGGTAAAATATGGTCCTTCGGCATTTTCGCAAAGAAATGCTGAGGTAAGAAAAGGGCCTGGACATGTCTCGGCATTTTTACCAAGAATCGCCATGACCTTTACCCAGCTGTTCTAACATCGGCTTTACTCGGCAAAAAGTTCCGAGAAACGCCGAGGCCTTTTCCCTGCTTATTCGTACCTTGGCAGTTCTCGACACAAATGTTGACAGATGCTGAAATCCCCCCGCCCCCCTCTTTTTGTTTTGTTTTTTTTTTTTTGCCTCTCCATTTCTGTATATAAATGCCTAGGCTCTTTCCATGCCTGTCCTTACCTCGGCATTTCTCGTCAAAAATGCCGAGAGGCCATATTTCACCTCGGCATTTTTCGGCAAAATGTCGAGAAGCAGGCCGTTACTCGGAATTTTGCTTGCCCTAGTGTTTGTTAGATTGATCTGGACTTTGACCTTTCAATGTCACCAAGGGTCAATATTACCATAACCATGTTATGTACCATGGCAAAATTAAACCAGTCTCACAGGTAACGGATATGTATGTTTATGGGTTCCTTTTTTGACGGAGTAAGTTTTAAGTTTGAGTTTTACGTACTTGTATATTTATGCATATCCTAGTGCATATAAATTCTCCAAGCATTGCCATTATAAACAAGAACTTGTTTTACAGTATGTATTTATGTTATTATATTGTTTTTTAAAGAATTCTTAATTTCTTTCTTTCTTTCTTTCTTTCTTTCTTGCTTTTCTTTTCTTTCTTTACAGGCAAATTAGTCCGACATTTCGTTTGAAAAGTATTACACGTAGAGACTCAAAACTTGGCACAATTATACTTTTATAGATGATGTCTGGCCTTTTATATAATGGTCATGCTTTTCAAAATTATGCAAATGAGGGCTAATTAAAGTTTTAAATCTTCAATATCTTCTATTTTATAGTAGATGTGGTTCCGAGTGTACAGGAGTTTGATCATAGCAAGGCAAAGGTCAATTTTAGACCAAAATGTCATTTTTGAGGTCATGGTTCACTTCAAGCAGAGGTCATCTCAAGGTCAAAGGTCATTTCAACGTCAAAGGCCACTTTCGACAGTGGTTTTCTTCCAGTCATAACTTGGTCAATTTTTATCCAATTTTGATCATGTTGGGCTCAAACTGTAGCTATTTTAACACTGCACATTTTTTAAACTGACACGTGACCTCTAAAGGTCCAAGGTCAACGTCATTTGGACCTTTGAAAGTTTCATCCAGTCATAACTTGGCCAATTGCCATCAAGTTCTAATCATGTTGGACTCAAATTGTAGGTATTGCAACACTACACATTTTTATCAGAACATGTAACCTTAAAAAAGGGCAAAGGTCAAGGTCATTTGGCCCTTTGAAAGTTTCATCTTGCCATAACTTGGTCAATTTTCATCCGATTTGGTTCATGTTGTGCCTAAATTGTTAGTATATATATATATATATATATATATATATATATATATATATATATATATAATCAAACTTTTCTGCACAGGTGAAGCTTGTTTTCCAGTTTTGAGCTCGCACAAAACCTGTTAACCTTCAGCTCTTGGCTTCATTTTAAAATTCAGAAATTAAATGTGAAGTGCTACTTGGTATTTCAAACCAAAAACAAAACCGAAAAAAAAACTTGTTTTGCACAAATAAGCTATGAGTACATGTGGAGCGATGTTGCATCCAGTGGATACTTTATACACTAAATGTACATAAGCTTTATATCTTCAAAAGCCACTTGAGGACAGGCAACTTTGAAATGAACAGGTGCAATATAATCAGGGTGCCAGCAGAGCATTAAGCCCTCTTGATTTTTCATTGTTTTTTTTTTTTCTTCTTTTAATTTGTTTGTTTTTGTTTTTGGGGGGTGGTGGTGGTTTTGGGTTGGTTTTTTTTTTTTTTTTTTTTTTTTTTTTTTTTTTTGTTGTTGTTTTTTGGGTTTTTTTTTTGGTTATTTTTTGGTCGAAAAAACTTTTCCAAATCTGCTTGGCCAATTACTTTGAAGTTGCATAGGGACACTTCTCGGTCTTTTACAAAACTGCATCATGCAATGGGCATATCTTTCCACCTCGAAAGTCTTGATCTTCCAGATCCAACTTTCCCGTTGCATCATTCTGTCTGCATATGCCACAGTTTCCACCACTTACAACTTCATGCTTGGAAAGTCCATTTTCTTACATGCCAACGGTTCTTCCTCTGCCGAAATAAAATATTTGTCAGTTCAAAACGAAACCTGTGCTGCCAGCGTTACTGTGTAAAGCCAAGAGACCTCTCCAGTTCAGGCACCTGTTTCCCCACCCTTCTGGTCATTACCTCGTTCCAGCACTTAGTCTAATAAGTGTAATTGCTCAGCATGTTTTTAGTTATCCTGTCTATGTTACATAACATTCCACGCATGATTAATTCTGATTTGTGCCTAAAATCATAATCAGAGCGGGCCTTGTTAAACTTATAGGCCTCTCCCCCTTGACGTATAAAGCGCGCAACTTAAATATACTGAATCACAAACAAAACAGCAGCTGTGTGGTGAGTGGAACGCTAAACTTCACAAGGTAACATGGTGAGAAAGGTAACGTGCCAAACGCTGAACTGCAAAAGCCTGTTGTAGTTCAGCGTTTCGCACGTAACCTTTCTTTTGAAGAGACCAAATAGATTTAGGAAACAACCTGAAGCAGAATTTAGTGCACAGAAGATAAACTGTAAAAAAAAAAAAAAAATTATGGCATTGACTTTTTTCGCAATTTTTGTCAAAATATATGATTTTAAAAAGAATATTCTACAATACACTTTTGACAACTTGACTTTTTCAAGGTTTCTTTTTTTTTCAACTTAACAAATGGACTGTCAATGAGGCAAAAATGACCCCGACGAGGTCTTCCCAGAGTATTATACTTCATTTAAGGTCATTTCAAGTTCATACATCAGTTTATAACATATACATTCAATTTTCATGCGCCCTAGCTCCAGGGAACCCAACCCATTGTTATTGTTGGCGGTTGTTGACAACCGCCAACAATAACAATGGGTTGGGTTCCCTGGAGCTACATGCACCCCAGCCCTCTATAATCGTGCAAAGTTTCTTTTAACGAAATGTTGAGCAGGCATGATGTGCCTTTGGATGATCATGTGGCCTCCGTGTGAATGGCAAAACTGGTGAACCGTCCCCTAGGGATGGTGCTCGTCAGTCGTTTTCAGTCACAGGACCATTTGTATAAATCAGAAATGCACACATAGTGACTGATGTAGCTAAAAGTTCAAACATGTCTACCAGCCCCCCCCCCCCCCGGGGGGGGGGGCGGGGAGGGTACTCCCATTACTTAGCATTACGGGTAGGCTCCGCGGGAAAGACTCTACCAGCCTTTGCAAATTTTAGAAGACCGGACAGGCAGGAGAAGACAAAACAAGACAGGGCCGGGCAAGTCAACGTAAAGCAAAATCATTAGGGCTTGGACCAGCCAACGCAAGAAAAGCCATGGTTTTATGTAAATTCTGGCTAAGATATTGGCTGACAGCGCACACAAAGAACCAAAGTAAAAGAAGTTACTTGGATATTTATGATCTCGGGTATGTTGTCGCTTTTTACGAAATGGACCATGTTTGCAGGATTTGGCTCTAATCTCATTTGACCCAATGAACAGACATTTAACATGTTTAAAGTCTCATGAGCATTTTTAATGTGAACGATGATAAAGCCATTGCCTTTGAATATTCTCAACCTCCACATTTGCTTTTGTATGCCAGTGGATGATCCAGAAGAAATAATGACCAATTGTACATGTAACTTAACAACATGCAACGCCAAATACACGAGGTCTCTGTAATGTTAATTCCACCATGCTTTTGTTGTGATGCTTGGTCAAAAATAAAGGTGATAACTTTAAAATTAATCATTGTTTCCGATAAAAGAATTAAGTAACCGAGAGAATCTTGTGACAGTTTTATTATAGATTGCAGCACCCCATGCAACGAAGGGAAATGTTGAATGCAAGGGGAACATGATCCCCAACAGAGCGAAAGTGTGGCCGCTCAAGCCATCAGCTCATGACGATAAATATTATCTTGATCAACCAGAGGAAAAAAATGATCCAACACGGTTCTTAAGTAAGAGTGGGAATGTGAAGATCACGGAGGGTTACATGCCGTTTGGTATTGGAAAGTAAATTCTATTGACAAGTAATGAACATGTCTAATACGACGGCAAGCGCGGTTCCAATTTAAAGCTTAACATCTGAAATATGTATATGTACACCGCAATTATCTTTTTTCCCCCTACAACTTGTTAAAATGTCACTTGCATATATCAAGAAAGGCTGCAAATTGTTAATATTACTTCTGTTCAAGATTATAAATGGATTAGCCCCAGTGTATCTCTCAAGACTATTTCCAGTAACAGTTTCGGAACAGACAAAAATTAGGCTTACTGATGCCAATAAAGCCACACTTTACAACTCTTCCGCCCCCCCCCCCCCCCCATCAGCCCTTCGTGAGTTGAATTCATTAACCCGAAAAGCTAGGACCATTGAGCATTTGGACGAATTTCAAACGGAACTAAACAGAAATAAACCAAAACGCAACGAACTGTACTATTTAGGAGAAAGGAAATATGCCATGATTCACTCCAGAATGAGAACGGGCGGCAGTCAGCCGAATAATGATTTGTGCAAAATTGGAGTTGTTGAATTTCCGTCGTGTTCATGTGGAGCAAGTCGCCAGACTTTCACCACTTTTTCTTTAAATGCAACAAATATGTTATTCTAAGAAACGAACTACAATGTAAAATAACCACATCTAGTACTTTTAACCTGAAAACTGCTTCGTTTGGAATCGAAGAAATCGAAATTATTACAAGACAAAACGAGGAGATAATCAAGGCCGTGCACAAGTATCTTAGACTTTCTGGAAGATTCAAAATATTACTTGGACTTAAGTCTGCAAATGATATAAGTATTATTATTTTAACAATGCTCACACACCATCATCGTTCCCTTTTGTTCCTTTCTTGTTGGTCCCGTATGTCACCTATCCGTGTACTGACGTTCACATTTTTTCTGTTTTATGTTGTCTTGTTATAAATGTACAAGAGGCCCTATTATAGGCTGGTGAGCCTGTCGGCTTATTGTATTTATAAATAAAATATGTTTAAACCAATTATTATTATTATTATTATTATTATCATCATCATCATCATCATCATCATCATCATCATCATCATCATCATCATCATTATTATTATTATTATTATTATTATTATTATTATTATTATTATTATTATTCACAACGGACCAGTATCCCAACTTTCCATATTTGCTATTATTTGAAGAAGGAATAATCTTATTTAACTTTTTCCAATTTTGTCAGATTTCGAATTCTTTCATCGGGAAGAAGTATACAATATTGAAACTTATTAGTAGGGAGTATATTGGAATCCTCATGTCCGTCTTTCCGTCCGTGGGTCCGTCCATAACACTGATCTTGTATCCGAAATTAGTCCCAGGATTTTCATTGGATCCCTTTCAAACTTTGCACACTTAACTGACATGATGTGAGCCAGTGCATATTACATTGCCGTGTCATTGCTTTCATTCTCTGATTTTAGTGATTCGTGTAAGTTTTACAGATCCTAGGTAAATATACAAGTTTATATTTATGGATGGGGATGAACTTGTATCCGCAACTTGTCCCTCGTTTTTCATTGGATCCCTTTCAAATTTGGCACACTTCGTTGGCATGGTCCAGGCTAGTATATATTACATTGGTGTGATACTGCTGTAATTTTCTGATTTTTTCTGATTTTTTTTTTAAATAGGTAAAGATACATGTTAATATTTATGGAAGGAGCTGAACGTGTATCCTCAACTAGTCTCAGGTTTTCCAGCAGAAGTCTTTGAAATTTGGTACACTTTACTGACATGATGTGTGTTAGGGCATATTCCATTGCCATGGTGCTGGTATCATTTTCTGAGTTTTAATGTATTTTTGAAAAATGATAAATAAATTTACAAATTACCATTATGTGCAGACCTGAACTCAGGGTTTATATTTGCTCCCCATTTTCAAACCATGCCAAATGCCTTGGGAATAAACTCTTCAGGGAGGCTCATATTTTAGTGATCTCGGGCGCGGGAGCGTATTATCATGTCATCGATAGATGACACTTCACTCTAGTTCATTTTCTTGAAGGTCGATTAGCTTGCACCAAATCGAAAGATATAACAATTCTATATGGACCATAAAGATCTGTCTCCCATGTTCAGTTTAAATTGACTATCCAGTCATTTGCGGCATGAAGAAATGTTTGCAGGAATTGTAATTTATACCAGTGATTTGTGCAGAGATGACTGCAACATTAATAAGTCTCCAGGCAATCTTTAGAAAAAATGGTAAATTGGTGAACAAAACCAACTTAATTTCTGTATATGAAAAAAATGCCCGATTGCCTGATTGACACTGATGTTGGATCACCCGCTAAATTTAAAGTTGTATACATATAAAGTGCACAAAGCTGACAAAACAATAACAAAATAAACAATTTGATTTAATATAACTTTAAATACATCTCATCTGACCACATGTCCGTTACGTGATGAGATGATCGTTACAAATCTTTATTGTTCATATTAGAATGCAGTACAGTGTATATTCAGCGTGGCTAAGTTGGTATAGTTTTTAGCTCCGCTGACTGGTCAACTTGTCCTCAGTCGACTATCCGTAATTCACATTTTCCACTTCTCCATAACCACCAGCCAAATTAAGTTCAAACTTAGACGGGGTGTACCTCAGCTGAGTCCTTGCGAAGTTTGTTCAAATGGTCAAGCTCATAGAGTTTTATGCTTTTTTTTAGCAATGTCTTAACAAATTTTCTTTTCTCTGAAACCCCGAGGCAATTACTTTGAATTTAACAGGAACAATTCTGGTATCCCTTGGACCAAATTAGTTCAACAGGTGGCGCTGCGATTTTTTCTATTTTGAAACAAATTGTTTGTGTTATTTTGCTATCATCGGGTTCTCCAAAACCATCTCTCAGATTGTGCCGAACCTAGATGGAAAGGTACCTTGTGGAGGGGTCGAATAGAGGCGTTAAGTAGATGGAATATTCCTAATCACGGAATTTTAACGGATTTTATAATTTTATAATACTGGTTGCTCAATGTATACATTCTTGAGTCATTGGGGATTGCAGTGGTAATTCACATTTTCGACTTCTTTGCAACAACTTTTGGCAAGATCGACGTCAAACTTGGACAGGATATACCTTTGGTAGGTCTCTACCAAGTTTGTTCAAATGGTCAAACTTTGTTCAAATTGTCAAAATGTAGCTTAGGGAAGGGTAGAATAAAGTTGTTCACTAGGTGGTAAAACTTTGGAGCTTTTATTTTTTTGTAACGATTTTGTCAATTCGAGTGCTATAATATTGGGCAACAGTAAATACTATGCATAATTGACGTACTTCGTTTCAAAGTCGTAAATAACGGTAACCGAAAAATTGAACGAAATATGTTGCTTTTGCGAATATATCTCCAACTCTCAGTATGACCAGAGCACACAATGAGCATCAACCCGACATTTCAATATACAAACAATCCATCTCCCTGGCTTTTCGTTATGTCACTTCAAACTGGTTACATTATTGACGATCCCTGATGCTGTTCCACCATACAAAAATACAATAAGGTCAGCAGTCAAATGATTCTAAATGATTGGTCCTTAGGACTGGTCTCTTGTAGACGAGTATGAGGCGTAGTGACACGCATTTTTGTCTCGCTGTGGATGGACCAGCACAACTGTACAGTTAGCTCCAGGACAGCAGAAACCTATTTCCAAAATAGGCACATCCCAGATAAGCATGTAGAAAGAAACAAGTAATTACACCAGCCATCTCCTTTATTTCTTCTTTAATATCATTTTTTAAAATTTGTTTTGAATAAACCAGAAGGAATAACTTACCTCGATGTATGTCCCTTCTAAACAGCTTTTGTTGAATCGAACGTAAGTACAACAAATTCATTATGTGTCAATAATTTCATATTCAGGACAACTTGGAGTGTCCGTTGACTTTTAAAATTACAATCTCCGGCCAATGCAACACCTGTTACAAAGCGTCACTAACGTTCTTGTGATAAAGCATGGATCTGCAACGAAACATTTTCTATGTGGCGTCACCATTATTTTATTCATAGCATATAAATTCATATTCATAATGTGTCACTTGCCTGATGTTGCTCTCCTTTCATCTTGCATTTAATCAGTACCCCGGTGGAAATAAGTCAGGTATTTTGTGCTTTCTTGGGCTAAATCTTTTGATAGTGCTGGAGAATTGGTGAAAAGTAATATTGTTAAAACTAGAGGATCAGGAACTGATCCTGTGTTCAGCTGACTGAGGTTGAGTTTGCCTTGAGCTCAGGCTAGGCTAGGCTTGACAATGCTAAGGCTATGCTTAGGCTTTGGCTGAGGCTGGACTAGGCGTCAGCCTGGTTTTGGCTGGGCTAGGCTAGGTTGTGGTTGTTGAATACGTAATTAATGTACCCATCATTAACAAGCTATAAGCCAGGATTCAATTTAGACCTTTAGTTTGGCCTTTCCATGTCACTCAAGGTCAAAATTAACCACTCCAAAAGAAATCCATTCGGTGTTTTACTAGTCATGTTGATTAGTAACCATGGATTTATGACACACATATATGAGATATTAGCCAATATATCAGCATGATCTTAAGTTTTGCTTTTCAAGGTCACTCAAGATCAAAATTCACAATGCCAGAAAAGAAAAAATATAAGTCTTTTCCTATTAACACTTAATGCTAACCACGGGTCCAGGATCCACCATTTCCAAAGGGTTAATCAATGCATGGATTTGATCTTTAGTTTGACATTTTAAGGTCATCCAAGGTCAAAATTAACATCACCATCGTAAACCCTGTTTATGTTATCCTATTAATGCTAAATAGTAACCACAGATCTAGCAGCTACTGACGGGGTATGATTTTAAGCCAATATGCCCTTTTGACCCTAAGTTTGACCTTTCAATGTCACTCAAGATCAAAAATAACATCACCCTCAGGATCCGCATAGGTATTTTCGTATCAACGTGTAATAGTAACCATGGGCCTAGGATGCAGCATAACCAAGATATAAGCCAGTATGTCATATTTGCTGAGTCAGCAAAATTAGATTTCTCTGTATGCATTTACCAATAAGTGCCCAAAATGAAAAATCCGTTAAAAATTTGGATTTCATAGTTACAGCATATAGTAAAGATATGTCTTTGAGCGCACTACAAGGGACAGTTCTATCACCTTTCAGTAAAAATCGGAAAAACAGTTTTGGAGAAGTCCAAAATAGCAAAAACACACACAAAAAATCATAAACAATAAGACTAGGTGTCCCAAGGATTGTCGTTGTGCAATTTCAAAGCAATTAGGTGGGCGGTTTTGGATATAATGATTTTTTAAGATTTGGCAAAAAAAGGACCCCCAAAATCATGAAAAATGCAAAAGCATTGAAGTGTGACCAATCGAATAACTTGGTAGAGACCCTTTTGAGGAACATTATCACCAATTTTTAAGTGAATCTGGCTAACAGGTTTGCGGAAGTCGAAAATAGCAAAAACATGCAAAAATTTATTTTTAAAAATGAAAAAAAAATCGCAGTGCCACCAATTGAAAAAAATAAAAACCAGGAATCCCCAGAAGTATCCCTGTGTTATTTCGAAGTAATTGGGTGAGCGGTTGCGGGGAAAAAGATGTTTAAGATTTTGAAATAAAAATATTTGTATATATATATATATATATATATATATATATATATATATATATATATATATATATATATATATATATATATATATATATATATATATATATATATATATATATACATGTATGTATATAAACACAAAAATCAATAAAGTGTGACCACTTGAAGACAATTGGTAGAACCCTACTAGAGGAACATTGCTACCAAGTATAAAGTGAATCTGGATGGCAGTTTCAGAGAAGAAATCCAAAATGTGAATATGCATTAGATGCTTATTGATTTACATGGCAAACAACAGGGATGTGTGTAGTTACAGATAAGTACCCAAAATGAATACATTCGCTAAAAATCAGGATTCCATAGTAACGCAATCTAGTGAGCAAACTTATTTGGCCCTTCCACAACAAACATTCCTGCAGTCGTTCAGCAAAATCTGAATGACAGTTTCGGAGTCGAAAAAAGCAAAAACATACAAAAATTCATAAAAAAGGCATAAATTCGCAGCACCACCTGGTGAAAACAAAATTAAAAAGTAGGGCTCCCCAGAAGTGTTCGTTTGCGGTTTTGAAGCAATTGTGTGAGCAGTTTTGGGGGAAAAAATAAAATTTTTGAAGATTTGGCCAAAAGAAGAACAAACTAGAGGGCTGTGTGAACAGCCCGTGCTCAGCTGACCGAAGCTTGTAGTGTAGCCTCACTAGCAAGTCAGATGAGCTAAAGATTGCAGCACCACTTGGCGAACAAACAAAGAATTAGGAGACCGTAGGAGTGTTCTTGTGTGATACCTAAGCAATTGGGTGAGCGTTTTAGGAGAAGATTTTCTAAGATTTGCTCCAAAAGAGAACAAAAAAATTCATAGAAAATCCAAAATTCACTGAGGCGTTACCATCTGAACAAATATGGTAGATACCCACCCTAGTACCTTGCTACCAAGTTTTTGAAGAGAACCGGGATGGTATTTTCCGAAGAACTTAAAATGTGAATTAGCATTAGAATGCCCATTGACTTGCATGGTAATCGATAGGACAGGTGCAGTCGCTGACAAGTAGCTGAACTTAAAAAAAATATAAAAAATCAGGAATCCACAGCAGTCCCGCCTTGTGAATCACCTTATTTGACCCATTCACAAGGAACATATCCACCAAGTTTCAGCTTGATCTGAGTGACGGTTCTGGAGAAGAAGTCTGTAGAAGTATTCCTGTGCGATACCAAAGCAATTGCCTGAGAAGATTTAAGAGTTGCTCCCCCTAACCCCCCCCCCCAAAAAAAAAATCACACAAAAATCCAAAAATCACTTTAGCGTGACCATCTGAAGAAATTTGGCACAGACTCTCCCAGGGTACATTGCCATCAAGTTTGAAATCAATTTGGCTGACGGTTTCGCTGAAGAAGTTGAAAATGTGAATAAGCAGTAGAATGCCCATTGGCTTACATAATAATCAATAGGAAAGGTGCATTGACCCGTAAGTACCCAAATTGAGACCCAAAAAAAATCATTACAAATCAGTGCCACCCAATGAACAACTTTGTGTGACCGTTTCGCAAGGAACACATCCACCAAGTTCAGAAACGGCTCTGGAGAAGTCGAAAATAGCAAAAATACACACACAAAAAAAAATATATATATATATAAAACTAATTTTATTTCAGCGCCATCTGGTGAACAAATTAAGAACTAGGAGTTTCTAGAAGTGTTCCTGTGTGACATCAAAGCAATTAGGTGAGCGGTTTCGGAGAGGGATATTTTTTTCAGATTTGACCCCACCCCACCCCCAAAAAATTCTTGCCGCCAAGTTTGAAGTGATTCTGGCTAACGGTTTTGAAGCAGTCGAAAACGTAATTGGGGACGGACGACTCAGCCTCCTAAAAGCTCAGCCTGTCTAGCAAGTCAGCTGAGCTAAAAATACATTTAAAAAAATACAAAAATCGCTAGAGGGAGACCATTTGAAAAAGTTTGTGGAGACCTACTAGAGGAACATTGCCACCAAGTTTGTAGTGAATCCGGCTAATGGTTGCAGAGAAGAAGTAAAAAATGTGGATTCCTATCTATTTGCATGGGACCTCAGGCCCAAAAAGAACCCTAAAAATCATTTTAAAAATCGAAAAATCAATGGAGCATGACCATTCGAACAAACTTGAAACAGTACACTAAGCGAACTTTTGCACCAAGTTTGAAGTGATTCAGGCTGACGCTTTCAGAGAAGAAGGTGAACGCATCAGGGACGAACGGACGGATGTCAGACCATCCTAATGGCTCAGCTTGACTGCAGTCAGCTGAGCTAAAAACTGTATGTTTTTACTCTGAGGTATTTCATGTACTTTTTTATTTCAGTTTTCAATGTGTGATTAGCTCTATCTACTGTTTATGTTTCAGTGTGATATTTTTAATTCATATGATGACTTTATTGAATAAAATCGGTCAATTAATCAAATCAACCAACCAATCAATCAGATATTATACATGTTATTTTGTTTCCCCTCAACAGATTTTGATGTGTTTCTAAATGTAGCAGAGACATTGGCTTTGCTAGAGACCACGTTTCGTGTTCTGCATCACCTTTACAATTACCGAGGGTTCTTTGGGTGAAGGTATACCGTACCTCTCGAAACCGGTCGTTAAGCTAGTGAAGAGGTACAGGCAGTAAATGATACCCCGTAACTCATGTGACTTTCAAGGATTTGTGAGACAGTAGATGTGCTCCCTGCAGATGATATGTTCCTGCTGGAGAAGAAGTCGAAAATAGCCTTAACACGCAAAAATTCCAAAAAAAAAAAAAAATATATATATATATATAGGAAAAAATCACAGCGCCACCTGGTGGCCAAAATGAGAACTAGTTGACCCCAGGTGACCCTATGTGCAATATCAAAGCAATTAGCCCGGTGCTTCTTGAGATGAAGAAATTTTTTTTTAATTAATTAAAAAATTCATTAAAAATTTAAAAAAAATTGCATCATCATCTCCTTCGCAAACTTGGTAGAGGTTCACCTGGGCAACATCCATGTGCAAAATTAAAACATTCCATACAGCGGTTTTTGAGAAGAAGTCAAAAGGGTAAATACAATAGTGTAATATATGCACTGTATTGCCATATATATATATATATATATATATATATATATATATATATATATATATATATATATATATATATATATATATATATATATATATATATATACAGCTGCAGCACTTCCTTACAGTTGCGACGTTTGATATCCCATAACTTTGCCTGAAATTAACATATGATTTTCGCAAACTTTCATTGTCTAATGTCCAACTATATTCTGGTAAAATTTTAAGCAAATCTGTTCAGCCGTTCTGGAGAAGAAGTCGAAAATAGCCTGAACAGGCAATAATTCATAAAAAAAATAGGAAAAAATCACAACGCCACCTGGTGGCCAAAATAAGAACCAGTTGACCCCAGATGACCCAATGTGCAATATCAAAGCAATTGGCTTCGTAGTTCTTAAGATGAAGAATTTAAATTTTTTTTCAAAAAATGAATTAAAAAATTCATAAAAAATAGAAAAATTATTGCATCATCATCTCCTTCGCAAACTTGGTAGAGGTTTACCTGGGAATCATCCATGTGCAAAATCAAAACATTCTATGTAGTGGTTTTTGAGAAGAAGTCGAAAATATAAAAAGTCTAACGACAGACGGACGGACGGACGGACGGACGGACGGACGGAGGACGGACAGACGGACGACGGACGCAAACGGATTCTATAAGCTCTGCTGACTGACAAGTCAGCAGAGCTATAAAAACGAGAGGAATTTTCGGAAAATCCAAAGTAGATGAATAATCTTATATGATTTACAACTTGATGTATTGAGGCTTTCAACTAAATCAGAATATTAAATTGTTTGTATATAGTTCACCTGCACGTATTTTTCGCTATTTACAATTCTCTAAATATAATGAATCACACTCCATGTGTGTATTCAGGTAAATTTTCATGCAGCGCCACCTGGTGGTCAAATATAAGAATATATTAAGTTTTTTATCGCTCAACGTTTCGGGGGAAAACTGTTTCGCTGCATAACACTAAAACTGCCCATGAATCTGATTTTCACAATATTGAACATATTTATTTTTGAATATCATACATATTTGGCTGATGTAATATACATATTTATGATATACAAATCATTCTTGAAGTTTCGTCTGATAGTCTGTATAATGGAATAAAATAAGAAATGCATCTCAATACAAATATTACCTTATTGATTAACCGATGATGCATTTGTTCATTCAAAATATCAATATTTACCACAAAATGTCGAGATTTATCATTTGCAATATGACAACATTTTGTCAATTTAAAATTGACGACTCTATCGTATTGAATATGAAATAATGGATTAAATGACTATGGATTCACAAGATATATATACTCAGGCTTGCGTTCTGATATTGTACTTGCAAGTAATAGTACTTTTTCGAAATAAACACACATTTCTGTCCCAATTATGTTTCAATAGGATGTGAAAAACAAAGCGATATTGTTAATGGCTGTATTTTAACCCGCACAATATAAAAAACCTTTCAATTTTCAGACACAAAGGATAAAAAAATCATATCATGTAGACATTAAACAACGACATAACTAAACCTACAACATTAAATAACTACATTATGTGTACATTTATCTCACTTAACAACTGGAAATGGCAACCGGCTACCTGCACATGTTTAATACAATCGTTTAATTTTGTAAAAGTTACACATGCATTTTCACAAGTACAAAATGTATAGTAATGATACAATTACCATCATACAACGTTAAATGGATGCATCTATCTTCCAAATATTTAATTTGCAACGACAATGTACACCGTACTGTGATATCACAAAATACAATATAAACTTTGAACAAATTCATACTAAAAAACATGCCATTGTATGGGTTAACGCCGTCTCTTTGAGACCATAGTCCAACACGATTAGGGCGTCTGCATTAATGTCTGCCTTCGATAAACTGCGTATTAATATTTCCATGGAGCACAAGTCAGTCTGCGTACTTGGTTTCCAACGTCCAAAATTACGATAAAAAGGTAAGGAGGCAAGACCTAGACTATAAAAGTACATTTTGGGTTAACTAAGTTTTCTCGAGTTTAAAGGCATGGATATATTTGAATAAAATGGTCATATGCCAAGATTAAAATTGCATTGCATTTATTTTTGAAATTATTTAAATTGTCATATTCACTGAGCCCGAAGACTCGAACACCACACAACTGTGTGTGATGTCCCTGCACCACAACGTTATTATCAATGACGTCATACACCTCTATAACGTTACTGCACACATTTGCACAAATTACATAAGCCCCCGAACTTTTGAAATCAAAGTCACATAGCCGTTCCTCAAATAAATAAATAAATAAATGACCTAAAAAGTACTTTTGTGCGCAGAATCTAAGAAACCTCTTTGGCCCACTGGTTGAAACCAGGAATACACTTTGGTGCCTGCATGTGAGCAGGGCACCAGATACTTGGTTACAAATACTGAAAATATTTTCAAGGTTACGAACGTGTAAGTATTTTCCAAAACACATACGTAAGAGAGGTTTATGACCATGGGTTGCCTTTTAGTGCTATATTGTACAATGCAGGTGCCCTTTAGACCAATATTTATTTTTTTTAATCACATTATCACATTGACCTTTGTGTGACGCCATCTTGATCTACTGGCCTTTTGAAAAGATATAAACCTCAGGATACAACTTTTTTTAAAATTTGCATAGTATCAAAACTTGGATGTGAAGTTCAAATAGTCTTTTAAAAAAGCAACCACCTTGTTATCAAGTTAGTCGGCGCATTACTTGAGGTCAACTGTCGATAAGTAATATCTTAGAAATGGTAAAATGCTAAACATATCATTCCAACAGAAGAGTGAACTTACTCTGAGGTGATAAACGATATTGTAAATATGATCTCGTGGCCAACGTTCCTTGGTCATGGACTACACTCTCTTCATAAAAAAGTAGATTTGTTGGATACCCCCACAAGTTATTTACGGAGCCGCGTGATCCTGACCTTTATGAGTAGCCCCGCTCAAAGTGGTTCTATACATGTTCTTGAATAAAAATGGTCAAGGTCACCTGACAGTTTGACACAAAAGGCATTACTTTTGCTGCTATTAGCGTCTTATACAGGTCACTGTGATAACTTGGACACATATGTTTAATGAAACTTACCACAATATGTAATGTGTAACAGTTGTTGAAAAACAGAATTTCGCTTTTAAAAAAGGCAAACAAACAATAATAAATAACACAAAATAAAAACGAGACCACAGATTAGTGCAGGCTTTTCTTGCCCTCACTTGCGATTAGATGCTTCATTTTGTAATCAAGTGCAAAAGTTAAACGTTATTGGTGATCAAAATGCAATATTTTCGTTATATTGATCGACATGATATAGATACATGTGAAATATAACTGATACCAATTATTTTGGTGGCTTAATTATGCGATGTATCTGTGATTTACAATATGTTCCAATTATCAGGCACGATTCTGACATTGATTTATGGGTATACTGTGACTAAGGGTTAGTATTCCGCTATGTTTTTACTGATCTGATTTTCAAGGATGAGGCCATCTTCCCACTATACCTGTTACCATGTTTGACATTGACCTATGGCCTTTAGAGGTTACATGTTATAATAAAACATGCAGTGTTGCGATACCGACAAGTTGAATCCAACATGATTAAAATTGGAATGAAATTGACCAAGTTATGGTTGGAAGAAGCTTTTAAAGGTCCAAATGACCTTGACTTTTGGAGGTCACATGTAAATTACAGAAATGTGCAGTGTGATTATAGCTACAATTTGAGGCCAACATGATCAAAATTGCATTAAAATTGACCGAATTATGGCTAAATGAAACTTCCAAAGGTCCAAATGACCTTGACATTTGACTTGTAGAGGTCACATGTTACTTACAAAAAATGTGCAGTGTAACAATAACTACAACTGAGTCCAATATGATCAAAATTTGACAAAAATTGACCCAGTTATAGCTAGATGAGAATTTGAAACGCCAAACTGATCTTTATGTTTGAACTTTAGATGCCACATGTAAATCACAAAAATGTGAAGTGTTACAATAGCTGTAACATGAGCCTAACATGATCAAAATTGGATGAAAACTGTAATGGATACATGAAAATTTCAAAGGTCCAAATGACCTTGGCCATTGACCTTTAGAGGTCACATGTAAATTACACCTTTGACTTTAGAGGTTGCATGTAAATTACAAAATATGAAGTGTTGCATTACCTACAATTTGGGTCCAACATGGTGAAAATTGGATAAAAATTGACACAGTTATGGCTGGATGAAAATTTCAAAGGTCCAAATGACCTTGATCTTTGACCTTTAGAGGCCACATGTAAAATACAAAAATGTGTAGTGTTACAAACATATTGAGGGAGGATTGGTTTCCTGTACCTATAATAGTTTTGGAGATATTCAAGATTTAAATTTTCACATGACCCTAATTTGCATAAGTTTCAAACCCGTTGAACCTCTTTACAAAAATTCAAGACTTCATGTATGGAAGTATAATCATGCCAAGTTTGGAGTTTCTAGGCATGACTGTTTTCAAATCAAATGTCGGACATATTTGCCTGTAAAGAAATAAAGAAGGAGAGAAAAAAGAAAGAAAGAAAGAAAGAAAGAAAGAAAGAAAGAAAGAAAGAAAGAAAGAAAGAAAGAAAGAAAGAAAGAAAGAACGAACGAACGAAAGAAAGAAAGAAAGAAAGAAAGAATTCCTAGAAAACCAATATGTCTGTGTTGGCACAGAGACAAAAAATGTTGGAGGTTCATGGGAATGATTCTAAGTTTTGAAGAATACGTGTAACTAAAGGCAGCCAGAGACACAATGCTATGGTATTTTACTGCTAAAGTAAAACATATGCTGATACAGGGTGTACACATAGCATTGCCAAACTACACGAGCTCTCACAAAGAGCGATAATGCATTGATATAGTGACCAGACGATTTTTACAGAATCCGTGCACTTCACTTCATAAATAGGTCAGAATTGAACGGGATTTTGCAATTCTTACAGCAAACAGTGGTTCAAAAAGAGTAAGATATTATAGCAACCAAGTCACCAGGATCTAGAGGCATGAAATCATTTATGTTAATAACATACTACTATATCCCTGCCATTATGAGACAGCGTTAACATAAACAGTAAAACCTGTACTTGTGGACACCTCTATAATGCTGACACTGTACAGTTATGTCAAGGCCCGAAAGGCCAATTTTCTTCTTAAAACACCTATCTATTGTGGACACCTGCCAACAGTGGACACTTCTTGCCGATCCCTGAGGTGTCCACAATAGGCAGGTTTCACTGTATATGTATACCCATCCATATAATAAAAACATCATGCATATAAATTTACAGATGTGGGGTTCTAACATATATAACATGACTATGAACAACTTTTGCATTTTGCACAGTCACATAACAACAATATCATTGATATATAGCTCCGTCGTATATTAATATATCGGTATTATATTTGAGACTTATTTAAAGATTCTTTGTCTGTCATGTATGATCGAGGGCACCTTGTGTTTTTAAAGACCAGTAGCTGGCAGATTCATAAAAATATTGTCACATGACTAGTAGAAGTATATACATTTATATAAAATTGCCCCAATGTCTGCTTACCATTTTATCATTCTGTACAAGTTCGCATAGGTTTGTACATATTTCATTATTTTTATCGTACTGTGACAAGAACCGTTGCTTGAGTGACAAGTAAATGTACACATGAACGACATGTACACAAAGTTGTTGTCCAGAAATACCGTGCATCTAGGTACCCTTAATTATAGGCAAACATTATACGTACATCTTGAAATATGATTCACTATTATAAATGTTGGATCATGCTAATCGATATTCATGTGATCTCTGTCTCCATATTAATTATAACACCCGAAAAAATCCTCCCGTTTTCATTCCATCAATAGACTTGCACAAGTCCCTGGTGCATGTCCCTCTCTTCCCATCCCGCGGTCCCATGCTGAAGTGCGATACATTTTCCCCTCCACAAAGTTAACTGTATAATATGCCAACTGCACAGTATAGTGTTATTAAGCAGGCCCTACTGTCATTGTTTTTAACTGGTCGACAGTGCCGCCGTTCCGGTTTCAACAGTAGCAGCTATTGAGACCAATTCCATTATCATTGTGATAAGGCTAAGTGGTAATTTAAGTGGTCTTTGATGAATGCGTGGTTATTTCAGCCACTGACCACTCAAGCGAGACAAATTTGACTGACTCCCTGGACGCCCTCCACATGACGCGGTGCACCGCAATTAACCTTTCATTACACAGTTACTCAATTAACAGCTTTGGAAGAGGGGTGGGTTATCACCGCTCGCTTGTCTGCATGATGAAAAACACAGTGAAGACCGCCCGGCGCTTATCTGTTATCTGGTTATAGACACGATCCAAGCTAATTGGGAAGGTCAGAATTTGCTCTAAGGTGTGTATTTGCCCCAATACACAACTGTTGTGAATACACAAATATTTGGAGGGCTAGAGCCATGTATTCCCATTAGTTTGTATGTTAAAGGAACTTTAGATAAACTTGTCACTTTTAACTGTGGATATACGATTTTTGGGGGCATTTACATATGCATCTAGATTTACTTTCTGAAATTTGGTTTTGATATGTGCAGTTGTTTTCAAGTTATTAAGTTGCAAATTACAATGTAAAGTAATGGGAATACACAACCCTAACCCTCCACTGACTGCGGTGTCCTCTTTTAGGCAGTTCTAGAACGTTCTGTTCTTGCCCTTGCCTATTGGCTAGATTTAGGAGCTCACCTGTATTATCACAGTATAAGGCTACAATGTGTGTAACGGGTTTCACTTGAAGTTTTATTTTGTAATGAATATAATTTAAATAAAATATGGAAGACAGTCCAGTGAAACTTGAGCAAGTCTATTCCATCAATGACCTTAAAATTTCCAAAGATGTCTATATGAAAACAAAAGGCTTCTACAGTGGTAAAGAAGAAATTCAACAACACAACTCCAAAATGATAGAGGCTTACGACAATGAATCTATGAAGAATACGTCCAACTGAGGGTAGGTAGAGACATGTAATTGTACAGTATTATATTATAAAAATGATACATATGCTTACACACAGAGAACACATGCATATCATTGCCAAACAACATCGGGTGTTACAAAAATTTTTTACAAAATCCATGCATGCCACTTCGAAAATAGTTCAGATTTGAACGGGATTGTGTAATTGTTTAAGCAAATTGTGGTTTGAAATATTATACCAACCATGTCACCAGGATCTAGAAGCATGAAATCATTTGTGTTGATATGACATATTGCTATGTGCCACCGTCATCACCAGACATGCAAACATTAATATATATACAGCAATATTATAAAAACATTCTGCATTTTGCACAGTTTCGTGACAACAATATTATTCATATAGCTCCATTGTATATTAATATGTAATATTTGTGACTTATAATAAAGATTCTTCAGCAATCATATACATATATCTTTATTGCTTTTGTACCCATTTTGGGTTCGCAGCGCACAAAATTATGTTCAATAAAATATATGCAAACAAATGATATTAAAGAAACTGAAATAGTTAAATTAACACTCACATAACCAAAATTCTATAATCTGTCTAATAACGTTCTCGTTCTTTTTTGGAACATACTATGTACACTTGCCAACTGGCACCCCCACCTCGCAGTCAGGGAAAAAATAAGCTGAATGAGAATTCCTGTGTTGAGAATAATAAAGTTGACATCAGGTCATTTCTCTGTACAACTAACAGCAAAGCAAAAAATGTTCTTCTGATTCCATTTGGCCAGAGTCGCAAAATTCGCATATTCTTCATTCGACTAATTTGTCTTCATATCTACCAACCTCAATACGCAATGCAGGGCTGCTTAGCCGCAGTTTCGAAAGAGCTTTCCTATATTTAAAAGATTTGATGCAACTGAAATCTATTTATTTTACATAATTTACCTTGAATTTCTATATGTTCTAATTTTGGCACCTGATCCATCTATTACATTGCTGTTGTGCACAGATGATTAAAACAGTTGGACGTATTGATCTTGTACACGTATTCTCATTTTCTTCAGAAACACATTAGGTATGACATCTTTGCCTTTGGTTGTTTTTTCTTTGATACATATGAGAATCCACTGTGCTCAAGAATTTTCCTGACGGCTGACAGCCACATTGTATGGCCTACATCGTCTAAGGAAGATATATCATTTAAGTACATTAGCAATATATTATCCGAGCTCAGGTTTGCAATTCTTACCCAATATTTTAATATTTTAATTTTCATGTCAATACAGAGTAGGCATCTTCCCAGTGCGGATAAACATGCTAAATTATGAGTTTTGTTGGATATTCCATGGATGAATTTACTAAAATCAGTTTGTACCTTTTATGATTCATGAATAGTTTTCAAATTTTGGTTATGCGGGTTGCAAAAGTATTTTCCTGTTTTCAAGTTTTGTAGGATGCAAGAGACCATATTACACATCCATACAGCGCCGCCTGCTTAACATAAGAATCAAATAAGCTGACAGTTACATCAGGAATTATCAAATTATTCCTGTCTGACACAATACTGCATTTCAGCATGAATGCAGCCTTTTTGTGCTTTGCAAGGTGTTTTACCGCATTAGAAAACACCCCCATTTGCTTTCATCATGATACCCAGATACTTTACACAGTTAACTACATTAAAACGAAAGTCTATACCATGTTTACCCCTATAGGTGAACTTCTACAATTTTTCTAGTGATTCACCTTTTTTGTTAAAATCATTCTCATCCTTTCGTCCAGATTTACATCCAGATCCTATTGGAGACAGTAGCTGTTAAGATTAGTCAACAATTGTTGAAGTCCAAAGGAAGTATCTACCAACAGCATAACATCGTCAGCGAATAGCTGCGAGCGTTTTGCCTGTCTCCTACATTAACTCCATATATCTTGCCCTTTTTAATGCACACTTCACAGTTATAAATATAGATGTTGAACAGAAGTGGACTTAACTGCCGTCCTTGTTTCAGACCAGTAGTACAAGGGAAAATTGTGTTTCACCCTCAGTTAACTTAATGGACACCATCGTATTTTCATACACATGTGAAACTAGTTGTATATATTTCAAGGGGAGGCCTACCATGTGCATTTATAATGTAATTTTCCCGCAGAATCGTATCAAAGGCACACCTGAAGTCGACGAAGGCTGTAAAAACCCAGGGGGGTGCCCAAAATACTTATGAACAATACTTTGATTATGAATACATTGTCTGTAGTTTGACGTCCATCGATGAAACCAGACTGTCCCTCATAGAAAAACTCCGAACCTTTAAAAAACGAATACATACCCTTTTTATAATAGAAGCAAATATATAAAATAAATATATAAGGGTACCTTGTGTTTGTACAGACCAGTAGCTGGCACATACATCACAAATATTGTCACATAAATAGTGGAAGTATATACATTTTACACTATTGCCCCCACTGTGTCTTGACCATTTTATCATGAAACACAAGTTTCCTTAGGTTAGTATATATTTCATTATTTCTATCATACTGTGGCAAAAACCATTGCTTGCGTGACAAGTAAGTGTTCCCAGAACGACATGTACACAAACACGTGAAGAAAGTTGTCGTCTATAAATACCATGGATTTGTACAAGGGACCTTACATTTTCACCAAACATTAAACGTACACCTTGAAAACGTATATTTCTAGACTTTATAATCGCCCCAGCATTATGTGGGCATTGCATGCACACTGTGAAGAGTGCCATACGCAGGTATGTGGAATGATGTAGAGATACATTGACCCGATACTTTACGCCAAGGTCAATATCTCTGTAAATAGTCCATGTTTTAAAATGTTACCTCTTGAAAATTCAATACATCGATATCTTATGTTCTTCACATGAAAAGGTTTGGTCCACTTGCATTCCAAGTTATAATAGTTTGTTTTGACATTTAACTTATTGTCCCGTGTATGATATATTCAGTAGTGCTTGGCGGCACGTGATGCCAAAATGTTTGCACCATCTAGACAGCACATTATATGTAATAAAGGACAATGAATTACTACAACTGCAGTGGTGAATCAATACATGATTCACTATTATGTTGGATGTTGAATCAATACATAATTCACTATTATGTTCGATAAAGCATCCATCATGCCAAGCAATATCCCTGTCTGTCCCCTGTCCATTCCTGGGAGTCTTAATCTCCGGGTAGCAATCATGACACGTTTACCTAAACTTGTGGCACGATACGCCGAGCAAATTGTTACCAACTGAAAAAAAAAACATAACAACCAAATTACTAGCCTCACATTCATTTAATATGTACGTTGAACACCACTATTCAGGGGATTTCAAATAACTTCAACACTGGTAGCATGATGTTGCTTTTTAAAGCTACGTGCCTGTGGAAACTTCTGGGAAAACTTCTTGTGAGGTATGTTTATGGTTCGTGGTTATGCAAATGACTACAGAGGAGAGCTTTCTTCACATCAGTATTGTATGATCATTTAAAATAATCCCATAGGCAAACACAAGAATTTTAAACTTTTTCATTAACAATCCGACTGCGTTTAATATTTCAAGATGTGTCCTATAAAAAATCATGTAAAAAGCTTATATGGGTGGGGAAAGTGTAAATTACTGTACCTGCTCATTGTTTTTATGGTAATGCTCCTACTTTTAGCCTTCTCAGCTCAGCCCCAGAGCCAGGGTCCAGGCGCAGGATGATAACCTCTGCCTCTTGCCACTTGATCTGAAATTCCTGCTCACTTAGCGCACATTTCGGATTGTGCGCCACACTGGGACCATTGCGTAGCTTGCCTAGGCGTAGAATGTCAGCAGCCTGGCTCAGGTCATCATAGCCAGGTTCATTAAACCAGCCTTGCTGTGGTCCAGGGAAATTGTCCAACAGCTTGACAAATATTGTTTTCAAAACTGTAATATCAAAACTTTCTTTGTCGATGCCACATGCTTGTGCTGATGTGTCGGTGGACTCTGGGTATAGAAGACGTCTGATCCACTTCAATTGTCCCCTTAACCTTTGACTGAATACCTCCTTGTTGTCTTCCAGCCACTCCTCAATAGACATATGTAGAGTGTCTTGGAGATGTTGCTCCAAGGTCATGAGCATCGTCCTTGCACCAATCTCCATTATCAATCTCGAGTAGCGCAGGAAATTCGAGTGATCTAGTTTATACTGTGCAGTCAACTTTTCTAGCACTGTGAAAAATAATGTAATCTGAAGATCATGCTGTGTTACGCATAATAGAACAACAACAATAAATTCATATTTAACTGAAGTGTGAAAATATACAGGGCGTGGTTACTTGAAAATCGAGGACTAAAGTATTAGAATCCAAAGAAAGTTGCTGGTTAAAATGTTGCTTCAAAATAAACTTTTATGAACATGCATGCATGCATGCACACATACATACCCAATTACATACATACATACGTACGTATGTACGTACATACATACATACGTACATACATACATACGTACGTACGTACGTACGTACAAACATACATACATTCATACATACATATTTTCTGTTATGTTTTATGTATTTACTAGTTGTTAATCTTAACAAATTACATGAACTGATTACTGACAATAGAGTTTTTATAAGTTCTATCAATCATCCAAAAACAGTGACAATATTAAAAAAGCATTTTGGCAACAAATACTGTTTTTCTTTAAACATTTCAGAATTTTACACTTCTGGCAGAACATATTTTTTACCCGCTTAAGTATATTATATCATCAAAGGACATAAAGAACTTTGCATTAAAAGTATATTTTCAATGTCAACATCATATATGTGTAAGAACCTCCTACCTAAATGTAAGAAAAGTAAATGTTTCATATTTTGAAACATATTTACGCACGGAGTTTTTTAGTTTATCAGGCTTAAGGCATTATGGTCTGTATGAAGAATATAGATACATCAGCCTGAAGATATAACGACGGATCAAGCTTTTTATGTTTTTTAAAAATTAATAATCGTTTACTTCCAAAACAGCAAGTAAATATCACAGTCGTTGATACAAGGAGGGAAACATAAAGGTATATTAAGCAAGGATTGTATTTCTCAATTTTCTGTTGTGAAATTGTGTTTTACCTTTTAAATTTGCAACATTTGTCTCAATCTGTGTGTACCTATTAAGCGTCTTAAAAAAAGGTTTCAAAACAGTTTTTTTTGGTAAAAATCTTGATTGTCATACATGTATATGTAATTTTATGTACCCAGATTCTGTACCTTTACAACCCATCATCATTGAAAACTGATAATTTTGACAGGTTCACTAACCATCGTACAATTGTGTTTATATATATATATATATATATATATATATATATATATATATATATATATATATATATATATATATATATATATATATATATATATGTATGTATCTATATATATGTATGTATATATGTATATATATGTATATATACATGTATATATATATATATATATATATATATATATATATATATATATATATATATATATATCACTTAATGCACAGGACCAAAAGAGATGTGGCATTTTATTCTCCAAAATCACAAAAATAGTACTTGTGTTTCATAGTTACCATGTAGTGGAGGGTAGACAATTTCAGCACGCATTAATGTCATATTGTCAGGATCCTTGCATGAAATGTCGGATTTTTGGCAGAATTCGGTCAACCAAACGTCTTCAAACTTGCATGGGTCTTGACTATTGCTCCTCACACAGCTTGGACAAAGGACATACCTATCACACACCAAACCTGGCCACAGTGAGAAAAGGCTGTCTATTTCATGCCTGATGCGCAATATGTTACTCCACAGGTGGTCAATGATCTCACTGCGAACAGCTAGAATAACATGATCTTCGTCCTCCTTTGAGTGAAGCTCCAGTAACAATTCTGTAGAATTAATGCGTGCATACACTCCATTCATCCAATCAATGCTCGTGTGTACATGTCTCTGTAACCGAGCACATAATGCTGGAAAAAATCCAAGGGGTGACCATCTGCTAAATGACAGCTTTAGAGTAACTTGATGTATATCTGAACTTAGATAGCCTTTCCAGGGTAGTGCTGGTTTGCATTTTGGCAGAAAACAAGGTAGTCGAATCTTTTTCCAATCTGATGTTTCGAGTAGATTCCTTGGTACAGCATAAGCAAGATCAAAACATATTAGCACATATATCAAGGCATTCAATGAATGCTCATTCTTTGCATGGTTACTCCATATACTCTTTAATATATCTTTATCGATAATGCCGCAGTTCCTAAGGTTTCTAGCTGCTTCTAAAAGTCTGTCCCTTGACAAATGGCTGAAGCAAATGTCTTTTTTTTGGAGCTTTTGGCATAAATCATGGGAGATCACAGGTTTTAAAACATCCAATAACTGGCTAGGTCGATGAAATATTATTGTCTTCAACTGCACATGGTCCTTCTCCCAAATGATATCGCCAGCTAACTGAAGATACTGCAAACAATCCTGTATATCTTCATCATTAGTGAGACCAAATTGTCGTCCAAGTTGGAAAGCTTCATCCCGTTCGAGCCACAATGGATTGACATGTCCTGATGTTTTCTTCAAACCATCTCTTATTTCTTGCCATTTGAAAGGAATGAGTTTCATAGGAAATATTGTCTTGTCCTCCAATTTATTGAAGATGAATTTCCAAGCTTCCTCTATGCCTTCATACTTTAAACAGCTAACAAGTAAGACTCTGTCCGGCAAAATGGGTCGCAATTCCAGTAGTCTTTCTAATTTCTGTGCTTCCTCAGTGTATCTTTTTGCTTCTTTTTTATCTACGCCATCCTGGATCCGCTTCCTATCATCTGGGTCTTTACACATCAGAATTTGTTTGTTCATCCTCTTTTGACAATCTTGAATCTTTGTTTGAAAATCTGATATTTTAATCTGTATCTCTGTTTTTAAGATGGCCTCCTCCTTTTGTACCAGACGGATAATTGTGTCCTGTTTATCCTTCAGCTCCTGTGTATTACATTCATCTGTGTGTGTACCAACAAATACAATAAAGGCATGGGGTATTCTGTCACTTATGGATTCCACCCATTGGGAAATGAAGTTTTTGTGATTCTCTCTTCTGTATTGATGCATATCCACTACGATAGGAAACACAGCATACTGGGACCAGAACATCTTAGATGTAATGTTGTATTGGTCTTGTCCACCAAAGTCTAGAATCTGAATGTTCAGGTCCAAACTAGGATCATTGGGTATATACTTGTGGTACTCATATCTTTCTACAACATGAGTACGCTCTTCCTCCAATGTAAGCGATGCTTTTTGTTTCAAAAGACACTGAATAAAGCTTGTCTTGCCGGCCATTGTATTTCCAACAACGATGATATTTCTTTGTGAGATAAGAATTCCATGGTCTTTTGCCACTTGCTGCAGGTAACTGAATATTCCATTGACACCACTTGAGACAATTTCGTCAGGTATTTCTAACGGGTTACCAAAACAATAAAGTTCAACTAATTGTTTGCATTTAATCAGGGAAGCTGGTAACTGTTTAATAGCATTGTTTCTTACATCAAGTGCAGTCAAAGTTATCAATTTACCAAAAGTGCTTGGTAAGCAGCACAGCTTATTATTTCTCAAATTCAGTCTTTCTAGCTTGGTCAGGTTACAAACTGCAGCGTGCATATGAACGAGTTGATTATTATTCAGATACAATTCACACAGGTTGTTCATATTTTCTATTTCACCACCTATACAGGTCAACTTGTTATTTCCCAGGTTAAGTATCTGAAGTCTGTAGAGAGACCATAATTCCATTGGCAAATCTTCTAGTTTGTTTTCCCATAGCTGAAGCTCTTTCAACTGAACCAGATTTTTTATGTTGCACGGTACACTAGATATCTTGTTCTGTTGAAGTGCTAGTGTTTCAAGATTCACGATATTCCACAATTCTTCTGGAACAGTTGTTAGCTGATTATCACCAATACTTAAAAATGTCAAATGAACGAGGTTCCCGATATCACTAGATATGCATTTCAAATTGTTTACACTCAAACCCAGCTTCTGAAGGTTAACCAGGGACCATAATTCCATTGGTAAATCTTCCAGTTTGTTAGCGTTGAGCCATAGCTCTTTCAACTGAGCCAGATTTTTTATGCAGGATGGTACACTGGATATCTTGTTCTGTTCAAGTACTAGTGTCTCAAGATTCACGAGATTCCCCAATTCTTCTGGAAGAGTTGTTAGCTGATTACCACCAATAGTGAGATATGTCAAATGAACGAGGTTCCCGATCTCACTAGATATGCACTTCAAATTGTTTTCACCCAAACCTAGCTTCTGCAGGTTAACCAGGGACCACAATTCCATTGGTAAATCTTCCAGTTTGTTTTCCCAAAGCTGAAGATCTTTCAACTGAACCAGATTTTTTATGCAGGATGGTACACTGGATATTTTGTTCTGTGGAAGTGCTAGTGTTTCAAGATTCACGAGATACCACAATTCTACTGGAACAGTTGTTAGCTGATTACCACCAATAGTGAGATATGTCAAATGAACGAGGTTCCCGATCTCACTAGATATGCACTTCAAATTGTTTTCACCCAAACCTAGCTTCTGCAGGTTAACCAGGGACCACAATTCCATTGGTAAATCTTCCAGTTTGTTTTCCCAAAGCTGAAGCTCCTTCAATTGAACCAGATTTTTTATGTTACCTGGCACACTGGATATCTTGTTCTGTTGAAGAAGTAGTGTCTCAAGATTCACGAGATTCCACAATTCTTCTGGAAGAGTTGTTAGATGATTACCATCAATATGGAGATATGTCAAATGAACGAGGTTCCCGATCTCACTAGATATGCACTTCAAATTGTTTTTACTCAAACCTAGCTTCTGCAGGTTAACCAGCGACCATAATTCCATTGGTAAATCTTCCAGTTTGTTTTTCCAAAGCTGAAGCTCCTTCAATTGAACCAGATTTTTTATGTTACCTGGCACACTGGATATCTTGTTCTGTTGAAGAAGTAGTGTCTCAAGATTCACGAGATTCCACAATTCTTCTGGAAGAGTTGTTAGATGATTACCACCAATATGGAGATATGTCAAATGAACGAGGTTCCCGATCTCACTAGATATGCACTTCAAATTGTTTTCACTCAAACCTAGCTTCTGCAGGTTAACCAGGGACCATAATTCCATTGGCAAATCTTCTAGTTTGTTTTCCCATAGCTGAAGCTCTTTCAACTGAACCAGATTTTTTATGTTGCACGGTACACTAGATATCTTGTTCTGTTGAAGTGCTAGTGTTTCAAGATTCACGAGATTCCCCAATTCTTCTGGAACAGTTGTTAGCTGATTATCACCAATACTTAAAAATGTCAAATGAACGAGGTTCCCGATATCACTAGATATGCACTTCAAATTGTTTTCACTCAAACTTAGCTTCTGCAGGTTAACCAGGGACCATAATTCCATTGGTAAATCTTCCAGTTTGTTAGCGTCTAGCCATAGCTCTTTCAACTGAGCCAGATTTTTTATGCAGGATGGTACACTGGATATCTTGTTCTGTGGAAGTGCTAGTGTTTCAAGATTCACGAGATACCACAATTCTACTGGAAGAGTTGTTAGATGATTACCACCAATATGGAGATATGTCAAATGAACGAGGTTCCCGATCTCACTAGATATACACTTCAAATTGTTTTCACCCAAACCTAGCTTCTGCAGGTTAACCAGGGACCATAATTCCATTGGTAAATCTTCCAGTTTGTTTTCCCAAAGCTGAAGATCTTTCAACTGAACCAGATTTTTTATGCAGGATGGTACACTGGATATTTTGTTCTGTGGAAGTGCTAGTGTTTCAAGATTCACGAGATACCACAATTCTACTGGAACAGTTGTTAGCTGATTACCACCAATAGTGAGATATGTCAAATGAACGAGGTTCCCGATCTCACTAGATATGCACTTCAAATTGTTTTCACCCAAACCTAGCTTCTGCAGGTTAACCAGGGACCACAATTCCATTGGTAAATCTTCCAGTTTGTTTTCCCAAAGCTGAAGCTCCTTCAATTGAACCAGATTTTTTATGTTACCTGGCACACTGGATATCTTGTTCTGTTGAAGAAGTAGTGTCTCAAGATTCACGAGATTCCACAATTCTTCTGGAAGAGTTGTTAGATGATTACCACCAATAGTGAGATATGTCAAATGAACGAGGTTCCCGATCTCACTAGATATGCACTTCAAATTGTTTTCACTCAAACGTAGCTTCTGCAGGTTAACCAGGGACCATAATTCCATTGGCAAATCTTCTAGTTTGTTTTCCCATAGCTGAAGCTCTTTCAACTGAACCAGATTTTTTATGTTACCTGGCACACTGGATATCTTGTTCTGTTGAAGAAGTAGTGTCTCAAGATTCACGAGATTCCCCAATTCTTCTGGAAGAGTTGTTAGATGATTACCACCAATATGGAGATATGTCAAATGAACAAGGTTCCCGATCTCACTAGATATGCACTTCAAATTGTTTTCACCCAAACGTAGCTTCTGCAGGTTAACCAGGGACCATAATTCCATTGGTAAATCTTCCAGTTTGTTTTCCCAAAGCTGAAGATCTTTCAACTGAACCAGATTTTTTATGCAGGATGGTACACTGGATATTTTGTTCTGTGGAAGTGCTAGTGTTTCAAGATTCACGAGATACCACAATTCTACTGGAACAGTTGTTAGCTGATTACCACCAATAGTGAGATATGTCAAATGAACGAGGTTCCCGATCTCACTAGATATGCACTTCAAATTGTTTTCACCCAAACCTAGCTTCTGCAGGTTAACCAGGGACCACAATTCCATTGGTAAATCTTCCAGTTTGTTTTCCCAAAGCTGAAGCTCCTTCAATTGAACCAGATTTTTTATGTTACCTGGCACACTGGATATCTTGTTCTGTTGAAGAAGTAGTGTCTCAAGATTCACGAGATTCCACAATTCTTCTGGAAGAGTTGTTAGATGATTACCACCAATATGGAAATATGTCAAATGAACGAGGTTCCCGATCTCACTAGATATGCACTTCAAATTGTTTTTACTCAAACCTAGCTTCTGCAGGTTAACCAGCGACCATAATTCCATTGGTAAATCTTCCAGTTTGTTTTTCCAAAGCTGAAGCTCCTTCAATTGAACCAGATTTTTTATGTTACCTGGCACACTGGATATCTTGTTCTGTTGAAGAAGTACTGTCTCAAGGTTCACGAGATTCCCCAATTCTTCTGGAAGAGTTGTTAGATGATTACCACCAATAGTGAGATATGTCAAATGAACGAGGTTCCCGATCTCACTAGATATGCACTTCAAATTGTTTTCACTCAAACCTAGCTTCTGCAGGTTAACCAGGGACCATAATTCCATTGGCAAATCTTCTAGTTTGTTTTCCCATAGCTGAAGCTCTTTCAACTGAACCAGATTTTTTATGTTACCTGGCACACTGGATATCTTGTTCTGTTGAAGAAGTAGTGTCTCAAGATTCACGAGATTCCCCAATTCTTCTGGAAGAGTTGTTAGATGATTACCACCAATAGTGAGATATGTCAAGTGAACGAGGTTCCCGATCTCACTAGATATGCACTTCAAATTGTTTTCACTCAAACCTAGCTTCTGCAGGTTAACCAGGGACCATAATTCCATTGGTAAATCTTCCAGTTTGTTAGCGTCTAGCCATAGCTCTTTCAACTGAGCCAGATTTTTTATGCAGGATGGTACACTGGATATCTTGTTCTGTTCAAGTACTAGTGTCTCAAGATTCACGAGATTCCACAATTCTTCTGGAAGAGTTGTTAGATGATTACCACCAATATGGAGATATGTCAAATGAACGAGGTTCCCGATCTCACTAGATATGCACTTCAAATTGTTTTCACTCAAACCCAGCTTCTGCAGGTTAACCAGGGACCATAATTCCATTGGTAAATCTTCCAGTTTGTTTTCCCAAAGCTGAAGATCTTTCAACTGAACCAGATTTTTTATGCAGGATGGTACACTGGATATTTTGTTCCGTGGAAGTGCTAGTGTTTCAAGATTCACGAGATACCACAATTCTACTGGAAGAGTTGTTAGATGATTATCACCAATATGGAGATATGTCAAATGAACGAGGTTCCCGATATCACTAGATATGCATTTTAAATTGTTCCTCCCCAAAGTCAGCTTCTGAAGGTTAGCCAGGGACCACAATTCCATTGGTAAATCTTCCAGTTTGTTTTCCCAAAGCTGAAGCTCCTTCAATTGAACCAGATTTTTTATGTTACCTGGCACACTGGATATCTTGTTCTGTTGAAGTACTAGTGTCTCAAGATTCACGAGATTCCCCAATTCTTCTGGAAGAGTTGTTAGATGATTACCACCAATATGGAGATATGTCAAATGAACGAGGTTCCCGATATCACTAGATATGCACTTCAAATTGTTTTCACTCAAACCCAGTTTATGAAGGTTTACCAGGGACCATAATTCCATTGGTAAATCTTCTAGTTTGTTTTCCCATAGCTGAAGCTCTTTTAACTGAACCAGATTTTTTATGCAGGATGGTACACTGGATATTTTGTTCTGTGGAAGTGCTAGTGTTTCAAGATTCACGAGATACCACAATTCTACTGGAACAGTTGTTAGCTGATTACCACCAATATGGAGATATGTCAAATGAACGAGGTTCCCGATCTCACTAGATATGCACTTCAAATTGTTTTCACTCAAACCTAGCTTCTGCAGGTTAACCAGGGACCATAATTCCATTGGTAAATCTTCCAGTTTGTTTTTCCATAGCTGAAGCTCCTTCAATTGAACCAGATTTTTTATGTTACCTGGCACACTGGATAAGTTGTTCTGTTGAAGTAGTAGTGTCTCAAGATTCACAAGATTCCCCAATTCTTCTGGAAGAGTTGTTAGATGATTACCACCAATACTTAAAAATGTCAAATGAACGAGGTTCCTGATATCACTAGATATGCACTTCAAATTGTTTTCACTCAAACCCAGCTTCTGAAGGTTTACCAGGGACCATAATTCCATTGGTAAATCTTCTAGTTTGTTTTCCCATAGCTGAAGCTCTTTTAACTGAACCAGATTTTTTATGCAGGATGGTACACTGGATATTTTGTTCTGTGGAAGTGCTAGTGTTTCAAGATTCACGAGATACCACAATTCTACTGGAACAGTTGTTAGCTGATTACCACCAATAGTGAGATATGTCAAATGAACGAGGTTCCCGATCTCACTAGATATGCACTTCAAATTGTTTTCACACAAACCTAGCTTCTGCAGGTTAACCAGGGACCATAATTCCATTGGTAAATCTTCCAGTTTGTTTTCCCAAAGCTGAAGATCTTTCAACTGAACCAGATTTTTTATGCAGGATGGTACACTGGATATTGTGTTCTGTGGAAGTGCTAGTGTTTCAAGATTCACGAGATACCACAATTCTACTGGAACAGTTGTTAGCTGATTACCACCAATAGTGAGATATGTCAAATGAACGAGGTTCCCGATATCACTAGATATGCATTTTAAATTGTTCCTCCCCAAAGTCAGCTTCTGCAGGTTAACCAGGGACCACAATTCCATTGGTAAATCTTCCAGTTTGTTTTCCCAAAGCTGAAGCTCCTTCAATTGAACCAGATTTTTTATGTTACCTGGCACACTGGATATCTTGTTCTGTTGAAGAAGTAGTGTCTCAAGATTCACGAGATTCCCCAATTCTTCTGGAAGAGTTGTTAGATGATTACCACCAATATGGAGATATGTCAAATGAACGAGGTTCCCGATCTCACTAGATATGCACTTCAAATTGTTTTCACTCAAACGTAGCTTCTGCAGGTTAACCAGCGACCATAATTCCATTGGTAAATCTTCCAGTTTGTTTTTCCAAAGCTGAAGCTCCTTCAATTGAACCAGATTTTTTATGTTACCTGGCACACTGGATATCTTGTTCTGTTGAAGAAGTAGTGTCTCAAGATTCACGAGATTCCCCAATTCTTCTGGAAGAGTTGTTAGATGATTACCACCAATATGGAGATATGTCAAATGAACGAGGTTCCCGATCTCACTAGATATGCACTTCAAATTGTTTTCACTCAAACCTAGCTTCTGCAGGTTAATCAGGGACCATAATTCCATTTGTAAATCTTCCAGTTTGTTTTTCCAAAGCTGAAGCTCCTTCAATTGAACCAGATTTTTTATGTTACCTGGCACACTGGATATCTTGTTCTGTTGAAGAAGTAGTGTCTCAAGATTCACGAGATTCCCCAATTCTTCTGGAAGAGTTGTTAGATGATTACCACCAATAGTGAGATATGTCAAATGAACGAGGTTCCCGATCTCACTAGATATGCACTTCAAATTGTTTTCACTCAAACGCAGCTTCTGAAGGTTAACCAGGGACCATAATTCCATTGGTAAATCTTCCAGTTTGTTAGCGTTGAGCCATAGCTCTTTCAACTGAGCCAGATTTTTTATGCAGGATGGTACACTGGATAATTTGTTCTGTTGAAGTAGTAGTGTCTCAAGATTCACAAGATTCCCCAATTCTTCTGGAAGAGTTGTTAGATGATTACCACCAATATGGAGATCTTTCAAATGAACGAGGTTCCCGATCTCACTAGATATGCACTTCAAATTGTTTTCACTCAAACCCAGCTTCTGAAGGTTTACCAGGGACCATAATTCCATTGGTAAATCTTCTAGTTTGTTTTCCCATAGCTGAAGCTCTTTTAACTGAACCAGATTTTTTATGCAGGATGGTACACTGGATATTTTGTTCTGTGGAAGTGCTAGTGTTTCAAGATTCACGAGATACCACAATTCTACTGGAACAGTTGTTAGCTGATTACCACCAATAGTGAGATATGTCAAATGAACGAGGTTCCCGATCTCACTAGATATGCACTTCAAATTGTTTTCACACAAACCTAGCTTCTGCAGGTTAACCAGGGACCATAATTCCATTGGTAAATCTTCCAGTTTGTTTTCCCAAAGCTGAAGATCTTTCAACTGAACCAGATTTTTTATGCAGGATGGTACACTGGAAATTTTGTTCTGTGGAAGTGCTAGTGTTTCAAGATTCACGAGATACCACAATTCTACTGGAACAGTTGTTAGCTGATTACCACCAATAGTGAGATATGTCAAATGAACGAGTTTCCCGATATCACTAGATATGCATTTTAAATTGTTCCTCCCCAAAGTCAGCTTCTGAAGTTTAACCAGGGACCACAATTCCATTGGTAAATCTTCCAGTTTGTTTTCCCAAAGCTGAAGCTCCTTCAATTGAACCAGATTTTTTATGTTACCTGGCACACTGGATATCTTGTTCTGTTGAAGAAGTAGTGTCTCAAGATTCACGAGATTCCCCAATTCTTCTGGAAGAGTTGTTAGATGATTACCACCAATATGGAGATATGTCAAATGAACGAGGTTCCCGATCTCACTAGATATGCACTTCAAATTGTTTTCACTCAAACCTAGCTTCTGCAGGTTAATCAGGGACCATAATTCCATTTGTAAATCTTCCAGTTTGTTTTTCCAAAGCTGAAGCTCCTTCAATTGAACCAGATTTTTTATGTTACCTGGCACACTGGATATCTTGTTCTGTTGAAGAAGTAGTGTCTCAAGATTCACGAGATTCCCCAATTCTTCTGGAAGAGTTGTTAGATGATTACCACCAATAGTGAGATATGTCAAATGAACGAGGTTCCCGATCTCACTAGATATGCACTTCAAATTGTTTTCACTCAAACGCAGCTTCTGAAGGTTAACCAGGGACCATAATTCCATTGGTAAATCTTCCAGTTTGTTAGCGTTGAGCCATAGCTCTTTCAACTGAGCCAGATTTTTTATGCAGGATGGTACACTGGATAATTTGTTCTGTTGAAGTAGTAGTGTCTCAAGATTCACAAGATTCCCCAATTCTTCTGGAAGAGTTGTTAGATGATTACCACCAATATGGAGATCTTTCAAATGAACGAGGTTCCCGATCTCACTAGATATGCACTTCAAATTGTTTTCACTCAAACCCAGCTTCTGAAGGTTTACCAGGGACCATAATTCCATTGGTAAATCTTCTAGTTTGTTTTCCCATAGCTGAAGCTCTTTTAACTGAACCAGATTTTTTATGCAGGATGGTACACTGGATATTTTGTTCTGTGGAAGTGCTAGTGTTTCAAGATTCACGAGATACCACAATTCTACTGGAACAGTTGTTAGCTGATTACCACCAATAGTGAGATATGTCAAATGAACGAGGTTCCCGATCTCACTAGATATGCACTTCAAATTGTTTTCACTCAAACCTAGCTTCTGCAGGTTAACCAGGGACCATAATTCCATTGGTAAATCTTCCAGTTTGTTTTCCCAAAGCTGAAGATCTTTCAACTGAACCAGATTTTTTATGCAGGATGGTACACTGGATATTGTGTTCTGTGGAAGTGCTAGTGTTTCAAGATTCACGAGATACCACAATTCTACTGGAACAGTTGTTAGCTGATTACCACCAATAGTGAGATATGTCAAATGAACGAGGTTCCCGATATCACTAGATATGCATTTTAAATTGTTCCTCCCCAAAGTCAGCTTCTGCAGGTTAACCAGGGACCACAATTCCATTGGTAAATCTTCCAGTTTGTTTTCCCAAAGCTGAAGCTCCTTCAATTGAACCAGATTTTTTATGTTACCTGGCACACTGGATATCTTGTTCTGTTGAAGAAGTAGTGTCTCAAGATTCACGAGATTCCCCAATTCTTCTGGAAGAGTTGTTAGATGATTACCACCAATATGGAGATATGTCAAATGAACGAGGTTCCCGATCTCACTAGATATGCACTTCAAATTGTTTTCACTCAAACGTAGCTTCTGCAGGTTAACCAGCGACCATAATTCCATTGGTAAATTTTCCAGTTTGTTAGCGTCTAGCCATAGCTCTTTCAACTTAGCTAGATTTTTTATACAGGATGGTACACTGGATATTTTGTTCTGTGGAAGTGCTAGTGTTTCAAGATTCACGAGATGCCACAATTCTACTGGAACAGTTGTTAGCTGATTACCACCAATAGTGAGATATGTCAAATGAACGAGGTTCCCGATCTCACTAGATATGCACTTCAAATTGTTTTCACTCAAACCTAGCTTCTGCAGGTTAACCAGGGACCATAATTCCATTGGTAAATCTTCCAGTTTGTTAGCGTCTAGCCATAGCTCTTTCAACTGAGCCAGATTTTTTATGCAGGATGGTACACTGGATAATTTGTTCTGTTGAAGTAGTAGTGTCTCAAGATTCACGAGATTCCCCAATTCTTCTGGAAGAGTTGTTAGATGATTACCACCAATATGGAGATCTTTCAAATGAACGAGGTTCCCGATCTCACTAGATATGCACTTCAAATTGTTTTCACTCAAACCCAGCTTCTGAAGGTTTACCAGGGACCATAATTCCATTGGTAAATCTTCTAGTTTGTTTTCCCATAGCTGAAGCTCTTTTAACTGAACCAGATTTTTTATGTTGCATGGTATACTAGATATCTTGTTTTGTGTAAGGGACAGTGTTTTAAGATTCACGAGATTCCACAATTTTGCTGGAAAAGTGGTCAGTTGCTTACAACTTAAATTTAGCTCAGTGGTGGTTGCTTTTTTAGAAGCATTAATCTCCATGTCGGTTGCATATGATTAATGCTTTTCATTTATACCAATCACATCCATTCACATCCATTCACATCCTTTTTTGCGAAAAAACGAAGGTGCATCAGGGTAGAGTCATGTAAGTCCGCAAAAGACCCATCCACATTGAAATATTTGGATATGCAATTGGTTCGGGGTTTTATATAGAACTGAAAGAAAAAAGAAATTTACTTGCATGAATACCAATACATATAAAAGTCCAAAATGTATTTGCATGTGTTCTGTGTGAGGTTGTCGTTCCAACTCACTGGTACTTCAAATAGCGAAATGAAATTCTCCCAAATGTGATTGTGACATGTCAGTAAAGATGGACCAGTTCTGATTTGTTGAATGGAAACCCCTCATTCCCTCAGAGAGGATCTACTTTTCAACCTTGCACATTGTATTATCATTATACTTTCCTGTTCACTTTTTTTTTGTTAAAAATCATATGCTACCGCATTCTATAAAAGGTACGCATAAATGTAACGTTACACACACGATGAGTCTGAAAGCTGAACAAAATGGCAACATACCCACCAACAAAACTAATGTCTTGCTTTTATTTTGCAATCCATAATGAACAAATTTGAGCGCTTCTTGCAATGTAATTTGCAATGCAAGAAGAAAACGTAGCATGAACTGCTTATTTTGTTCAATTATGACCTTATCGCCAATTTTGTTTGCTTGGAGGTTCAAAGGAGTATTTAAAATATTCACCAAAAGCACGACTTTAAATCTAGAATATTATATCAAATGTATCGTGGTGACACAACAAACCTAGTACGATGGATGCCAGAACGTTTGAACCTTTAATTTCAGTTCAAGTTGCCATCCAAAAATCACTAGATCGTGACCATTTGAATGAAATTGGTACAGACTAATAAAAGGTACATCCGCACCAAGTTTGATATGAATCTGGCTAACGATTTTGGGGAAGACGTCACAAAAAAGGAAATTCTACAGCAATCTCCATTCACTTACAAAGTAATCAATAGGAATGTATGCATTGACCAATAAGCACCCGCATTAAAAAAATCGTTAAAAATCAAGGATCCATAGGAACCCCGCCTGGTGTAAACATTTTCTACAAGGAACATTTACACCAAGTATCAGCATAATCTGAGTGATGGTTTTAGAGAAGTCGACAATAGTGAAAACACACAAAAATTCATTTAAAAAATAGAAAAAAATCTCAGCGCCATCTGTTGAACAAATTAAGGTCTAAGGGCACCCAGAAGTGTCCCTACGCAATTTCGAAGCAATTGGCCAAGTGGTTTCGGAGATTTTTTTAAACTTTTCCAAAAAAAAAATATATGAACAAAAAAATCACAAAAAGTTGAAAAATCACTGGACCATGACCGTTTGAACAAACTTAGTAGAGGTCATCCAAGATACATCCCCATCAAGTTTGAAATTAATCTGGCCAGTGGTTTTGGAGAAGAAGTCGAAAATGTAAATTGTTCACGACGGATGATGGATGGGCGGACGACGGACGGAGGACCATAAGATAAGCTCAGCTGACTTGTCAGTCATTAAAAAAAACTATATGTTTTACATGGATAACAAAAGAGGCCATGCCTATATCAATTACTCTTCATGGCACAGTTTTGAGCGTATACTTTTCTTAACACCTGTAAGGGTGTGAAAACCGAAGGACTAGGAGAAAGTCACAGCGCACAGTCAGAGGGGTAGGATCTTTTCCGAAAATATGGTTCATATGACCTGCTTCCTGTAGTATTCAGTTATATATAAATGCTTTGTAAATACCTCATGCTACGTGTATATTAATCGATTACGTGTGCAAAATGATAATACCTTGTAGCGCTACGATGGGCACTATCACGAAGAAGCCACACATCATGCTTATAGTGCATGGAGCCAGATGTGCTTGCATGATGTGGAAGGTGACATGTACGTAATATGCCCATCAAGCAAACAAAGCTTTATTGCAGGTAAAGGAATGCAAGCACCTCTTGACAGAAAAAAATGAAAGTAAATTTTAAATCATGAACAAGTGGCTATTCTGAACATGCTAGTACGACCTTCACCTCAAAGTATAATTTGAAGCAAATCCTGGTGTAAGTGTATTCAAGACTAGAAAAGATTTGCTCCACAGCAAATCTCTCTGGGGCCTTTAAAGTTTGAAATGCTACACTTTGCCATTGTTCATCATATCTGAATTTTGTGTATTAGCTTAATTTGCATAAATTACAAGCATGCAGCTTTGGTTCTTCGTTCATTGGATGTCGCCATGTCACAAAAACTGGAGTTTAAATGACACTACTATCTATAATAGCTTTGAAGGTACTCAAGTTATTAATTTACATAAATTAACGACACGAGATACCACCAAAAACTGTTTTTGACATTCAATTTTAGGATTTTTGCTGATGTTTGCAGATGTAAATCGTATCTACATACTTACGAGATTTCAATTCGGAACCTAAAAATAAATATAAGTAAATGACGAAAAAAAAACTCGAATATCAAATACCACATGGGTCTTTCTGATTCCCTATTCATACAAGAAGACAATAGCGCCCCTCAATCATACAGGCTGTGCACCACGTGATGGCCGTTAGCAAGCGGGCGCTGATGCCTCAAGCTTTGTCAGATAAATGATGCGGCGAGTACTGCATTGTGTTGTAACCTATGATAATGTTCAGACTCATGTACTGTTCAAGCACAACAAGACTTAGCCTGATTCGGCCAAGCTATAAAGCTCCACTGTCAATTTATTGTCTTCAAAGCCCTTTGAAGCTCGATTTCCCACTCTGATGAAACGGCCAAGAGAGGTAACTTTACACATTTTTTCCCGGAGAACGGCTCAGCGCAGAGGGATGGAATAAAAATGATTACGTTTGTAAAGGTCTTAACTAAAAAAACAAAAACCCAATCCCGCGATTCTCATTTGCTTGCCACTTTTTTCCATGGACCAAAGAATCGGAACAGGTCAAACATCCAAGTAAAAAGGAACATGTCGAACTTTAGGGTCTGGTAGTGAAAAAGCAATCGGGATACAAATTAAAGTTAGAATGCTGCTACCTCTATGAATACTTGTCTTGAAGCTATTCAACATTTGAATTTTGTATGTTGATCTAATTTGTATAAATTAAAATTCTGCAACTTTGGTTCCTGGTTCATCAGATGCGGTTAGCCACAGACCTATAAATTGAAGTTGGAACAGCACCTCTATCAATTATAGTTTTGAAGCTTATCAAGATTTAGATTTTTTTCCATTCACCTGATTTGCATAAATTAAAATTCCTCAACCTGGTTCATGGTTCATTGGATGCGGCTATGTCACAAATCTACAAATTAAAGTAAATAGTTTAAAAGGTATTTAAGATTTAAATTTTGGGTATTCACATTACTTGCATAAATTAAGATTGTACAACTTTGGTTTATGTTTCATTGGATGTAACTATGTCGCAAACTTATAAATTGAAGTTGGAATAGCACCTCTATCTGAAATAGTTTTGAAGTTATTGAAGATTTAAATTTGTGTATTCACCTAATTTGCACGATATAAAATTTCACATTTTTGGATCATGGTCCATTGAATACGGCTATTTCACAAACCCATTAATTAAAGTTGGAATGGCTGCTCTATCTATAATAGTTTTGAAGCTATTCAAATTTAAATTTTGCACATTCACCTAATTTGCATAAATTAAAATGCTACAACGTTGGTTCATGGTTCATGCGGCTTTACCATAAACCTAGAATTTAAGGGTAGAATGGCAGCTTTATCTATTACAGTTTTGGAGACATTCCACTTTAAAATTTTTGAATGCCCCTAATTTGCATGGTTTAAAAGTCTACAACATTCATTTACTGTCCATTATATTGACGGGTGTCACAAATCTATACATGCACATTAAAATATCATGTCTATCTGCAATAGTTTGGGAGATGTGGAGTTTTCAAATTTCAACTGTCCCCAATTTGCATGATTTTGAGCATTTGACAATTCTAAACAAGATGCACAATTTCACTGGTAGGTCAGTCACCCTGCCAAGTCTGGTGGTTTTCGATACAATAGCGTCTGAGAAAAGCTCCGGACATAATTTGGTCGTAAAGAAAGAAAGAAAGAAAGAAAGAAAGAAAGAAAGAAAGAAAGAGAGAGAGAGAGAGAGAGAGAGAGAGAGAAAGAAAGAAGGAAGGAAGAAAGGAAGGAAGGAAGAAAGAAAGAAAGAAAGAAAGAAAGAAAGAAAGAAAGAAAGAAAGAAAGAAAGAAAGAAAGAAAGAAAGAAAGAAAGAAAGAAAGAAAGAAAGAAAGAAAGAAAGAAAAAAAGAAAAATTCTTGGAAAAACAAAATGTTTAGATTCGCACCCACATAAAAATATGCTACTTGAGAGATCGTTACTGGGCGGCCATCTTGTGTTAATTTGAGTAATATACATCTTCATAATCACTGTTTTACAAACTTTTATAGAATTCAATCACACTAATAATTGTTACATAAAACGATAAAATTCTAAGTTGTATTTTCTATAAGAGATGATAAGCATACATTGCATTACCCCTTCATATATTTCCTGTCCAGAAACACAGTGCCTCTGTCCCACTGCATTAAACGTGCACTTGGTATCTACTCAAGTGACACCACGTGTCGAGGGTGTTCTATTAACTCGAAACGACCCAATTGACAGGCTGTGCTCTCAGCAAACGCTGCGGAGAATCAGCAGTTAAATACCTACACAACATGTCACAGTTAGTCAATTGAGAGTTACTGGAATCTAACAGTCTATTGATGTGCATTCTGTGATTTTATAGGACGTCCTGGATGCAAGAAAAATGCACAGCAGATAATTCATATTAAAGAATATCCAGTCTCGGTAAGAAAGATGACGGTATATGATGCAGTGGACAATGCGATTTTCCTCCAAAAGCACAGAACACTTCAGTGATGGTTGCAAGTTAAACTGCTTTTGTGAATGAAATAGAATATATGTAAAATATGAACCGGAAGAAAACAGATCGTCTGTAGCTGAAGGGAAGGCCATTTTAGTGATTACAGAACATCACTTATAGTTGACTGGCCATGCCATAATAATTATATTGGGCACGAATCGTGAAACTCTTTTAGGACCAGTTTTACCTTGTAACTGTGTCTTGTGGCGCATGGAGTCCAAACTACAGCCCTTAGATGCTAACAATCAAGACTAGCATTACAGCCAAAAGAATTTTAACATTTGTTGAGGTTTTGCAGATTTACGGAAGCCTAGATTTTTATTTTTACAAATCGGGGAAAGGTTGCATGTAAATTTCCGGGCCGTCTCTTGTTTCCAATGCACTTTTATTGAAGTTTTTAATCAGTTAAGTTTTGTCATATGCTGATCAATAGAGATCGCCCATGTGTATAACTGTACAGCTACCTCTATGCATGGCATTACTAAAAATCGTTTACATTAGCGTGTTAATAAATTACTCAAACTTTTAATGTTTGGTAATTTCGTAAATCGTGAACTCAAGTCAACTCATTGTGTGTGTGTGTGTGTGTGTCTGTCTGTCTGTCTGTCTGTCTGTCTGTCTGTTATATGTTGATTAATAGAGATCGCCCATATGCGTAACCCACCGGTGCTGCTACATATGGCATGACTGAAAAATGTTTGTATGAGCGTGTCTATAAATCGCTCAAGCTGTTGTTTGGTTATTTCGTTAATCGTGAAGTTAGGTTAACTCATTTTGTGTGTGTGTGTGTGTGTGTGTGTGTGTGTGTGTGTGTGTATCTGTCTGTCTGTTATATGTTGATTAACAGAGATCGCCCATATGCGTAACTGTACTGGTGCTGCTACATATGGCATGACTCAAAAATGTTTGCATGAGCGTGTCAATAAAGCGCTCAAGCTGTTGTTTGGTTATTTCGTTAATCGTGAAGTTAGGTTAACTCATTTTGTGTGTGTGTATGTGTGTGTGTGTGTCTGTCCGTCTGTCTGTCTGTTTGTCTGTCTGTCTGAGGTATGCTAAGGACTGGTTGATACCTCTTCATTTCACAGCTCACACAACGACAAAAAGTATCGCAAAAATAATTAGGGTGTATAATTTGTACTACCTGGGACATCAAAATATGTATAAAGAAACCATGGTCCAATACTCACGTTTCATCAGAATTGTTTTCTTAGCTTATATCTGCACTGATTTTATTATATTAGAGTGTTGCTGCTGTAAATTCCAGAGAGATGTGTATCAGTGGCACTTAGGAAAAGTCAAAAACTGAAGATTCCCCCCCCCCTTATGTGTAGTCCTAGGGTTTTCTTAACAGAATACCACAAGGGTTACATTCAATAGAATATTAGCTACCAAAGTAAGCAAGTTTAACATGCAAGTGAATTGGGACTGGAATTGGTGTCCACCAAAGCCTCATTCTGGTTTCTGTCACCAGAGGTCAGTAGTGTTCCAAATATGGCAAGGACCAATAAATCCTATGAATAGGTGAGTCCCTAGCAAGCGTGTTTCTTATATCACGTTTCAGTGACTTTTCGATTTTTTTGTCATATGGGGTGTTTTTTGTTTGTTTGTTTTTTTTTTTGTTTCTTTTTTGTTTCTTTTTTTTAGTTTGTTTTTTTCTTTTTTTTTCAAATTATCTCTAAAATTTTCGTACGCATGTACTTTGATTTGGTTTAAAACCAAAGTTGTCAACCAAATTTATAATTTGATGAAGTTGTTAACTGTGTGTGTGTGTGTATGAATCGCCTCATCTTCGCCGATTACCTTAAGTCACAAATATAATTAAATCACATCGTTTGTCTGAGTTTGCCCAGGAAATTAAACCTCATTTATTTTAAGGAAAGAAAATTTTATGCATTCCACCAACTGAGAGAGGTTTAATTTTTAATGAACAAGAAGCATTTACGGATGACGATATCACTGCAGCGACCAATACAAGAGGACCCGAATGTATTCGTCTCAACTATAACCAAGGCAACTTTCAGTCGGTCGATGATCCCGTGCTGTTGTGGAGGGATTAGGAGGGAAGAGGTGAACAGAGGAACGATGCAAGCATAATTTGCCAGCAAGCAAATGGTCTGCAAGTGACCAAGATGGTCAACGTGTCTTTCAGAAAATAATGATTAAGATAATGCACAACCGAAATGATGAGTTCTATGCATAAACTATATTGGGTGCCACTGCCACCTATTTTTAATTTTGACAAAAATATTCAACGAAGGTTACATGTTTTCGAAATCATGACCTTCCTTTTCCATTTTTGAGAAATACACGCTACTGGTATACATTTGCTCTGCCATTACAGATAAAATGTCTCATTTTCAATATCGGATTTGTACCTTTCATCATTCTTTGACATCTGCTAGTACTGTTTATTTTTGCAGCATCATCAATTACCCAGGATTTACAGGAACATTTATATCATCAACAACCGCGCACATTGATTTCCATAATTTTGAAGTAACCGGTTAGAAACAAACCATCTGTGAACTGAAGGGGACGTGCAGTTTCTGTGCAGCTGTATGGATCACTGGAGGAAATAGATGTCGTTTTTTAAATTGGTGTTATTGGTTACGGAGATCATTAACGCACAACCAGTGTGTCCAACAATTTAGACCAAGTAATGTTATGTCATTACCATATCAAGGTCGTATTCCAAATACAACCTGTCAGTGTGACATTCGCCCGAAGGCAATAGACGTGGAAATTGAAATCTTTAAGTGTATATCAACCCATACTGTCTGAAATTAGAAATACATACATAACAACAAAGTTCCATGTATCTCAACCTGAACTGACCTTTCCTTCAAACGTCTCTTTCAATTTATTATGCTTGGTACAAAAACGCAGACAACAACACATGTGTTTATGAAAACAGAACTGCTGCAGCTCTCATGTTAACAAAATGTACCAACTATGACCATTTTTTTTCAACATAAATGTAACTTTCTTTCAAAGTTAACTTTGTTTTCGTTTATTACGCCTAGTTTAAAAACACAGACCACATGTTTTGGTTGTTCAGCGGGAACACCTTTAGACGCTGGCATGCAGTGTTATAACATGTTCTTGCAGTAAGAAGCAAAAGCAAAAACAATCACATATAGCTGCAAGGTAATGACTCTTAAGCCAATGTATGAATTTTTTGGCCATTTGTGAGAAAAGTGAGATATGCCACCACACAATTTTGTAACATGGTTTAAAAGATGCAACAAGTCAGATAAGCCTCAAACAAATCAAGTCAAACTAATTTTATATTTAGTGACGCTCTGCATGGAATAGGAATTTTAACAGCTACGCCTGGGTGAAACAACAAATACAGTATGCTAATACTGTAGTGCGTCTTAAAAGTGACTTGTAATTGCAAGTCGTTTGTGAGTGACCTACCCAAGTAGGATGGACTTCAGACAAGGGTACTCGCAGAAAGGTAACAAAGAAGAAGGCTGCCAGAGCAGCCTATACTTTCGCAGAATAAAATATTACAGCAGCTTATATCTGGGTGTCTCAAAGTTTCAAGTGGATCTGGTTTACGAGTAAGGGTAAAATTACATAAACATGCATGTGCATAAGTGTTCCTATATCAGTCATCTTATCTAGAATTCTGTCTCATTACTTAATTTCGATTTTTTTAAATAAGAGGTGATAGTTGCGCCACCAAATTTAAGCGTTCGATGAAGATTGATTCCAGCTACGTGAACATACTATTTACCGAGATATAACCCAATGCATGTGAGAGTTCCTGCTGGCCCTACAGTAACAACGCGAATATGTACGATACGTCAATCATTCTTAAAAAGCGTAAAATTAAAGCAGCGCCACGTAGTGAACAATTTGGGAGAGATTGATTTAAGGTACATTTACACATTCAGTTTGATGAGATTCCAGAGGGTATTCTGGGAGATGCTGACTACAGCATTAACACACAGAAATGCATGTACATAAGAAGAAGCCGCATCACCACCTGATGAGTAAATATAGGTCTAAAGGTAGCTTAAAGTGTTCCTATGCAATATAGAAGCAATATGGCAAGCACTTTCAAAGAAGATGATTTTCTAAGGATTGGCCAAAAAGATTAACAAATTGAATAAAATAATAAAGACTAACCCTAGGTACAGCCACACCAAATTTGAAGTAAATCTAGCCAACAGTTTTAGAAGAAGTAAAAAATGTGAGTTGTCAAGGCAAACCCTAGCAGCTTATCATTATCGGCTTAATTTTACATGACATAGTCCCTGAATTTTCAAAATAACACACAGAGTTTGTATCCTAATGTGGCAAGGTCCCCGTATGTATCCTCCCGGTACTCCTTGTTCCTCCCACAATAACTTCGGGATAATTGGGGTAAGATCTGACAAATAAATCCTGTGGGAGAACAGTTTTGTCTAAGCAGGCTATCCAGTATGCCACTGTTTTCACTGCCAGTGAAAATGTACGGAAGTGCTCTAACTCAACCTATCATCTATATTATGACATGAACAATGAAATTTCTAAAGTCTATGAATGGCTGCAACAACAAGTTGTCTCTGAATGGCAAACAAACAAAAATACATTCATTTCACTGAAGTATATAATCTGCTACTTTACAAATAAATGACGACAAAATTAACGTGGTAAACGATTCCTCCTTTTTTTTTTTTTTTTCTTTTTGTTGTTGTTGTTTTTTTTTTTTTTTTTTTTTTTTTGCTTTTTTTTGGGGGGGGGGTTATTGGGTTTTTTTTTTGCATTATTTTTGATGAACACCCAGGCAAAAATAATGCGGAAAACGTTGGGGCCATATATAAACTCAAGTTTTCTCCTGTCAGACATTCTCCAAACAATTTACAACTGTTCAGTAATTCTTTGCCTAAACTGAGAAGTTCTAGCATTGGGAAACAAATGTGAAGGCATTTTAAAATTCAAGAAGGAAAGTTCGAATCAAGAGTCCCAGTCATTGGACCATATTGTGTTCAACCATAACCTATATTAAAAGGTTGAAGATCAACACCGATAATTAGTTCATAACACATATATGCGTCATAGTGTAGTCAAACACCTTTTTTACCCTACCTCACAAATCCGCGGCTACAATGCAAGAAGTCCAAGCAACAAATTTCTGAAATTATTAGGTCTGTTCACCTGCGCAAAACACTATTATCGTATTGCATGATGATAGACAGTAACACAAGAGCCGAACATCACGTCTTCCGGGTGTGCTTGCACGATGCGAGAAGGGGCATTCAAGTGATCTTTCGAGACATACATATTAATTTCCTACCACAAAGCACGTAGTTCACGGCTGTCAATTACGGAGGACACCCCGGCATATCACTGACACAGGAAGGACCAAACACCCCTTTCTCACAAAATTTGTGTCTTTCAGAGAAATTTATAAGTTTACAAATACCAAAGTGATATTCATTTAGTGCTTCCTAAGTTGGTTACAAGAATAAATTCACATCTGCCTGTACTAAGTATTCTATATGTCCAAAATATTAGTTATATCACGTTTCTCTGTACACGTAGTGGCCCGTATCTCGCCAGGCGAGACTATGGTTAATAAGACAACCGGGTATATCAATATGCATGTCTCTTTTTCCCGGCTTCAGTGGACAGTAGATCATCAGCAGTGGACTTACCAAGCCTGTGGCAAGGCACTGTTCACTGATGAATCCAGATACCGTCATTATCCCACAGACTTAAAATGTACCAAAATGCCAGAGAATGGTACACCCCTTGCAATGCTATATAGCTTGACTGCTATGGCGGAGAGTCGATTATGGATTGGGCAAGAATCTCTGTGTCGATACACACAGATTTGCTTGTCATCAGTGGATCCCTAACGGGTCATCGCTATATTCACGATATCATGGATCCTACTGTACGTCCATATGCTGGAGCTATTGAAATAAAATTTTTTGTTAACGGACGATACTGCAAGACCCGTTGTGCAGCACTTGTAATGGCATGCAATGAAGCATTATGTGATCCAATTCTAGTGAGAACACTTTGCAGCGCCACGATGGAACGTGCCATTAGAGTATTCAGTCTTGAAAATTGATTTAGAACTTTTGTTTACTATCGTTACTTTAACACTGATCGATAGCGGCAGATTTACACGTCATCTTATTTTTGTGCAAAGGAGAAGTTAAAATAAATGTTTTGTTATCCAATTTGTTGTCTTGTTATTTTAAGATATTTTAATATATATCTTTAAAAACTGTCCCTTTCACATTGTTGACACTGTATGTTCCCTGTGAAGAAACACAGTGCCCTCATCTCATCGTGTTATGCTCTCACGTGGTAACGACTCAAGTGACATCATAGGGCTGCTTCATAATTTTCACGGAAAAGAACGAGAAAGGGTACATATGGCGAAATAGAGCGAAACGAAGCGAGAAACGTCAAAGGATTTGGGATCATTCCTTTTCACCCATTGTAGGAAACAAGAAGAATGTACTTTTGCACTTCGCTTATGTCCACATTTACCAAAAGCATATTCCTGCTTGATTATTGTTAGTTGAGGAGCGTATGGTAAAAAATATCTGTAGTTTTAAACGTTTAAATGAATATTTTTTCGGTTATGATTAAGAAAACTCACCTCATAGGTTTAAACATATGTATCTATATAGGATTGTCCAACATTACTTCTAGATGACTAATAACATGGGTTGTCGAGCTGAATATCACAAAGGTGGAAGAGCAAAATATCAGCTTATCAATCTGATTAATTTTTGCTACAGATGAACACGTCCCGGTTTTCATGTATGACATTGCGTAATGAAAGTTGAACATTTCCTATTTTCATATCTGACCCGGATTATTCCGAAATCAAAGTTTGTAGAAGAATACCTTAGTTTTGAAACAACTTTGCTCGAAAAACAACCTGTATTTATCTTTGAAAAATCAGTAATAAAGGAAGGAAAATTTGTAATTTTAAGGGAGCGTAATCTTTTTCTTTCTTTCTTTCTTTCTTTCTTTCTTTCTTTCTTTCTTTCTTTCTTTCTTTCTTTCTTTCTTTCTTTCCTTTTTCTTTCTTACTTTTACTTTCTTTCTTTCGTTCTTTCGCTCGTTTAACTACTAACCTATCTATCTATCTATCTATCTATCTATCTATCTATCTATCTATCTATCTATCTATCTATCTATCTATCTATCTATCTATCTATCTATCTATTCTTTTATCATTGGCCATAGTGTGTACACGTTGGTTGCAAAACACACAATACGATTTGGTTCCTAAAGGAATATGATTCAGATGACAGGGTTACCCAGTTGGAATGGATATATTTAAACTAAACTATTTAGACTGATCGCAATGTGCAAATGTCATCATTCAAAGTTACACGGCAAACGTTGTATGACGAGGTCATGGCCATGGGCACGAATTTACACAATTTTCAGTCCTTTCCAGGCCAGGAATTCTTCTTATCCATTGTTTTCCCAGTTTTTATTTGTTGGCAAGGGATAAAATTTACGTTGTTTGCCGCAGGAATAAGTTGAAAAGCACACAGCCAAATAACAAATTAAACTTCCCATGGCTACATGTGTAATTTCATAGTCGACACAGGTATCGCCATAACGGCTCGCATACTACAAATAAGTCCACAATGCACTGCGCGTCAAAAATTTGGCGCATGCGCTGTGTCGCGAGCATAAGATCTATTGATCAGTTGGGAGTTCCCGGAATTTGACAATTTTGCTGTGCATACCAGAATACCAGGATGTTCCAGGAAGTCTTGACAATGTGTCATCGCTCTCATTTTTCAAGCAAGATTTGGGATCCGAAAAAAAATGTACAACAGATTATTCAAATTAGGAAACATCCATAACCTTATCTGACATAATGGATGGATGGATGGATATAATGATAAATGTTCATTTCGGAGTTCGTAGACACACAAATGTATTTTAACTTTAAAACGCCAAATCCAAATCAAAGAAAACAGTCTCTGTTAGCTGGCCTTCATATATCTAGATACAGGGTCCCGTTGTAGAGTCCTTTGAAAGTGTCTTACAAGTCGTTAAAAATGAGTCGTGTTGTGGAACTATACGGTCTAAAGATTGTCCCGCATACGCATTCGTACAGGAAGCTACTTCCATTGGTAATTTCATATGTTTAAAGAATCTTTCTTGCGATATAGGCTGTCCGAGAGGGGGCATTTTTCGCCAAGGTTCCGCAAAAAATGATAATCAGGAGGATTTTTCTTTCTTTCTTTACAGGAAAATTTGTCCGACATTTCATTTGAAAAGTATTGCACGTACAAACTCCAAACTTGGTACAGTTATATTTCTATGGATGAAGTCTCGTCTTTTTATAATGCCAGGTCATGCTTTTGAAAATTATGCAAATGGGGGCTAATTAAAGTTTTAAATCTTCAATATCTTATATACTATATTACATGTGGTTCCGAGTGTATAGGAGTTCGATCATAGCAAGGAAAAGGTCACCTAAAGGTCAAGGACCACTTCAGGTAGAGGTCATCTCAAGGTGAAAGGTCATTACAAGGTCAGAGGCCACTTTCGATAGTGGCTTTCTTCTAGCCATAACTTGGCCAGTTCTTTATCCAATTTTGATCCTGCTGGGCTCAAATTGCAGCTACTGTAACACTGCACATTTTTATCACTTACATGTGACCTGTAAAGGTCAAAGGTGAACGTCATTTGCACATTTGAAAGTTTCATCAAGCCACAACGTGTCCAATTTCCATCCAATTCTAATCTTGGTGGACTCAAATTTTAGGTATTGCAACATTGCACAGTTTTGTAAGAACATGTAACTTCTGAAGGGCGAAGATAAAGGTCACTTGGCCCTTTGAAAGTTTCATCGTGCCATCAGGCTACTCACAACAACTGGAGCACACTAGCGGTATTTCACGCGTCATGCATTTGAATAGGGGTTGACAAGATGTGTTTCACACTCCAGCATTGAATTGTCAGACACATCCTACTAGTGAGGAAATGTTTGCGTGAGCGACGCTTCAAAATTCCGCAGTTTTTTTTTCTGACAGTATCTAGCATTCTTGCATATATTTAAATGCGTTTACCCGGTTTGAAAGTAAATGATTCAAATTGTGAACAGCAACAAACATAGTCAGTTGTAAGCTACTGAACTCAAACACTCGTATTCATTCTAACTTGAAGTCCTCAAATTTATTGACTGTATGTATTCACAATGAGAATACCAGGTCCATGTTCAGTTGCAGCTGACATCTTCTGATGTTCAGTATATACCACAATTATTTGAAAAGTACGCGATAACTCATCTGTACCAAAACCAACGTTTTATATCATTGCATCGAACCCCATTTCATTCTTTACTCTCACAATGTTCTATCATTTAATCATGCTATCTTTATTCGACAATAATTCCTAACTGATTAATCATGGACCGTTTTCCTTATACCAAAAACAAGTTTGAATTAAAATTGGCTGTTGAAGGTAATATCTTTCCTATAATTTATAAAATTAATTTAGGTCTATTCTGAATTACGTTTCTTAGCCTGTTCCTAACCCATATTATTGCTTGTGTATTTAATCCGCGAGGACATAATTGTGCATATGCATAGACCAACGTTTTTGTAGGTAATTGTGTGGTCTCCTTCGCTTAAAATATAGATTTTAAATCTCCTTTAAACTTACTTACTATATTGTGCTTAAGCATTCTAATGTGAACGTGCATTTATTTATTTTGTATCATAATCAGAAGCGGTGAAAAAATTACACTATTTTCTCATTTTCTTTCTTAACGTGCTCTATGTATTCAGTATTGAAACCGACTCAAAAAACTACCAAACGGGAGTAACGTCGAAGAAATAGCAAATGCGCAGTCTTTGGTGCGAATCCCCGATTAAGCCTATGCATGCTACCCGTTTGCGGAAAAAAACAGAATATGTGTATGTAACCCCCGGGGGAGGGGGAACTTCCCCAAATTTTTAGTAGGGGTGTTGGGCTCGATCTCCCCACCCCACCCCCTTTGCTGGGACACTTGTTCACAAAAATTATAACTTTGTTCGTGAATATTTCCACCTCAAATAGTAATAAATATGGTCCCAAATCCTTGATTCCTGGTCATTAACCATCTGTTGAGGGCGGGTTAGACTTTCTGAGGTCGTTTTCTCAGTTAGTTACAATCAAACCTTCAGTCCCAACGAACTTTATTCATTTGACGTACATATTATTCTAAAGCTTTTCCTGCAATCTTCAAAAGGAACGAAGTTTCACTATTTAAAGTTCATTGTTTGTGGCAAAGAACTACGTTTGAAAGAATGAAATTAAAACAATGTTTACTGTGAGAAAACACACACTGTTTAAATATGTTTGGATGAATTTTTACAAAGGTTAACGGCCATTGTAAAACTGTACCCGACTTTCAGACGAGTCTTTCGATGTCACAGCAACGAACAATGGTATTTAAAGTTCATATTTCTGTCAAAATCATGGAACACAATTTACCAATATGTATACAACCACAAAAGAAGCGCACATGATTTTTTTTTAAATTTAAAGAGGCAACCAGTAAGATTAAAGCGGGAGCCAAAGGTCCATGAAGACCACATGATAAACCATGTGTGCAACGCGGCACTTGAACATTGCCCGCATTGAGTTCCCCAGCCTGCCCGGCGTTCGCCGTTTGACATTCGTTCATATGTTCGTGCATATAAATTCGTTTTCGTAGCTTAATATTCGATCAAAATTTACGTGCTGTGTGTCAAATGATTTGTCATGACCTGTACTTTCAAAATTTGAGTGAATATCTTTTTTTTCAAAGTAAATAACATTTTGAAAAAAAAAAACTGTCAACCACCTACTTCTCGGCGTCCATCTCGCTCGACTTTGAACTCCTTGAATGATATACACGCGGTTTTGGACACGTCAAAACTCTGTCTTCGATCCGAATAGTTTATTGTATATAGCATGCCTTAATAAGGTGCTGAAACGGCATTTTCTCGAGTTCTCCGCAGGTCACAAAATTGGTGCCAGGAGATCACACAAAATGGCATCCCCATTTTGACACCGACACCGCCGCAAAATCTGCACCCACCGTTCCTGTCTTCAAACACATCGACAACAGACTACAGTCATCGATGCAACTAATGCTCTTGAATGTCAGCTTTAGGTATATGACGAGAGAGAACATAATTCACCACAAGAACAAAATCTATTGGGCTTACGGTTTCAACTGGGCGTGGTCTGGTCAAAATCTCTGGCCAGGCGAAGTTCTCCTATAAATCATCGAGTGCGACTGTCATTATCATCAATATTCTCACCAACTACATTTCACGCACATTTCAGGTTTCCATTTACAGATGTAGCTTACATTTGTTCACATAGCACCAATATAACTGAGATAGTTACAGGTTGCGGAACAACTCCCATCTCAAATTGTGCGCCTGTTTGTCTCTTCGTCCAGAACCATTTTTGGGGGGAGGGTAAAATTGTGTAAACATATTCAAATTTATTCATGCTACTCATTGTCGTGTCGTCAGAGTAAAAATACACCCTCAGTGGGGACCCACCCTTGCACCTAGGCTATGGCACCACGGCTGACAAGGCAGGGGTCCCAACCCTGGATATATATATGTGGATAATTCCCGTCACTAGGTGTTTTTGTATTGTTACAACCTCTAGCCAGGTTGTTTGTAAATCAGTTTGTATCTATGCAGTCTGCATATGTGGCTTATGTGTCAACAGCCTGGGACTGTGCCTGTCTAGATGCCCTTTCCCTATGACTGGCAATCAGTCTTTATCAGTATAACTTTTTGTTTGAATAGGCTCTTGTTTCAGCAGCAGCCATCACATATTGTGCTGTTGCGGGGGGGGGGGGGTAACATGTGGGTACTTCCAGCCAAATTTTCATTTGTGTTACTAATGAATGTTCTAAGTGAACATCTTTTTGTGTGTATTTATAATGTGTATTTGATGTGCCAAGATCTATGCTTACATGTACTGTTATAAGCTTGTGAAAGTAAGGGGTGCTACCAGGTTAAGTGCATAATATTTGTAATGTACTGTATGAGGGAGCCCCCCTTTGTACCCTCACCCTCTCAGGCATCTCAATAGCACTTTGATGGGGTCTTATGCAGAAATACTCCTATGTACAACAAGACAGGAATGGGAGAGTACCTGGGGTAGATTTGCCTGAGAGACAAACCTGTTGAGTTGCTTCTATTTGGTAACTTGGTATTATCCTGCTCACCAAACCTGTACATCATGTAGAACTTGGCATAACATTCATCTGCATAATTGTGGTGCACGCATATGTAAGAATTTTAGCATAAAATACCAGATAAAAGCCAAATTAAAATTAACCCCTGCCAACCCTTGTGGTAGCTTGGGCATGTGGTTCAAAATTGGGGGAAAAGTCAGCGTGCCCTGTCTCTATGGTTCCTGCCTGACAAACAAGTAAGTACATTTTTGGCCTGTTCCTTCAAAATTTCTCCCAAATTGCACCTATATCCTTCAAAATTCAGGGTATTATCTCAGAGAAATGATGACAGAATGACCACAGTGTGTTGAAAGTTTATATATATATATTGGATAAGAAGAGTAAACATTTGAAGCAGATTAAAACTGAAGTGTCTGGAAAAGCAATGTCTTTGTCTTCACTTTAGTAGCTGTATGGTACACTGATGTTGCATGGCCCACATTACCAATATAAAAAGTTAACCTGTCTAGAAGGTTATAATGGTGGTAGTGGTGGTGGTATATTAATATTCTATCCTGAAAAGAACCTTTTGAGGCGGTAATGTTGCTGTATTTTGGAAGTACTTAAACGCACACTATTGTTTTATCCTGTTTCTGTCCTTGTGTATATATATTCTTTCTCTCAGGTGCTCATCACTTTTTTTCCTCTCTCTCTCCTTTTGTGTGTGCATGGTATAGCTTATCATGTCAGATACAGATGGGGATGCAGCAAAGGGGAAGGCACCCATGAGCCTGCTGTAATTGATGATGCACACAAAGAAAAAGAAGTACAGCAAAGTGATGATGCCGAGACAATTTTTAATTTTAAAGGCAGGAAAGCCCTAAGGTCGACACTGTGCGAATGGATGACACAGTTGCAGTGACCAAGGGCAGACATGTCACAGTGTGGCCAGAAAATACTATGGCTCCACTGGTTGGGCAGATTTGCTCGTCCACTTTGAAAGCTGTGCTGACCTCGCCGGGTGGGAAATCAGCACAATGGCCCAGATGATGGCCATCTGCCTGAAGGGTCAGGCCTGCAAGTTCTTTGCAGGCCTGCCAATAGTAGATCGCCAGAATTATACATCTTTACTTAGGGCCTTAGATGAGAGATTTGGTACTGGCCATTTGAAGAACCAGTTCAAGGCCCGCCTGGCTATGCGGAAGCGTCAGCCAGGTGAGAAGGTGGCCATCTTGGGGGATGATGTCCGTCAGCTAGTATGCAGGGCATACCCTCAATTCCCCCTGAGAATGTAGGAACAATTGGCACTGGATGCTTTTCAAAATGCCCTGGACACAACCTTGAAGATCAGGTGCATTGATCGCAACTGCCAGACCATTGAGGAAGCAGTTGCCATCATAGAACTATATGATGCGCTGTTCGAGACATCACAAAAAAGAACAGTGCGTGCAGTGGTAGGCAATTCCGACCCCCTTCAAGATCATGTCGAGGCCATTGGGAAGGGCCTGGAGAAGCTTACTGCTGCTTTGCAGGAAAAAAGCCAAGAAAGTGCCCGTGGGCAAAGTGGGCAGGGCAACCCAAGGGGGCGAGGCTGGGGCCCGGGTGGTCCAGCCAGAGGCACTCCACATTAGTGTGTTTTGAGTGCCAGGGGCACGGCCACTCTGCCCGGGAGTGTCCAACACAAGAATGCCGCTTGCAAAATATGCAGGAAAATGCTGACGCAGAACAGCATTCGGAAAAGAGCAGCCCACTGGGAGACTAGGCCCTTCACCAGTGGGAGAAAAAGGGCCGATGAGGGGGGACCTATTCGCCCCATTCTTCAATGGAAAAAAAAAAATTCGCCCAGTTATCCAGCTGGGCAGCATTGATCCATCAAGCAAAGACAGTGGTCTTTACTTGATGGGTCAGGTTAATGGGGAACCACTGAAATTTTTAGTGGACAGCAGAGCGGTGATATCACTCATTTCCAAGCCTATCTATAACCAAATACCACCAAGCTGAAGACCATCACTGCAACCTTCACCGTTGTAGGTGGCCAGTGTAGGTGGCCATACTTTGGACATTTGTGGTGAAATCAGTGTAGATATAACCTTGGGGCAGAGGGTCTACCAATAGTGGTGCCTTTTGATGGAAATGGGGGTAAGTGGAATATTAGGTACCGACTTCCTTTTCCAAGACAATTGTAATATCATGTTTGGAAAATTAAAGATCAAAATTGGAATGTAGGAATTGGATTGTTGGCTGGGAAGTGAAGACACAGTGGTGTGCTGGGTTGTTGTTGAACAACCAACTGTAGTGCCCCAGGGGCACCAGTGCATCATCCCGGTTGCTATCCCAAAGGGACAGCACTTAGGAGAAATAGGCCTAGTGGAGCCTTCCTCAAATTTGCTGGAATGCCAGCAGTTCTTGATGGCCCGTGGTGTGGTTAACCCACGGGATGGTACAGCAGTTGTTCGAGTAACTAACTGTAGTGACGAAGACATCCAGCTTTTTCCTGGCACAACATTAGGTCAATGTTGCACCATTTAGTCACATGACCTTGCCACTGAGGTGGCCAATACTCTAATTCGTTCTGTTTCTAAACAAAATGGCCCCATAGAATTGTCACCCCACTTGATGCACTTGTATAACCGAAGTGGGGCACACCTAACAGAAGAGGAGCGCAGTAAACTTGCTAATTTGCTGTCAAGCTATGCTGGCTTGTTTGCCAAAGATGACTGTGATCTAGGACGTAAAAACCTGGTCAAGCACTGCATTGACACAAGGGATCATGCGCCTATCAAACAGCCACCTAGGAGGCAGCCAATCGCCAAACGGCATATGGAGTTGCAGGAGGTTGAACGCCTACTGAAAAATGATGTAACTGAGCCATTCAATTCTCGTTGGAGTAGTCCCCCAGTTATTGTCACCAAAAAACATGGCACACCAAGATTCTGTGTCGATTACTGTCGCCTGAACGAGGTCACGGTAAAAGATGCTTATCCCCTCCCCAGAATTGATCAATGCCTGGACAGTTTGGCTGGTGCAAAATGGTTCTCCACGGGCGATATGGCTTCTGGCTACTTCCAGGTCGAAGTTGATCCAAGAGACCTTCCAAAGAATGCCTTCTCCACACGAGAAGGTCTGTTTCAGTTCAAAGTCATGCCATTCGGGCTGATGAATTCGCCGGCGAGCTTTGAGCTCTCATGGAAACAGTACTTTGGGGGTTAAATTGAGATGAGTGCATATTATTTTTGGATGATATAATTACATACGGACTGGCTGTGGACACTTGTTTGAACCAGTTAAGGTGAATTTTTGACCAACTGAAGGGTGGAGGTCTAAAACTTATGCCATCAAAGTGCAACTTCTTTCAGCAATGTGTGCAGTTTCTGGGGCACATTGTCTCCAAGGAAGGCATTCACACTGATCCAGAGAAGGTGGAGACGATTCGGACCTGGCCAATTCAACTGATCAAAAAGCAGGTTAGAAGCTTCCTCGGTCTGTGCTTTCTCTATCAGTGCTTTGTGAAAAACTTCGCACATATTGCAAAGCCCTTGCATCACCTGACCGAAGATAATGTATGCATGAAGTGGGACAGTGAATGTCACAAAGCCTTCCAAACACTGAAAGATGCACTCCTCTCTGCACCCATTCTTTTATACCCAAGGACAGATTGTAAATACATATTGGCCAGAATACTCTCACAGCTGCAGGATGGGCATGAAAGGGTGATTGCATACATGAGTAAATGCATGACAAAAGAAGAACTGCGGTATTGTGTAACCCGTAAGGAGCTTCTGGCAGTAATGAAAACCATAAAGCACTACATCTATGGGCAGCCAATCCTTCTCCGGACTGACCACTCTGCCATCACGTGGATGTTCAGGATGAAGGTTCCAGAGGGTCAAATGGCCCGCTGGCTGCAAAATCTGGGGCAGTATGATCTGGAAATTGTCCACCGGCCTGGGAAGTGGCACCTCAATGTTGATGCCCTGTCTACACGGCCATGTAAGCAGTGCAGTCTGTTATCAGACTGTGGGGTAAATGCAGGGCAACTGGAATCGGAACCTGGTACAGAGGTCTTGGTTTGCATTGTCACCCACAGTAAAACCCAGGCAGTGGATGAATCCCAGTTCCTATCCAACCAGGGCCGGTTGCCAGGATGGGATCCTGCCGAGCTTCGATCAGCTCAACTAGCTGATCTGGATATTGAACTGGTGATGGCCATTCTTGAGAAACATACACAAAGACCCACCTGGCAGACAATCTCCGATCTCAGCCACAAAGCCAAGACCCTGTGGACACAATGGGAACGTCTCAGACTATAGGCGGCTTGCTATACAGAGGCAGGGTCAATGCAAACACCGGAGCTGAGAAATGGCAGTTTGTTGTGCCACAAGATCGTGTACAGTAGCTGTTTTTCCGCTTCCATGTTGAGCACACTGGTGGCCACTTGGGGGTTGATAAAACAGTTTCCAAAATATGCATGGGATTTTTCTGGTGAGAGCTGCAGCATTCTATCCATGTGTTGTGCAGACAGGGTGATGCCTGTGCTGCTCGTAAAACTGCTCAAAACAACCCAAGGTCTGTACTGCACCGATATGTGGGGGGTGAGCCAATGGAACGTATGGCTGGGGATGTGCTTGGACCATTACCTGTTTCCAACCAGGTTAACAGGTACATTGTTGTGATAGCAGACTACTTCACAGAGTGGGTTGAAGCTTTTGCAGTCCCTAACCAGGAAGCCACAACTGTGGCCAGAGTGTTAGTTGAGGAGGTGGTATGTCGCCTGGGGGCCATACAGCAGCTGCATTCAGACCAAGGCAGTAATTTTGAGTCAAGAGTCTTCCAGCAAATGTGTGATTTGCTTGGAATTGACAAGACTCGGATGACAAGCCTCCATCCACAAAGTGACGGTATGGTTGAACGATACAACCGCACCCACAAGTGCATGCTAACAATGTATGCTGAGGCTGATCAGAAAACATGGGATGAACACCTGCCCTATGTGATGATGGCCTTCCGAGCTTCCCCATAATAGACGATGGGCTACACGCCCAACATGATGATGCTTGGGAGGGAGGTAATGCTCCCTCTTCAAGCAGTGATACCTTATCCCGAGACTGATCAACATCCTTAAAATTTAGAAGAGTGGGTTGACCAGTTGCATGAGAAACTGTGTAAAACCCACATGCATTGCCGCCAACACCCAAAAGGCAAATAGCACATCAGAAAAGGCAGTATGACCACAGCATTGGTAAAATAGCACTGGAGGAGGGGCAATCTGTATGGGTATATGCTCCCTCTAGGAAGAAGGGAGTGTGTCCCTCTCTTACTTCACCCCGTAAAGGACCATGCATTATTGTTGAAAAGCTAGATTACCTCCTATATAGGGTAAATTTGGTTTAAACATATTTTATTCCAAAGAAAACAATTGGGGAGAAGGGCAATGCCCTATATTAACCCCTCTTGTCGGAAGAGGACAATATCACAGGACAAACGAGACGTCAAGGGTCCAGAGCAAAGCTCTAAACTGCTGGCAGTTAAAAGACACCGCCAGGAGGAAGAGCTCCGCCCTGAAACAACGAAGTAAAGAAGGACACCACAAGTCACAAGACAGACAGTGGGGCGATTCATTATAAAGAAGCAATGAAATTGCTAATTAACGACCATGTCATTGAAGATGCATAATTATGTAGTGCAGTTATATAATACAAATGCAGGATTAATTGTAAATCAATTCATCATGTAGCAACACCGGTTTGAAAACGTTTGCTAGGGTAAAGTTGCACAGGAGAAGTCCTCCTAAGGTATACCACCTGGACAGACTGTTTTGCTATGAAGGTTCCAACCCCCCTACATGGGGCAAAAAATATGTTAAAACGAAAACTCCTACCTGCAAAGATGGTAAAGATCAAGATTAAGAGAAAATTTATCGGAATGATCGCCTGTCATTGATAATGGGATCATGCAGTCAGAATATATGGGCTATTTTTGAGTTTGATTATTGAGGGACTGATCACCCCACAATGGCCAGGTTCCATTATGGCACATAGGTTGTACCAAAGTGTCAGTGCCATGAGACTGATCGCCTCATGAGAGTGGTACTTTAAGCTGACTGCATTGACTGACTCATTCAGAGATTTTCTTACAATCCACAGAATAATGTACGCTACAGGTTATGCTGGGACTGGAGACATAATACCATATGGCCTTAGGGGAAAGTATTAACTTATCATATTGCTTATTGAGTCATCTGACCTCAGTTGTTTTTGTGACTGTTACACACTTTGAGATGCAACTGGTTGAATTGCTCCTCAATGGAATGAGTGTCTCATCTATGGAAAAGTTCAATGTGAACTTAATTTTGTTGAAGTGAGTATTATATAGCAACCACATTTAATGATGTTTACCTATGCACCTTGTTTTTGAAATAGAACCGATGTATACAAGGATGCTTCCCATAATATACAATGACCTCCCCTAGGGGGGGCACCAGTAACATGAAAACAATTTGTGTCAAAATTATAGGTAGGTAATTACTTACTGGTGCGATTGTGAGTTGCTTTTTCAAGTCTGGCATGTGGAGGGGACCCAAGGAAACATAAACCCATGAAGTATATTTATCATTGTTGATGATAAAATGGCAGTTAATTGCCTTATGTTATTGTGACAAATTTCTTAGAGCACCAGGAAAAACTAACAAGGGTGAAATGGATCTCCTCCTACTGGCTGTTGAGCTATGACATTGTTGGCTCCCCTATCCTGCAATGCTCGTATCTCCACCCTCGAGTTTTGTAAATTCTCAATGGTTGTTGGCTGGGGGATGGAAGTACCCACAGAGCAAAATGTGACCTGTTACATGTACTTTTATTTAAAGTACAGATGATGTAGTTAATGGCTGGATACATTGTGATGGATAATGTATGCTGGATAATGTGTTGTGCATCTAACATGTTTGTTTGTATATATGAACTGCCTTTTATATGTTTCTGATTTTCACTTGACAATTGCTGTTTTAAGTGATTGTTGATAATTTGTGTCCAAACATTCATATATTTATGTCTGATAGGACATAGTTGTACTTTGCATATTCGCAATGAATACTCTTGTGTATTGCTAAAACCTAATGGTTGCTCTTATTGTTGAAGTACACGTATGACACAATCGCGTATATGCTCAACACGTCATGATTTTACATGTACCGGTACAGGACATTTCTTTCTGTAGTCATGCTACTGTAATTTCTTGTTGACATGTATGTATGTGTATTGCAGCTATACATTTATACTTGTTCCCATGTATTTTGTAAGTTGTAGCAGGGTGTGATTCCACGTGTTGACCTCCCAGTGTCTTTCCTGATCCACCATGCCAGCCTTTCATCATGTTTATATTTCGTGTCCTGTGACCATCTGCACTTGAAAGAAAGGAGAGATCTGTGCTGGAGATTGAACAATCTATAAACATTTTGAGCTATTCCCAGTGAGAAGCTGCCTATCAATGATGTGAACTGATTCAGCAGTAATCACTGCAACTGATGATGAGCATGTATTAACAAATACATGGACTCAAAGAAAAATAGGCAGCAGGACAATGGGACATTGCAATGGGGAGTTCAGGTAGAGAGCCATCTCTGTAGGCAGGGCAGTGGGCTCTCTACAGTAGCTGGATATTACAACTTTGCATGCAATACAAAAGCAATATACCGGTATGTCAGTTTGAACATTATTTGGGGACATTGACTTTCTGTCAACTACATGGTGAGAGATGTGTGGCAAGCCACGGACATGCTATGCAGCTAGTGCCTCGATTTTGCCTGGGAAACATGATTTTACTACTTCTGGGGTGCCACTGAGACTGGTGTTGAATTGCTTTCACTGGTTCATATTGTTATGTTTTGCATAAGTAACATTAAGAGACAATCAGAAACTAGTGCTGTCCTGCCCCACAAGTGCTGTGGACTCATGACAGCAGAAAGAAGAATGACCAGACCACAAGGAGCCATCCTCGTGACAGGTGCCTACGGTCTGGAGTCTACAGGTGGCATGGAAGGGCTGGGATCTGCACTGGGATGGTGGACATGGTAACTGCATCTTCTGAATATTTGCCAGCTTTGGCCATGGTAACTTTTAAGTGAAAGTAACTCATAACTTGTACAGATCTTTGTAACCAAGTGTTTAATTGTTCTTTATATTGAGTAGGACTTTCTATTTCTAATTTCTGAGGTCTACAGCTGACCTGTAACGTGAGGAAAAGAAACAAGTGCTCAGGTGGTGAGCACCAGAGGTGCTCCAGCTGAGAGGGGGGTAATGTAACAACCTCTAGCCAGGTTATTTGTAAATCAGTTTGTATCTTTGCAGTCTGTATATGTGGCTTATGTGTCAACAGCCTGGGACTGTGCCTGTCTAGATGCCCTTTTTGTATGACTGGCAATCAGTCTTTATCAGTATAACTTTTTGTTTGAATAGGCTCTTGTTTCAGCAGCGGCCATCACATATTGTGCTGTTGCGGGGGGGGGGGGGAAACATGTGGGTACTTCCAGCCAAATTTTCATTTGTGTTACTAATGAATGTTCTAAGTGAACATCTTTTTGTGTGTATTTATAATGTGTATTTGATGTGCCAAGATCTATGATTACATGCACTGGGATAAGCTTGTGAAAGTAGGGGGTGCTACCAGGTTAAGTTCATAATATTTGTAATGTACTGTATGAGGGAGCCCCCCCCCTTGCACCCTCACCCTCTCAGGCATCTCAACAGCACTTTGATGGGGTCTTATGCAGAAATACTCCTATGTAAAACAAGACAGGAATGGGAGAGTACCTGGGGTAGAATTGCCTGAGAGACAAACCTGTTGAGTTGCTTCTATTTGGTAACTTGGTATTATCCTGTGCACCAAACCTGTACATCATGTAGAACTTTCATAACATTCATCTGCATAATTGTGGTGCACGCATATGTACGAATTTTAGCATAAAATACCAGATAAAAGCCAAATTAAAATTAACCCCTGCCAAGCCTTGTGGTAGCTTGGGCACGTGGTTCAAAAGTGGGGGAAAAGTTAGCGTGCCCCGTCTCTTTGGTTCCTGCCTGGCAAACAAGTAAGTACATTTTTGGCCTGTCCCTTCAAAATTTCTTCCAAATTGCATCTATATTCGTCAAAATTCAGGGTATTATCTCAGAGAAATGATGACAGAATGACCACAGTGTGTTGAAAGTTTATATATATTTTTTTGGATAAAAAGAGTAAACATTTGAAACAGATTAAAACTGAAGTGTCTGGAAAAGGAATGTTTTTGTGTTCACTGCAGTAGCTGTATGGTACATTGATCATGTTGCATGGCCCACATCACCAATATAAAAAGCTAACCTGTCTAGAAGGTTACAGTATGTAAAGGATTCTTCACTGGATGCAAGTTGAGACAAGATACAAGTCTATACATTTAGTTGTCTATAAGCACTAAGAGGACAAAAAAGTAGTGAATTTTACCTCTCTGTACTGACTTGACTGTTTCTCTTCTTAATTGTACTGATTTGAACTGAACCAACAATAGTAAGTAGAAGCAAGTACTTTCACTTGTACTGAAATGTACTGGAATGTACTGAGTCAGTACAAGTAAGATCTTTTCAGACAAAATGAAAAGCCAGAGCTTGCCTGGGCCCGTTGTTTCTGTCAGTACAAATCTAGAACAAGTAAGAACAAGTAGACATACTTCAAAGGCTTGGTTCACAGCAGGGCTCTTTTAATTGATAGGGGGCCCTAAAAAATACCCTGTCCTGCAGTAAGAACATATTATGGGTTTGAAGAATATGTAGGCTTGCTTGTCCTACACAGAATATTACAGGCCTGAAAGCTACTGCAATATTACTAATAGTAGGCCTATCTATAACGATATCTAGGCTTCTGCTGACAACTAGGTCAAAATGATAAATGTTCACAAATAGGCCCAACAAGATCAGCATAACAGCGTACTGACAGACTTATCATTTATAGGTCTTATGTTACTTAAGTGTCACACATTGGTATGCAATATTATTTTGATATATTTACTTACCTGACTTCAAAGAATAAAACTTGAGATTCAAGGCCATGTGCTTTCTGTCCCTGATTTCACTAGAAAACAGCTCCACAGAATTTCTGACCAATCAGAGCTAGGCATTATGTTGAGTTATCAACTTCATGTGCACAAGCAATGTGATTGTTATGTCTAGATAACACGTTTCATCCACAAAATAGCATGTAGGTTATTTATTTTCACCTGAGTGCAAGTACCTGTTAACTCATGTTGACAGCTTTGGCCTCCAAGCTTGGGCTTGTTACTTAGCGTTATCATATACTTGCATGGAAAACATCGTTCATCTACATTTGATAACTTATGCATATAACTGATATGTATTCTTAACAAGCTGTTGCCTATATCGGTGTGACATTTATGCTGAGTTATCATGTACTTGCACTAATTTTTCCTATCAATTTTACTCCAAATGCTTCAATGTTTTGCCAGGAGAAAGAATGAGAGGTTGTGATTGAAATGCTGCCAATTATAGACAAAAACCTGTAACTCGAGTTAACAGGTTCTAGATGCACATTGAAATCTTTTGTCTATCTGCAAGAGTTTGAAAGATAAGGAGGTTTTATATTGTTCTGATTGCCCCTAATTTGCATAATTTTAAGGACATGGCTCTCATGCTGGTGGCTTTAATAGCCTTAATGAGAGTCTCCTGGCCAGTACCTGTTGTACATTATGCTTTGTACAATCTTGTTTTTCATGGTCAAATAATAGATTTGCCCTTGTCTGTCCATATGTTCATCCGCCCAACATTAAAATTGTCACATTTGTGTCGCGTATATCTCCAAAAGCATTTGAGGTTCAACCATGAAACTTTGTGGAAACATCTATCAATATATGAAAGTCTGCACCTGGGGTTTTGTTTCTCCCTTGGATTAATTATCTTGTGTTAATTAATCCTTCATTAACTTAGAGAAAATATTGATTTGACATTAGACTTGTCACATTTGTGTCGCATGTATCTCAAAAAGTATTTGAGGTCTTACACCATGTAGTTACATGTCATATTCTTCCAATGCTGATGGGGCAATGACAGGTGGGGGCATCCATGTCCTTTGGACACTTTTCTAGTTTCTGTTTTTCTGATCATATATGTTCATACTGGCCATTATTTTGGAATATTCTTATTATTTTCTATACTGTATAATGACAAAATTATTTCCTGTACTGGTGCACTGGGACATCCCCTCCCCCCGCCCTCCTGCCTCTCGCTAAACAGTCTATCCAGTATATATCTGAGTCCCAAATGTGATCGTTTAGTAAAAGTTGGGCCACTGTGCCAACAAGTCAACCACTGGAGGTGTAAGTGGTAGATTGGGTCATTGGTTGTGTTGTTGAATTGTTGGTGTTGATAGAGCTAGTCAAAAGCTGCCTTAACCTGGTGATGGGGCCAATACAGTTAGCGAGGACAGGGAAGTGCTATAGCGAGGACAGGGAAGTGCTATAGCGAGGACAGGGAAGTGCTATAGCGCTTCCCTGGTAGGGAGTTGTACACTGTGCATGGTCAACTAAATTGAAAACCATGTCGTATTAGGTGTGGATGGAGTCATGAAACCAACCTTGTGTATATCACTGTCTCAATCATCAGCATTTTTGTTGTAACTGCCTGCAATGCGTACATCAAATATATCCTGGTCAGAGACCAAGATTTCAAGATTTTCAACATTTTATTGACTTACAAATCCAAGACCACACATTTTTCTGGTGTGGTGTACGTGCTGCACATGCATGTATTGCTCCTAAATAGACTCTTAAGAATTGCAAGTTAAATACAGTTACAAGTACGTGTATGGTTTTGTCGTTTAGCTTGTATTTATGTAGGCTATATATGTGTATGTGTGTGTGTTTGTATATATATATATATATATATATATATATATATATATATATATATATATATATATATATATATATATATATATATATATATATGTATGTGTGTGTGTGTATCTGTGCTGTAAACCTCAAAATTTTACCAGGCAGTGGAGCACTTTCCCTGAAAGAAAGAAAGAAAGAAAGAAAGAATGAAAGAAAGAAAGAAAGAAAGAAAGAAGCTAGTTTTTACACAAGTAAATTTTATTTTCTTGCTTTGTGCTGATTTCACTCAATCAATGAATCAATCAACCAACCAACCATTCAAGAAAGAAAGAAAGAAAGAAAGGAAGGAAGGAAGGAAAGAAGAGACAAGTAAGCTTTATGTTCTTGCTTTGTGCTGATTTCACTCCAAAAACTGCTGAATATGTTCTTACTGCAGGACAGGGTATATTTTTAAGGCCCCTGTCAATTAAAAGAGCCTTGCTGTGAACCAAGCGTTTGAAGTGTGTCTGCTTGTTCTTACTTGTTCTAGATTTGTAATGACAGAAACCACGGGCCCAGGCAAGCTCTCATTATGTCTGAAAAGTTCTTACTTGTACTGACTCAGTACATTCCAGTACATTTCAGTACAAGTGAAAGTACTTGCTTCTACTTACCATTGCTGATTGAGTACAAGTCAGTACAATTAAGAAGAGAAACAGCCAAGTCAGTACAGAAAGGTGAATTTCAGTACTTTTTTGTCCTCTCAGTGGAGCTAGGTTACCGTTCAACCGTGATTCAAGTGGTGTCGTTCCGAGGCCTTTCTTTGTGTTTATATTTGGGTCAGATTTTTGATCCACTGCCAATTGGGTCCAGGGAGGCCAAAATTGAAAATTTCACAGTTCTTAAAAACAAACCTTAACAGCTTGTAAAGTCTCCACCGTAGACTTACAGAAAAAGCACCTAAGGGAAATACCCTTGGGGAATTTTTGTAAAAGAGTAAAGATCTGGTTGGCTCAAAAAATAACCACAGAATATGCCATAATGCAGTGATATTTAAAGTATATTATTGTGTGACGCAGTGGAAAAACCCGGAATGTTAAATTCAGTGCACGTATTGTGCAAGAACCTAACTTAGGTGCAGTCACGAGATAATGAGTCAGTCCAGGATGTATAAACAAGTTACAGGATATAACAATTATCTATGATAGTGATGGTTGTGCAGCACATGAAAGGGTGCAGTATAAAATGGGAATTAATTCCCTCCAAAATTAATTAAACGATTAATCAATTGCAGATTGAGATTGTATTATTCAGGACAAGTCTGTACATATCAGAAGGTGATCTTTTCTATCATAATTGTCAGTGAACTTGTTCACCGTGATATGTCATTTCCGGTATGAGAATAGGAGGGACAATTTCATATACACAATAACTGGTAGAGGGGGCCATCTTAAAGTAAGGTTAAAACATATTTTAGGGTTTTAACATCACCGAGGCGTACTTTGTTTTGATGAGACGTAATATTAACGGGATTTATCTGGTTGTGACTGGATCTGGGCAGATAGAACTGCTGCGTGCCACTTTTCTATGGGATTTTCTATTTTTCATGAGTCAAACTTGTGTATACTAAGAGGATTGGTTGCCATGCTAGGCAGAGCTTTGACTCTCAGCTACAGGAGAGCATACCTGGACGAAACTCCTGAGGGGAAGCTGAGCCTAAGCAGATCTGCTATCTAACAATACAGATGTACTGGTCAAGAATAATAAAGCTTTGAAGTGGACGTTACAAGACCCTGGAGATGTTGCTTCATCATTGCCAAACAAGCCTACCTTGTGTGACCATCCAGTCAACTTTATTTTCCATCAAACGCAGTCAGATAAACCTCACATTCGACTGGCTGTCCTAATTTTCATTTATTTCTTACCACATTGGTGCTGCATACTGTACACATGATGTGGCCATAATCAATTGTCAACTTGAAACCGTCTGGAAATCGCAGACCCATGATTTTATGGATAATTTTTTTTATTGTGGCTGGAAACCTATTTTTATTTTCATTAACTATCTTTCTTTTTCTGCCATTGCCTCAAAAACATACTAGGAACTAGCAAGCACGGAACACTTCAGCATTTGTATTAACTGGATCAAGTATTGGCCATATGAAATCTGACTCGTACAGCATTCAGTAGACTCAGCAAGTTGGGATTACTTTCCATGACGGCAGTTCGTTTTTGATGACGGAAGTTTTCTTTTAAGATTAACTACAAATTTAGTCTCTAATGATATCACATTACGTATAAGTTGAGTCCTATTAATCCAGCTATATCAAAAACATATTTCTTTAACAGAAAACACTGGCAATTGAGTATCTTGTATGAATTAATTGTATTGAATATTTTGTAGTACCCCAGCAAATTTCTATTAGCTTTCCTGCATTCATGAAATTGAATTTATATCAGAGACCATGACTTCTGGCACAGACATGATTTCCATAATTTAAAAAAAATAATATGGTATTATATGAAAAATATAGTAATAAGGATTTGTTTTGTAGATCAATCCAATAGTGTTTACCTTTGGAAAGTGGAACTATATAGTATCATTTCCCACCTAGTGGACTAAGCCATATTAAAGTCTGGGCTTACATACATGTGATCTAAGTTATTGCTATCAGGACTAGGCCTTCATTATTTTCTTGTTTATGTTCAAATTAAGCTTGTAAAGTATAGCCCTACAGAATTCCAGTTAGGTATATTTATTGTGGTTGATACCCTTTATTATGTACTTTTGCACGCATCCCTATCACATCAAGTCGTGTCATTATTGCGTCACTTGGTGTTGTGTAAAATATTACAAGCTGTGGTCATCCAGTGTTAAATTTCTAAGTATCTAATTTCTATAATTCACTTTTGAAAAAACGAATGTCAGTAATGGAAATGAAAAAATAAACATGTTTATTTGGGGGGGGGGGTGGCAATGACCCCGGATGATGGACACAGGTAAGGGGCATCTACTGGTTATATTTCTTGGCACAGCCCCATGAATTCAGCAGCAATTCATTGAAAACGAACGTCCGTAATGGAGATGTTTTTCTACAATTTTTATAGGAAGATGATCTACCAGGTGTTTCAGTCTGGGCGATAATTATGACCTACTAAAGAGCTAACAATTAAATGTTGAAAACAGATCTCACACAACACTGACACACCAGCGATCTAGTTTTTCTTTTCTTGAGCGAACGTCCATAATGAAAACTGGTTGGTGCTTTCAATGTGTGGTTTGTCAAAGAATTGTGGTAAAAATCTGGTATATTTTGTGCTCAAATTACAGAACATACATGGTTTCAACCTGTAAACATATAGTCAGTGTAGCACAATCACGTATTTGCTCAGATGATCTTACCATATCATGTTCAGAACTCAGGAAAATGTGAAGCTGACATCATCCCGGACACACATAAATAGCAGAAGTACCTGATATTGCTGTAAATTTACAGTAATCCACACACAGCGTACCCATTTTACAAAACATACAGTATGAAGCTGATACTGCGGGTATCCCCGACACAGGAGCTCTGAGCACAACTTTTGTATCATGGAGGTTTGTTTTTCCCGTTGCGGTCGTTCCTCTTCCAAAAATATGCTTCCTGAGTTGATCGATTGGGCCAACATAAGATAAACTCGAGATTAAGTAATTTTTCAAGCATTTTAGCTAAACTTTGCTATCTAATGCGTATCTACGTGGTACAGACAGCTACTACGACATGAATTGATGGGAGTTTACTGTCTTTTTTTGTGTGTTTTTAGCAGGTTTTTTCTCTCTGATGTTCACGTCATAAAATATTGACAGCGAACTTTTCCGTCTGAATTCCCGGATGTAAGGCTCGCGGCATTTTGTACACAGGGGGCGCCAGGATCCAATAGCAAGTTACAATTACTGGTGTTATTTTTGCTGACGCAGGTTCGTAAAAATCCATTTTCAGCTCAGAAAAACAAGTGAAACCTGCAAAACTCACCCACAAATAGCACCGTGGTTGACGGCCTGCTGTATTCGCGAGTGTTTTGGGACAGTAAAACACTTACAATCCACCCAAGACTGCTAGGTGGAGGAATATTGAAGGCAAACCTCCATAACAATATTCCACTATAAAATTGCATAAACCAGAACCATGTCATAACGGCTACGATTTTGGCTATATATGTAATATTTGGTAAAATTTTTGGATGTAGCAGAACCTAGAATGTGGGTATATCAGAACTCGGCCAGCTAATCTGGAGCAAATGATCAGTATTCTTAGGATTTGAGGCCCAGACCTGTCAGGAGCCACACATAGGAATATATTTCTGTATGTTTTGCTTGGACTGCATGAGACAGGACCCCAAAAAGTAAAAATAGTGCCAAAAGGCCCCTTTTTCACAGTTTTTTTTCTCCATCTTTTGTACCCTCTAGCGCCCAACAAAGTCAGTTAATGTATAAAAAAAACTATACATTTTCTGAAAGTCTTACATGTTGCCTTGAATATGGAACCAAGAAAGAATAATATTGATTAATGCAAATGAAGAGACTAGACGTTGAAAGTACTCAAGGTTTGAAAATAGGCAATTGGCAGTGGTTCAAAAATCTGACCCATTTGCTCAACCAATCGACATGAAGGGCCTGAAACTAAATGTACACATTCAAAATTGCATGAAATGGACCCATATGGGTTGTTAACTATCGCACCATCTAGCGACGTGATAGTTATAGTGCTGCTAGATTTACCGTTACTCATTAATATTCCTATTTTGTATCGAGTAAATCTCTTGAATTCGATCATCTTCAAAGTACAGATTCCCACTATGAATATTATGTGGAACAATCTCAACTATTACAGTAGGGAATTCAATAAAGTTGGCGCAAATATTTTAGTGTGTTGTTTTATTCAAAAATTGGTAAACACAATTGGCCGATCGGAGAGAGGCATGTAATGAACAAATCCTTTATATGATCAGTCCAGCCCAGGCGGTACTTTCAGACACCCAGCCCCACATCTGATAAGACCTTCATGGGTGTGTAACTGGGTGTCAATAAAAGTGTATCTGACATACTCACTGATGACAGGCAGCTATATAGAAAAGCAAAACATACGGCATTTCACTAAAATTAAACAGGACAGTCAAAGCGCTGGAACAGTGGGAGTCAGTGCAGGCTGCTGGACGATAGTACCGAAGTCCAGTAAACCATCAAGTCCATGACCATGCACTGTTTTATTGGCAATACAAAACTAAATTTGGAAATAAAATGAATATGCAAAACTTGTTCCTCATCAGGAATATAAGTAAATGGTGCATTCTCTCCCATCAATTTCAGCTTTCACCATAATTTGCTGCAGCCAGGCAAGCTAACAGTCTGACACATAACGTGACGCATGTCGTTCCTGCCTGCATATCTCATTTCAATTTCTAATAGGTTAGATTAACATTTTCACATCCAATATAGACCTACCTGTACAAGTAAGTATAGTCTGATAGTAATATAATGCCAGCCATTTTGTGCCCCAGATTTACAAAGCATGCAAAGCATGGGAAACTGGTGTTGATGTAAGAATTTTTACTTTATAATATAGATGGTTTTAGCAACAGATTTGAATGTCATCTTAAAATTATGCAAATTAGCGGTAATTACCGTTTTAAAAGCTCCACATCTTCCGACTTATTATAGATAGACACAAAATTTAAAGTAGAACATACAGGTTTGTAACACCTGTCAATCTAATGGACAGTGAGCAAAAATGTAGCATTTGAAATTATGCTTATTAGCAGAACATGAAACATTTTAAAGTTTAATATCTCCAGAACTATTCTAAATAGAGGTGCCAATCCAAGTTCAATTTATAGGTTTGTGACATAGCCACATCCAATGAATCATGAACCAAAGTTGTAGCATCTTGATGTATGCAAATTAGGTGAATAGACAAGATTGAATTCTTTAAATAACTTTCAAAGTATTGCAGACACATGTATCATTCCAACTGCACTTTGTAGGTTTGTGACATAGCCGAATCCAATGAAACATGAACCAAAGTTGTAATATTCTAATGTATGTAAATAAGGTGAATACATAAGAATTAAATCTGGAATGTTTGTCATAGAAGGGAGGACCATACCGTAAATTGCTTTAATTTCGCTGTGCCATTATTTTAGCTTATTTTGCTGATGGCACAAAACTGTGAAAAAAAACAGTGAAATAGTATTTTAACATTTTCTGAATAGAAATTATGTCCAATGCAGTGAAATGTCAAAAATACAAAAACCGTGAAAATTTATACACACGAAACTAAAGCAAGTTATAGGACTTTTCCATATACTGTTACCCAACGCTGCACGATCTATACTTTCATGATAAGAGAGAATACCAGACAGATACCCCCGCAGCCGGGATCCTTTTGGTTTCACTGAATTCTTTACGTGTGCCGAATTCGAAAGGGAATTTGCAATAATTACACCTATATATTTATATGTTTTGCATTCCGTGATTTCCACATTGCCCAACATCTATCGTCTGTTGCAATCCATCCTTTTTCCAATTACCATAACCTTACATTTTTGACAGTTACATTTCATGCCCCATTTTTCAACAAATACATGTACGATATTTAGCATTACTGACAACTGACTTTCGCTTTCTGCTATCAAAACAATATCGTCTATATATGATAAGCAAGGCACCCAACTACTGCCATCAGGTACCCCGAGATTCTCCTCTTGGAGCATATCAATAAGGTCTAACATCACAACAGAGAAAAGCGTCATAGAGAGAATACATACTTGTTTAAATCAGTTAAATATCTCCAACCAAGAGCTCTCAAAATGACCAAAAGTAACTTTACTTTCGACTTTGCATAAAGGCTTCTTGTCATTTGCCATGCTTTACCTTGTATTCCTTTTGGTCAAAGTGACACAAACAGCTTTTTTTCTGTTGACTGTATCGAAGGCTTTCGACTTGTCAAGAAAGGATAGGCAGGTTTTAAATTTCTTATTTGTGTTTACATTGCATATACCTTTTAAGACAAACTCTTGGTCCTCTAGTCTCCTATGCTTTCTATATGCTCCATGTGGCTCACTGAGAATTTCTTCTTTCTAAAAAAAACTTCATAAATTGACAAAGCATTAGTGAAACAAACACTTTATGTGTGTTACAGGTCACCGTATTGCCTCGATAGTTTGACAGCATATCTTTCTCGAACCTTCTTTATGAATGGGTTTAATAAACACCCGAAACCACTACTCTGGATGTGATTCATAATTTGTATACGTTAAAACAGTAATCAATGCATTGGTTGAAGAGGATGCCCCTTGTTTCAAGAATTCATTGAGTATCTGATCTATGCAACATGCCTTGCCATTTTTTAATTTGCGAATCGCACAGGAAGCATTTACGAAATTTATCTATATTAATTAGCCATGTGGTATCTCTCTTATGATGCATAATGTTACAAACTTCTTTCTCTAAAACTTCAGCGTCTCGATGTTTTCTTTCATTGTACCTTAATTCTTGCCGATAACTTTCAAGTACTATATTAATTTCTTTTGGGTCTTCAAAAGTACGAGTATTATTTGTAGGGTCTATAATCCTATGTGGGAAATCATTATTTTCGTTAAGACGTCTGAGCATTCGCCCATCTTCGTATTTTTGGAACTTTTACCGGAATTTCGAAAAATAGCTTGAATCTTATATTTGACACATTTGCTTTTTATTTCCCCTTGTATAGCATATTTCTTTGTCAAATATTCATTCCATGTTTCCTGGAGGAATTCAAGATCACACTCTTCACCTTTCTGTGACCAATATCTATATAAACGGTTAGCGTGTTTTCGATTTTTAATAAGTTTATCGATCTCTGCATCCTACATGCATTTTATTTTGCCAGTACAGTTTTTACGGCTGATACACTGATCTCCCACTCCAATAAGAGTGTCACGCAGGCTAGTTCAAGCCTCGTTTACAGACTTAAATAAGTTATAATTCCACTCCTCCATACGCTCATTGTTCTCTAAACATTGCCCAGTCACTGGACTTATTTATTGAATTTGTGTCTTTTTGTCCAGAACCACTTACTAGTAGTCATTACCCTATTCCGCAGTCCGAACTCTTTGCTCTACGCAAGCTTACCTGTCACGGTCCAAAAAATGTTTATGCTCCACTTAGTTTGTATCAAAGTAGTATATTACTTGATATGGATGACTATGACCTACTTTTTCATGGTTAATGGAGTATGAAGCTGATGGAGGTGACGTGCTAATGATGGGCCATGTACATTTAAATGGGAATTATAAATATTATATTAAATATGAAAAACAGAGACAAACTCCTATATTATACATAGAGTGCCGGTAGCTCCACCTGTGATGTTTCATGGATAATTTGTTTAATATGTCGAAAAGACATTAAATTTTATGTTTCTACAATACATCAATTTTACATTACAAAAATTAATGCCAGAAATATATTTGGTCAAGGCACATAGTGTATGTTAATAATGACCTAATTTTTGCAAGGTCATCAGGCAAATCACACACGCACGGGCGCACACACACACACACACACACACACACACACACACACACAAATAGTTTGTGACTACAAAAGCACCTGTAACTTTCAACATAGATCCATGTAACGTTCAGAAGTAAAAGCCATACTGATGGGTATGGAAGTGTAGGTCGGGTTTGATATTGAATGCAGCAGCTACAGTATTATGTGATAGATGGGCGACAATGTGTAAAAAAAATTTGGTTAAGACTCCAAGTACGTTGATAATTTTATTCTTGTATAGTTATCATTAGCCAGGAGTCTGTGGCTCAGTTTTGTACAATAAACCGATCATATTATTTAATTTATCACTCTTTCGAACTGAGAAAAGCAGGCAAAACTTGTGAAGTGAACGCCACTTGTTTGTCCTGATTTGTTTACACATGCATACTTGTCATTTACCAGAAGTGTGTGGCTCAGCTTAGTACAATAAACTACTTCACTTCATTTTATAAAATTTACCACCATTTTGAACTCAGGAAAGCAAGCAAAACTGCACCACCTTGTACGCCACATGGCATAATGACCCTGGCGTAGCTGCTGGGACAGCTTGGGGACACTGACAAAGGAGGGAGTCCAGTTGTAATGGTTTAATTCATTTGACACTTTACTGTCTCCTTTGACAGTGCCTCAAAGTTGTCCCTATCAGCCAGGCCAGGGTCATTATGTCACATGGCATACCTGGCGGTGCAGTAGCCTCTTTAAGCGGGGTCTTTCACTTATTCGTCTCGATGTGTTTACACCTGTACCGGTATATGGGTCCTTTACTTCGAGTCTGCAGATCATTAAAGTTTAGCACAATGAAACATTTCATTTCATTTCATTTCGTACATTACAACTGGTGTTACTTGTCTATGATAGGTCTATGAATAATTCTGCTGTAAATGTAAAAAATCGACCTCAGTAAATGATGAGGTGTAAAAATTAGACTTTCAACTTCACAACGCTGTATTTCCTGAGCTGAAAAAGTTATAAAAAATATGGGAATCTTTTTAGATAATTTTATCCGGAAAAAAATAAAACCTTTTGTTCACGATTTTGCTATCTGTTTTTATGAAGAAATAACCAAAATTATCGTGAAACCCAACCGTTTTACTATGATAACAGATAACACATAACAGATTTATTCAGCTATGCAGGAAAAAACTATTTCCAAAGTAAGCTGCTCATAATTAATACACAGACATCTGAGTCCTGCGGGGGTTGTCCAATGCCCTGTGATCGCAGACCACAGGGTGGTCCTTGAAATAAATATCTAGCCTTGATTTAAATGAATTTATTGATGGTGCATTTACTACCTCCATAGGCAGCGAGTTCCCGGGGTGGGGGTCCTCCCATGTAGGATTGTACTGAGTATGTGGCACGGGAAAGGCCCTGTTTTCATTACTCCCAGGATTAGAAAAGCCCCCCCCCCCCCCATGTACACAGCTGGATTAGGATAGGGGTAACGCTTATTTGAGTGAACTGGTGATATAGGATATCATTAGTAAGTTCTTTTGGGGGGTGGGGTGGGGGACTTCTTCTGGGAAGTAACAGTATGCTAAAACTTGTTTAAAATTGGAATGTTTGTCTCCAGAATGCACCAGGATGTACCAATGCAGCACTCCTTTCAACACATTACAGGATTAAAAAAGGGTACCTTTTTACATCTGGTGTAGGATTAAGATAGGGTATTGTATACAAATGTGGTCTGATCCTTGATGTGTACAACAGTTTGAATACTTGCACGTGTACATACTCAAATGTCCTCCGCATAAGGCCAGTGATTTTATAAGCATTTTTAACCATCTCTGTTATATGAAAGCCAAAGTTTAAATTTTTGTCTATCCAGATTTCTAAGTCTTTTTTCGCAGGTTTTTATATCCAGAGGTACATCTTTACCAGAGTCAGACGTTTTGTATTGGAAGGCTGGATGTTTTTTTCCAATTCGACGCACCGTACATTTACTATGATGAAATTTCATCTGCCAAACATCTGCCCAGTGTTCCAGTTGTTGGACATCTACTTGCATTGCTTCACAATCCTCAAAAGAAAATAACACTGGCTTAAATAATTGATTTAGCATCATCAGCAAACAATTTAATGCATGCTTCAACCACTTCAGGCATGCCACTAATAAATACGAGAAACGAGGTAGGTCCCAGGACACTACCTTGTGGAACACCGCTACATACATCTTTCCATTGTGACAAACTGCCATTTATGTTTACTCATTGTTGCCTGCTTGTTAAAATGACTCAATCCATTTCAATGTTTTTCCGGTGATGCCATAACTTTTTATTTTTACCAGTAGACGTTTTGGTACTGAGTCAAATGCCTTTTGAAAGTCAAGATAGATGACATCAACTGGTTTTACTTCCTCAGTTGTGTGACATTAGCTAGACCTGCTATGTCGAAAATCATGCTGATGCATAATAAATAGATTTTGTTTTCTTGTCAAATGGTCCCCAATGTGATCTCTGATGATTCCCGCAAAAATTTTTCACAGAACCAAGGTAAGACTGACTGGTCTATAATTTTTGGGTAGCTTTTTTTAAAATCCTTTTTGTGTATGGCTGTTATATGGCTCTGTTTCCAGTCACTTGGGATAGTTCCCCATTATAATGACTTGTTGAAGGTGATATGTAGCAGCAAGACTATTGATTCAGCCGTATCCTTTAATATTCTCGGGTGCATTTTATCTGGTCCCGCAGATTTGTTCACATTTAGATTGTTTAGTCTTTTTAAATTATCATCAGAATGGTCATTTAAGTTCTCCAATACATGTGTGATTTCTGCTGGCATATGTTCTTGATCACAGTATTTATGTAACAATAAGTAATGTATAAGCATTTGGTTTTGTATCAATCTGCAGTAGTTGTACATGTCCATACAAACCCAAATATATACACTTCAGCTGCTACTTTTGTTTCAACAAAAAGAATTTTATGGATCTCTAAAACTTAATTTCTTAGAAACAGTCATTGGTGAATAGGGTCATTCAAAGGTGTGTAAATGGAGCATGACTTTATTTCTTTCTGTTTGTAACTTGTAACTGTTTTCCACATTTGTTTGAAGAATACTTGAAGGCACTATACTAATAGTTTTATTGTGCGATATTATTTCTCAATCCAAAATTCTTCAGTCTCAAAAGCAAAATTCTTCTCCTGAATGTGCTCTAAATAAAACCAAAGTATTGATTTGAAACGTCGCTAGTCTTGAGATGATGCATTTACAGGTTTACACCATTCAGCCACTTGGGACTTTTTAATGTCCATAAAAATAAGCCTTATACTGTACCAGAAGTCTTTTAGTCATAAAATCTTTTTTAAAAGATGGGGGGGGGGGGGGGGGAAGGGGGAAGGACAGCCCCCTTCTATGCCTTTCTGACTCTGACCCTCATTCCCAGCTCGGGCACTATGCATATTTGTTCAAAAGTTCTGCTTACTCTAAAAGGCATCCCCCCCCCCGAAAATATCTGTCTGCGGGCCTCCAAAGGGCTTGGGTACACATTAAAATTCAAAATATGAAATGTAGGCCTTGCACTCTTCAAAGTTTACATGTTCATAAAGGCTCTGTTTTTCGGAAACCCTTACTGATATTCACGTGCACATGCACATGTGCACGCACACACACACACACACACACACACACAAAGTCCCTGTTGTAAAGAGTGGCTTCTCTCTCGTGGGTTGGTCCAAGCCCTGATTTTTTTTTTTTCGTTTTATTTTAGTCTTGCCTTGTCTTGCATTGCATTGCCTTGTTCTGTCCTGGCTGTTTTGTCTGGTCATCTTGTAAATTTGCAAAAACTGGTAGACATAAAATTTTACAACAGTAAAACTATTATTAAGAAATATTACTCACCATAGGTCCCTTAAGCTAGTCCCCATGCACTTTAGGTGCTTTGAAAGAGCCCCCACCCCATGTGTAGGAGGAACTGAAAAGCAGGGATGGTTGTTAGGAATTCTAGTGACTTGTGGTGAGCAATGTTTCCTAATAATACTTTTATTATTGAAAAACTTCATATTAAGGACATATTCCAATGCAATAGGTCACTTCAGCTAATGTAACATCAGATTGGAGGTACCTCTGAAAATATCTAGCTCCAAACTCTGCACTTGAGAGCCAAAGGACCAGACAACCAGCCTGGACCCCTGGTGCCTCCACACCAGCTCCGTTGAGCTGGAGGGGGTGGGGGAGGCAACCCATGTGACTGGTTGGATGTGGCTGCCAGGAAGCACTTGAGCACCAACAGCCATGCCCCCACTTCTACCAAGTCCCATAGATTGAAGGATGTAAAGGCATTATGTGAACACCACCTGAGAGCAGCCATAATATGCCATACAGACATGTTTTTCAACATGTCCCAGGAGGCAGAGAATGCTCTAGTCTCATGAGCCTGGAGAGAGTGAAGACATCTAATCTCTTCATCCCTTTTGGCCATCTGGTAGGCTGGGGAAATAGTCTTCTTTATCCATCCTGAGATGGTGTTAGGAGACAGTCTCACACTCCATCTGCCAAAAAAGGGAAAAACAGAAGTTTCCAGCCCGCTCAATGAGGCTCAGTCCTGCTCAAATAGAACTGGAGTGCTCTCATGGGACAAAGGGCCTGATCTGGCTCAGACCTCAACATGGTCGCAGAAAGGGACTTGACCCAAAAACCTGTCAATTCAGTTGATGGATCACCGGTCACTTGTGTCTTGGACATAAATCTCAGCAATGGCCTTACAAAAACATCCTTCCCTTGAGCAGACAATCTGATGAGGGAATTGTCTCCCTACGCCTAGCACCTGTGGCCAGAGCTAACAGGAAGACGCTCTCAAAGGTTAAGATCTTCAGGAAGATCGAACCCATATCCTTAGGCCCAAATGGGGGCTTGGTCAGTGCTCCAAGCACCATGGATACCAGCGAGGCATGACATTGTGCTCCACCAGTCGATCACTGTAAAACCTGTTGACAAGCCTGCAGAGAAAGGGATCTGTCCCTAAACTCTGCCCCCCCCCCCCCCACTGATCTTAAGGGTATCTGCAATGGCTGACTTGCACCCCTCAAAGGTGAAAACCTTCATGTGCCCCTCCTTGAATAGACTCGAAAGCCTGGAGGCTCCGTGCTCAACTCTAGCAGGTCAAAGGATCCTTCCCTCTTGGGACACAAGGGGCCCACAAGAAGGTATTCGCACTGCTCCTCTTGTGTCTTGCATAACACAATTGGCAAGAGCAGGGTTGGACAAAAGGCTGACACCCTCATCCCTTGCCACGAAATTGACATGGTGTCTCTGGCCCCATGCCAACTCATCTGGAAATGGGGGACACAAAGGTGTTGATCTTGCGGTCATCTCTGGTGGCAAAGAGATAGATATGCTCTCGACCCCAAAGGGCCCAGATCGCCTCCACCACCCTGGGATTCAGAGACCACTCAGTCTGAATCACCTGCCATTGGCACAAGAGGAGATCTGCCTTGACATTTAGGCTTCCCAAAATCGACTGACACTGAATCCTGACGGGGTGCAGATGGCACCAAAGCAAGATTGACTTGGCCAGAGAGAACATCCTCTTCAAACCTGCCTGTCTGTTGATGTATGCAACCACTATGCAATTGTCACATATCACCAGGAAAAGGTTGTTCTCCACCTGTGTACTGAACTGCAGAGCGGGCATGACAAACCACCTCCAGTTCTAGCCAATTGATGGCAAGCTGCCTCCGCAGAGAAGGCCATTCACCTGATGCTGTCACAGAGTCTAAAATTTGCTCCCCAGCCCCAAAGGGAGGCATTGGTAAACAGGGTCACCTCTGTGTTGAACAGCACCAGGGACTGCCCCAGCATCACGTTCATGCGAAGATACCACCAACTCAGAATCAGCTGATCATACAGCTGAATTAAGACAAGCTGGGATAAGAGCCTGCTCTGTTGATCCCATCGATCTAAAAAAACTGAGCTGGATAAGCTGACAATGAAGCCTCCCCAGAGGAACCTGAGAGTCCATGGATGTCAGGGTCCTGATCAGATGTATCCAATGACGCACTGTTGGGGCCCAATACCCTCCTGATACTGTTCAAGAAGACAAGCTGCCTCCACCTGCCCTGTGATGGGTGACAGATGAAAGGGACCGTTAAGAATTAAATCCCTCGAAACACAAACTCCCTTGGGGGAGTCAGATGGACTTTGGGTGATTTACAAAGAGGCCAAACCTCACACACAGATCCAGCACTAACCCAGACAGATTTGCAACTGGATCCCTTGCTGGTGCACAAAGGCTGCTTCCTTGCTCATGACCCAAGTAAAGACAAGCAGTGCCAGCGCCATGTGACCAGGGGAATATGGAAATTTGAAAATATGGGTCTTCCAGGTCTATTCAGGTTGCCCAATCACCCTGTCACATAGCCGCCATGATGGTGGCTGAGGTGTCCATCTTGAAATGCTGCACTACAAGACAAGTGATGCAACACCACAGGTAGATCACCGGTAAGAGATCACCATCCCTTTTTGGCATCAAAGAGAAAGGACTGTTGATGTCTGGGGAATCAACATCGAACACTGGTTCGATGGCCTATTTGGCCACAAGCTTTTACACATCCTCACACAAGAGCTCCTGTTCCACCTCTACCCGAAGTGGCAAAGAGGCAGGAACTCTTGAAAAGGGGGAGGATTGCCCTCGGCTAACTCCAGCAAGTAAATGTAACAAATGACGTTTCTGACAAAAACATCGTTCATTATCTGATTCCATTGATCAGCGGATGACACTAGTCACCCACTGACTAATCCTTGCCAAGAAGGCGGGCAGGGACTGCAGACTGGTGGGCCTGCACAGGCATTGGAGGACTGGGGTGTGTCCCTAGGGATGAGGCGCTAGCTTTTGGCTGCCCTTAGCACCAGAATAACCTGACCTTGCAAGCTGACCACCATTCTTAGGGTTCATGGGGGGGGGGGACAACACCTTCATCCATTTCGCGCCGCACAGCCTCATCCAGAGACTTCTGCTATCTCTCCTGGGCCATGTTGTCCACCCTGTCCAGAAGAAAGATCAACCCCTCACCAAACAGCCCTGGACCAATAGGGTCCAAGGGCCGCTAGTACACAGCTTTGTTTAGCCCGGCTGGCAGGTTGGCCACCGAGAGAAGTGCATTATGCTGTACTAACTTAACATTGCCTTACAGCGTAATGGCCCCAATGAGCATATGCCCCATGGCACAGCCTTGAGGCCAAGCAGGGTCTCCACCAAATGTTTGGTGGAGGCTGGCATCGAGGGGTCGTCATGTGGCTTGTCAAGAACGCACATGGCAGAACACCTCGAACAGTGGTGGAAGGAGCCCACAATTGTATGACTCACAAATCCTGCTTAAATTGCCAAAGCTATGCGAGGGGCAGGGTGACAAACTCCATCTCTTTGACGACACGGTCCCCTAAGGGAGTGTCAACCATTGCAGGAGAGAAGTTGTACACGGACCAACTCATCCAGCACAGCTCCAACCTTGCCTTTGGCTTGGCCACCAATCATCCCAGGATTAGGCCATTCCCAGAGGCTCCCACTTCTGGCATGTCCCATGACCCAGTAAGCTCGGCAAACTTCCCACTTAGAAGGTAGAATATGGCACCTCTAAATTGGGGGGCCATCTCCACCTTGGCACAACCCTAGGCTGTGCCACTGTTGGCTGAGGGACCACCTCTCTGGGAAGGTTTCCGACAAGAACGTGGCATTTGGAGGGCGACCGGTCAACCAGATCTGCAACCTGCTTGGCTGAAGCCGACAACTGAAGGACTTTTCCCAGCTTGGCAGCAGCAAGAAGTGGCCATGATTCAGCCTCCCTCCATTCCCCTGCCAGGCAAGAGAGATGAGACCTCCCCTCTTCAGCCTCTGAGTACTCACAACGGAAGTCCGAGCAGTCCAGGTCAAGGATGTCCTTGGCCGTGGGACAATCTTCCAGGTCATTCGTTCCCACATCCCAGAAGCAAATCCTTGCCTTTGCATCTGGCTGAGGCTCTGGCGCCACTGTAACCTTGACAGCTGGCATCACAGACTCAGCACCATACTGAGACTGTAGCTCATCCTAGGCGCGGAGAGTCCCAGTGGGCAAAACACCTGACAGAAGCTCATCAGCCTAGCGGCCAGGGGAGTGACAGCTGCCGCAAACTCTTTCACCAGCCCTTTGGTCCACAAACATGCAAGACTCATAGTCTCTACAGGGGTAGGCTGAACGGCTGAAGTGCCCTGGCCCACCTCCACATTGGCATAGGTCACCACAGAGGTGACCTCCCCAATGGAAGAATGATCGACCACTTCATCAATCTCCATTGGGGTGGGAGAACATCGCAGAAACCTCCAACTCTGTCAGATCAACTGCCATGGTGGGACTAGGTGCTTGGGGAACTTCTCCATGTGCCACAGTACAACCCTCCAGCAAGGGAGCCACTCAGACAGACACCTGCATGTCCCTGCCTGGCAAAATGCCCAGACCATGGTTCTGGTGTTGCACTTTCCCTTCCAGAGAAGGAGAAGAGGAGAGGTATCAGTGCCTCCTCTTACTCTTCTCCCTCCCATGGTGGGAGCGTGAATGATCATGACCAGGGGAGGGAGGCAGGGGAGAGACCGGCCATGAGGCAAACCCTGACCCCCCACCCCCAAAAGTGGCCATGATGGCCAAGTCCTTGCTGCTGAGAAGCATCGTGCGATCTGACCCCTGGCCCTCAAGGGCCCGGGATTGGATGCAGCCACCACACAGGACTTAGTAGGAGCCACCACCCCAGCCACCTTACGCTTTAGTGCAGTAGACTCTGAAGATTACTCAGCCCTGCTATCACAAGAGAAGCCAGGCATCTCCTAGGAGGTGGGGGAAGGAGAAGTGACCACAGATATCCCTGGAGGAAACCTGCGGTCCAACCTATCCAGCCATTTGCCAACTGTGCCAAACAGTGCCTCCAGTTTGCACATAACCACTAAGGCAGTTGCCTCCGCCTGCACAGCTGAAGCTTGGCCTCTCAGGGCACAAGAAGGAAAGCCTGGAGGAGGAGGTGCCATGGGGAGTGATGATGACTACACTGGTGCTCCACCCATGGCCACCACCGACTTTCTTCCCACCTAACTGTTCACTACCTTAGTGATCACTAATACCTTAGTGATCACTGAGGTCCCATCCTGCGGTCAAAACCACTGATGCACATCCAGCTGTACAACACAGAATGGAGGGGCTCTTGCCTACAGACTTGCTCACTTTAGCTGAAGTGGCTGTAAAGAGGAACCTTGAACGGGATCTCTCAACTACAGTCCACTTATGGTTCGTGGACATTTATTCTATGTTTGGCAGTGAGTTATCATTTTCTGGAGTGAAATCCAGAAATAGTAACTCACTGTAGATCGCATGACCTAAACATTGTTAAGGTAAATTGTGACGTGATGCATCAATTGACATTTAGACAAAATCAAATGTGCACGAGCGAGGTTTGATCATAGTATCATACGTGAATGCGTGATGTGGAGAAACCACGACGAACGTAAACAAACCTGGTACACCAGAGTTCGGCGTTGAAAGTAGGCCTGGGGTATAATTTTCCGCGATGAATACCCAATCAAACACAGAATACACAAAATCTTACACGGCACCAGTTACTATTTTTCTCTCACTCGGGATCGTTGCTGGTGTGGAATTGTCTTGTTATTTTCATTTTGAGTGTCTTACATTTCGAACATGCGGATCTATTTAAAGCGCGCAATGGTATATTGTGTTTACACCCACGGTGCATGTATATGTGATTTGACATTTCCAAGTGAAAAGTCTCCGCTTCAAAATGGCGACACCTAAGCAACAAGAGCAACAATTTTTGCGGTAAATACTCGATTAAACATAGAATAAATAAAATCTAAATCCTGCGGTCACTCGTGATTTTCCCCACCAACAACGATCCCTCGTGAGAGAAAAATCGTAACTCACTCACTGCCATGTAAGATTCTATATTTTCTCCATCCCCACAGGGGACTAACTTCAAGGAAGATCCTCAATTCGTGGATCAAGGGCCTTGATTCAAGGCCTAGCCTCAATTTGAGGACCAGCTTGAACCTGACCATAAGGCCTGGTGAAAATGGTAGTCCCTCACATAGGGGCCTAGATTGCAGGTTGAGCCTAAATTCAAAGACCAGTTTGCACCTGATGATGTGGCCTGGGCAAACTGGAAGTTGCCTGGATGTTAATTAACATCAGCAGCCTGTGCCATGATGCAAGTCTCCTAAGTCCCCTGTCAAGGGACACTGCTCTGTCCCTCAAAAGCCTCCACACCTTGGAGCCTTAGTCCAGTAGATCTAACGTCTGCTCGATGGACTTTCTGAAGCTGATAGGGACATCCAACTTAACATCCATATCCATGGAGCTCACCGACTTCGAACCCCTTGACTAACTAGGCTGAAGATAGGACCAGTTTCCCCGAAACCTATCAACTACCTCATGACATAAAAAAGTGACAGGAGAACTGAAAGGTAAGGATGTAGCAGGAGCTTCCAACAATATGCTTGCACCACCGATAGCTAGATCCCAGAGTAGGCTACGAGCCCTGTGTCAGGCCACAGGGCCTCAACATCAGCAAGTACAGCAGCATACATACATTTCTTTGTTATGAAATTCCTACTTTGACAGAAACTTCTAAAGAGTTCTATCGTTAAGGGATGGTTGATCATATTCACCATTCACTTTGAGGCCAAATGATCATCCAGGAGCAGGTCATGCTTGTTTGATTGGTTGTGCAGCACTTCTTTGAGTGAAAGTTTGCATGGTTAGTGTCGGGTTGCATGATAATTGCATGGCCATGTATCTGTCAGCTGCTGTATGAACTAGAAATGACTTTAACTGAAGCATAATAGTATAGGAATGCCTTGCCAGAGTTTTTTTTTTTTTATCTTTTCGACAGCTTTTTTGGTCAAAGTTTAAAACAGTAAAAAGGTCAAACTGTAAAAAGCTTTCTAAAGAATATTTTTTTTTGAAATTACATACATGTGTCTAAGATGCAATGTTCCACACATCAAAACGATATAAATTCATGGGTTGGTCAGGTGGGTGGGGGGCATGGCCCTCTAGTTTTAGCAACTTGTGCAACACAGACAACATGATGCAACTCATGTCTGAACAAGCACACTTAATAGTGCAGGAGTTTGGTGATAACCAGACAGGTGCTGAAAAACTCTGCTTGGTATTGAGGTTTTTTCAGGGCTTCCCAGAGCATCCCTGCCATGAATGTGAACTCTCAGCTGTTTGACTTTCGACAGAAGAATCATTGGCAGGAGACAGGCTGGGTTTTCCCAGCATGCAGTTACCAGGAGAATGCAGCACTATGCTGATGGGAACCTTTGTACAGATGGATGCAAGAGGAAAGCTGGTTCTGGAAGACCAAGACATTCGTGTTAGAAAGACGACCGTTAAATGATGCATTTTGTGAAAAGACCCAGAAATGTCACATGAAACTTCAAAGTAATTGGCCAAACGGTTTCAGAAAAAATCATTTGCGATTTTAATATTCATAATATTTTTGTGCCCTTACCTTCTGCTATATCTCATTCTTAATTCGGGGATACTGTATTATACGGGCACAGTATACTGGCACAGTAAAAATGTGGCCACACGCATAGTACAATATTTTCAATACATTATCAAACATACTTAAAAGACCAGTCCAAGTTTGTGGCCACATATATGTGACCACTGTGGCCACATTTTAAAAATATAAACATAATCATAATGCCCCATTACGGTACTTTAATGGAATTTCCCAAAGAATCTAGCCCCTCTGCTCTGACTATGTTCATGCCTGCTGTTTCGCCCGCCAACAACCCCCGTGTTGTCACCCTAATTCCCCTATAGCACCCTGTGGAAATTCCCAATATCTCTTCCCCCTCTTTATTCCGTTATCGGCTCCCATTACCTTCCCTTATTAAAACGGCCCGCATGCATCAAATCCAAACCAGTGAAAGCAAACAGTGTTGAATGGAAGATCACCAGAAGCCATGAGGATGTGCATGTGCATCAGAACCGAATTACAGCTGCTACCAACAATTAGTACACTCTTGAGAACATAGTTCCCATGAATTGTATGCACCAAGATAGCTTCGAATGTATTGGACGGAATAAATTTGATATATTTTAGTAAACCACATCAATTAAATATCAAATTTATATTTGTTTTCATTTATTCCATCTGGCATTAAATACTCTAACCCTTTGTTTATATATATATGCTAACAAGGTGCTCCCTGTAATCTGATATATGCATACGCGGTAAAGAGTCCCATTGAGCGAGTGGGCGGAGAAGGAAATATGGTGCGTGACGCCAATGACAATGTTGCCAAAGTGATATGTGGTCCCTTACCATTTAAGGCAAGGTAATGAGCTTAAACGGGAATAGATATAGCAGATAAAATTGGGAAATTTATTTGTGGAGACCGCCAATATGTCAACACGGGCCTCAATACGGAATAAACGTAAGATAGCACGCTGGGAACACCCCAGATTCTTTCGGAAACTTCGTTAAAGTACAGTGATGGCACATTGTTTTTATATTTTTAAATGTGGCCACATTTGTGGCCAGACGTGTGGCCACAAACTTGGACCGGTCTCTTAAGTATGTTTTATAATGGATTGATAATATTATACTATGCGTGTGGCCACATTTTCATTGTGCCTGTATAATACAGTATCCCCCTTAATTCTTCCTGCTAATAGTGGAGACATTTTACTCTGTTGGTTCACCGGCAAAGGCTTCACACAGCTCTCCAAGTAATGACAAGGAGAAGAAGGAATGTAACTGCAAAAACTGGTTTTATTGATCCATGTCAATTATATTACAATACCCCAAGCCTACAAAATGGCAGTTGTATGGGTGATCATTTTCATCAATAGTCTGCTCAAGTGATTATTTTACAGAAGCAGCAACTAACTATATGCCTCCTTTCTATGTATCTGGTAGACCTATTAAGCTTGCTTCAGGTAGCCGGGTTTTATTTCTTTCTTTTTTAGAAAATACAAGGTCTCCTGGGACCAATAAAGCTTTGGAGACCTCCCCAGCTGCTCTAGCCAGGGGTCATCTCAACACCCACCCAAACATTATACTGACCGGTTTCTTAATTCTGCATGCGACACTTGCTACAAGTCATAGGACATTTCTCTGAATGTTACATTAGGTATTTCTAAAATAAAGTCGTGTAAAATATAAATCTAGTCATGAAAATCTCCTTTGCATCAGATGTTTGATACAGAATACAATATGAGAGACTGATTGGAAAAAAATCCCTGGTCTGATAATGGTTGTTATGTCACTGACATATAATACTGCGATTGCTACTCTTGTAGGTTTTAATCTGGAGCAGCCTCACTGACTTTTTACTGTGTTTTCAGCCCCTCTCTTGCTTCATGGTGCTGTGAGACCTCCAGATGTCAGCATTAAACAAAATCACCCCAAAATCATAGAATTTAATAAGTCCCACAAGATCAGTGCAAATCTGGTTGTCCAACTGTTTAAGCTGTACTAGTGAGTTCATACCACAGCAATGTACATACTGTCTTGCTGCATTTAGTCATAAAATGCTAGTCTCCAGTACACCATGAATTTCATGTACAAGTGAACAAGTATGATAATAATGGTTTCAAAAGCACTCATACTATTTATTTCATTCTGAAAAGTGCATTTCCCAAAAAATAAAAAATTAAAAAAAAAAAATAATTTTCAATCTAAGTTACACAACACCGCTGTGGTATTAGTTGTAACAGTCACTGAAAATTAAACAGAAATTGACAATGTGACACACACAAAGAGACTACATGTTAAAACAGTCAAGCTGGCAATGTCATTGGCCGATTCATAATGCACAGCACCAATAAAACATGTGGGGAATGTACTTTAACTCTTGATTGGTCACTTTGAATTTTTACAAATTTGACTTGTGCACCATTACACCTGATCAGCAAGATAATGCATACTGCCTGTAACTCTAGTAGCCAACACTCAAGGATAATTTTAGAAAAAGTGTATTGAACTATCGTAATAGTACAACCACTTTGATGATGAGATTTTTTTGTTTTTTTGTTTTTTTTTTGTTGGTGACACAGCACCAATGACCCGCACAGAGACAGCATAGCATTTCTTTCATCACAATTCAATGGTCATCTGCCAATGAAACATTTTTATGATGTGTGCAAGCCACTTTGTCGATTTTTGGTCTCTGAGCGTTAGGGACAAGTTAAATGGAGAAAAAACCCACACAGCACTAAAATAAACATAAAAGCAACAGCTGGTGGTGCAATTTATCCCATTCCTTGTAGCAGTCCATTATAAATACAGTGAAATGACAGTGTCACCTGTTGAACCACCTTGAAAGTTAACAAACCATATTCAGTAGAGCAGTAGAAGCCCAGAATTGTTTTTCTGAAGGCAGATATTAAGCTGCTGTGATAACAGAACTGGAGGCAGATCACTATGCCATGATCATATTCAAATCTTTTCTCTGCCAGTGACTCCTTTCATGTATATTTAGCAAAAGCTGAAGATCAAATTGCATACATGTTTAAATTCTTTTCGAAGAGAATTTTTCCTCAAGTACCATCAGTCAGTGGTTTGTGCATTGCCTGGGAAGTCATGCTTTGTTTGCTGCATGGGCAGTTTGAGGGTGACTTGCCAGGCACACACACCACTACCCAAGGCCTTCACCAACTCAGCATGGCATGGGTTAGCATTACCGTGTTCACATTGCTGTGTTTGCAGTGCAGTGTTCACATTCATGTTTTTACAGTGCAATGTACACATTGCAGTGCTCACATTGCTGTGTTCACAATACAATGTTCACATTGCTGTGTTCACAGTGCAGTGTTCACATTGCTGTGTTCACAATACAATGTTCACATTGCTGTGTTCACACTGCAGTGTTCACATTGCTGTGTTAACACTGCAGTGTTCACATTGCTGTGTTCACAGTGCAGTGTTCACATTGCTGTGTTCACATTGCTGTGTTCACAGTGCAGTGTTCACATTGCTGTGTTCACAGTGCAGTGTGCACATTGCTGTGTTCACAGTGCAGAGTTCACATTCCTGTGTTTGAATTGCAGTGTTCGCATTGCTGTTTTCAAATGAAGTCCAGCATTGTGTTTCAGTACATTCTTGCCAATCATAAAAAGTTTTGTGATACATCAATATCCCTTGATGAAAAAAGTTCTGCATTGCAATAACATGATTTTCTCACTTCTAACCCAAAGCCTCATTGTATAAGCTGATACAAGTCACTTACTTGGCAAATATGGAGACATTGATCTTGTCATTTCATATGATATTTTTAGGTACATATGCCACGCACTGCTTCCTGTTGCGTTCATGGCTATGATACACACACTTCATCATTAAATTACCTGGTTTTCATGTCCAGACATAAGAACAGAGGAATCAGTAGATTGCTGGGTTGGAAGCAAAATTTGAGGTTAGCCAGACATGAGAAACAGACAATTGAATAATGATGTCCTAACATAATACCTCAATATTTAGATATTCTGGGGACTACATCATGGCGCCATTATGAAATACAATTATAAAGTACATGTACATTTCAGCTACATGTAATAGGTCCACAGAGAAAATTATGCTTGTTCCTGGCAATAACATTGAGAGTACCTACAGGTAGAGTGAAGCCGAACTTCATTTGAGCACATGTTATGTCAGTCCTGGTAACTACAAATTTTCTTCATATCAGTCTGTCATACTCTCAAACTGCAATTTATGTATTAATACATGTATGTATACATTTGATGTGGTGTAAAAATACCTAATCACACTGTGTTATGCCAGGTGGTTAAAAGAAAATATCTTTTATAGTTCCGTCAATATCCCCTTACAGTTAGTCGTACAGGAGAAAACCTCTGCTGACCATGCAATTTTAAGTGATGTCGCCTTACTCAAAAAATTTTACCAGTAGCCAGCTCCCATAAGGTGGTCTGCAGATAGTAAAACCTCGCAGCCTTTACTCCTATATTTCTCAGTGCTCTACATTGTCCATATCCGAGATATTGATAGCTGTTTTCCACTCTTCAAATTTCAACCAACAAGTCTGTCTTCCTGCAATACGAAATGCACCATACACCCCGGCAAAATTTCCTGAAGTACTCAGGAAATTCCTAAATGATACAAATATAGATAAATCACTTGTCAGCACTTTTTAAAATCCCAGTCCTGGCTCACAATTTGCGTCTATAATTCCCTTGGGTCCTGACTTGTTGCTGTATCCCACTAAAACATGAATTTTCTAACACGAGTGCTCATTATGATAGTATCTTACAGGACATACATGCATCAGGTCTTAATTCATTAAAATCTTCACACAGTTGCTGCGTTCAACGTGTACCTTGTTTCCTCCGTGAAATCCAGGTCTAGGTCTCCAGTACGGGTTTCTAACTGCAGAATTACATGTAGTACAAATGGAGTAAAAAAATCTATCTATAATGGAATAAGTGATGTATACTGTATCACCAGCTACAGGGCTTCACCGTAACCAATAACGGGACATGTAAATAAAAAAAAAAAAAAAATGCAAACAGGCTACATTATGGATGGAAAAGCTATGCCTAACTAGACCATTACGCAGTAAATCAGATCAAGGACTATGACCGCATTTGGAAACATGAGGCTGATTCATAATCATTTTTCTGCTATAGGCTCCTAATCCTTTACCTTGAAAACACTCTCTCTTGACACACTTATAACTGACACACTTATAAGTGACACACTTATAACTGACACACTTATAAGTGACACACTTGCCAATTAGCTACGGTACTCCACAAACTGCACTGTAAATCTCACAAAACAGCACAAGAAAACCTGAACTGACTTCCAGAGTTCATTTTGATATCAAACCTGGACACCGTCAGAGTTCAATATGGCAAGTCATCTGTGCAGAAATATTATTCCAAATGCCAAAAGTGGGGGGACTTTTTATACATATACATATGGGTGATGAAATGAACCTCTTTGTATATAATGTTGATGAGTGAGTCTATGCATAGAAAAGTATCTCATGCTGGTTACTTTCTGCACAGCGTCCTTTCCTACCTGTTAAAACCCTGCCTAGCAAAGACCCAATGCCTTCATGCCAGCCAACCAACAGCTGGCAAATTGTATGTGGAAAAGCTCTTCAGCGGACAAACTGTTAAGTCATTTCATTGACACGTGGCTGGCACTTGGCACACATTAAAGTGGAGCTACCAGAGAAACTTAGTCAAAACTGTCCACAAAAAAGGGCTTTTCTTTGAGCACAACAGTGCCCCGTCTCTGATCTGTGGGTTTAACGTTGCAAGGCAAGTGATGCTCCAGCTGTTCCTCTGCTGCCTTAAACCGTGAGTAACGGCACGCCAGGATGCCAGGCACTGTACCCACCACTGACCATGGCCTTACGTCACCTTGGTACAGAATGACTTCCAATTGTGTCCTCCCATTATCTGGCACAAAAATGTCGCAGCCTGACAAAATGCAAGGTCTAAAATTACCCTGGAAGAAGTCTCATAGCCTAAAATTTGTCCCAAGGCTATGCCAGCAAGACAACTCTTCACACACATGTATTAAGCTTGAAGCATTTTGGTTTTTGTCCCAGGCGGGACAACACCGACGTGGGACCTATTTCCTCTGCAAACAACAAAAACTGGCATTTGGCACTTTAGTCGATGCGTCACTCAGCGTCTGACGGCCTATTCGTAAGACATTTTATTTTGCACCATATCTGTGTTTTACCTTTCAGCATATGTACATATTGCCTGCATGGACAAGCTCATGGCAGCATATTAAATACTAGGCCACAGGGACAGAGCTAGTGACACAGGTTACAACACCCTCAGAACTCTGCCCCTGTTATGTAACTGAGTCTGTCTATGCAGGCAAATATGCCTACACAATGCAATGGTCTCTACATCTAGGCTAATAAATATAGGGGGTCTTTCTTCTGGGACCATAATACATTCATCTCCACAGCCAGGTTTTTCTAATGAGAAGTTTGAAGCTTTCACTAATAGAAAGAAATGGCATTAGTTTACAGCCTTACTTTGTCCCTTGTTGCAGAAGTTCTGATCCACTTAGCTCCTTCAATGCCAACTGGGACTCAAGTTGGACCACTTAAAACAAAGTGCTCTCAACTGTAATATGGATGCTGGATTCATATTCCTTGTGAAAAGACCTTTCATTCAAGTACCAGCATGCCTACAGTTCCAGAGAAAATAACGGTCCAGGTCAACAGCTTTCCTCGGTGTGCTTTGGGCACAATGCACCCAAAGTACCCGAGGAAAGCTGTTGACCAAAGTCCAAAGGGGGGCATGAACCTGAACAAGGATGAAGCAAATATCAACCTGTGAGTGTCCGTCGACATTCTCCATTTTGTGCCCTGACCACTACTTGTGACAAGACAGGAGCAGGCACAACCCGCCATATTCATCAGCATCACTTCCAAACTGGTGCACTTGCAGGTGCCAAGTGCACCTACAACTACTCATATGGTCACAAACATGTCTTCTGAACAGAATGGGATTAAAACACTGCTGCCAGAATCTCCAGTTGTGTGTGTCCAAGAACATTTAACTGAGATGATAAAATCGTTCCTGTTAGCAACGTATGTATGAATGGCGGCTTAGAAATGTTTGTACAGGTCTATTGTGGCCAACTTTTGCTGCGCCCAGGCTGTTGCCTGTGGTTATAATGAACTATGAACTGACAATGCTTGTTTCCTTAGGACTTTGAATTCTATGTGGATGACAATATTAAGTCTGGAAACTTTTTTTTTTTTTTTTAACAGAATACCTAAAATAACATATAAAAAAAAATTATGTATGCATTATGCACATCACAGCAATCGAATCAAACTTCCGTCTATTCAAACTGTGGCACGTATGACACACTGATCTCAAAGAAGCTGCCATCTTGCCAAAACTTTATCCCAGAATGCAACAGTACCTAAAAGTCAGCTTGAACATTCAGCAAAATAAAACTAAAATCTACCAAGTCAGTAGCACTCTACAGGTCATACATTTACCATCATATTCTTCATAAAAGGCAATGAATAAAAGAACTTTACATGCTGAAAAGCTGACAGTCAAAGATGCTCCATTTGGGAACTGATGTTTTGCCAACATTGCAGTCTCTGTTTTCACTATTAGTTACTGAAGTTCTAGAATTTTTCGTGTCGTTAATTTTGCGCAAACTTTTTCTTCTGTAAATTAGAAATATCTAATTTCACACATCATGGCTTGTCAATATATATAACCTTTCATCACATGTATGTCAACTATTTTGGTGCATCTTATTTTCGCGCATCAAGAACTAGCATGAAATCGCAAAATTAAGTTGAGCGTGAAATTTTCTAGTACTACAGTATTCACGTCAATTTCTTCATCAACTTCAGTAATGCTCTGATCTGCACACAGCTTGTATTACCGCATTCAATTCTTTGTTGGGTGCCTATAAATGTTGGTGGTTCCATTCCGTTGGTGCCATTTTGATGTCAACCATTGACCCTTCTGTTCCAATGACCTCTGCTGTTCTTCCTTCCTTCCAACGGTTGGTTAGTGTGGAGCCTTGCCCTCACACAATCATGTCTATCAATCCGTTATCCTACGCTTTCATGTCTCTTTACCTTGTCGTGTCAGTGGTGAGCATAAGACGTGTCGGTCCTGCTGTATTCACACCCACAGTGTTAACCGCGAGATTTTGTTTAAATATGCCCACACCTCACCACTGTGGGTAGGTACATGTATGCGCAGCACAAAGTAAACAGAGAATGGGAAACTGCTTTGTCTCAAAAGGGTCTTCACTTGCAGTTTATTTTGAGCATGGTTACACGAGTTTTGTCATTATTAAACACCCTAACCCTCACAGAGTATGGTTACACAAGCCTTCTCATTATTCAACACCCTAACCCTCTCAGAGCATGGTTACACAAGCTCTCTCATTATCAAACACCTTAACCCTTTCAGTGCCACGTGGGAGACTGAGTCAACATCTTTCCTCAGCATTATTTGCAAAGTATCAAGAGGAAAGCTGTTGACCTGGACTATGCTCTCTTTTCTATGGCGGTCCACGTATACGCTTGAATGCAAAGTCCCTTTACGAGGAACCTGTATCTGGCACCACCATCAACAGTCATATAGCAGCATGACTTCACTATGATCAGACACTCCAATCTGCAGAGCTCAGCAAATTGGAGATCATCATGAAAATAACTGCTCTCAGTGGGAGCCCATTCACTTACTATGGGAAGCACCGTCAATCAGGCAGGAGGTTGTAAAATTTGATTGATTTTTTATATATGATGAGAATGTGGGAGATCTCCCGCCCAAGTTGAGAGGGTTGGAGTCTCTGTATGATTAGCACTCAAAGGGTTAAAATAGAAAGTTGTGACAGAAGAGCTTCACATGGACTGGCTCAACTCGTCCATGCGTCTGTCCGTCCAGCCTGCCCTGTGTGGTGCTGCCAGGCCCTTTCTAAAGAATGCTTTGCACATGTGTACCAAACCTTCCCACGAAGTTCTTGAACTCAAAACACAGAAGCCAGGGACCATAATGACATAAGTGTAGCATATAATGAAACCACCCAGCAGCAGGGATTTGAGTCTGTATAATATATATATCACAGGGTCACACCACCAGTGGCTGTTGGCTTTCAATTCCTAAGACTCATTTAGTTTGGAAGAGTATAAAATGACAGTTTTATCAGAAACTCTCTTCGTACATTTAAATCACCCCCATTTGATAGACATGTCTCAAGTCTCTGTTCCATATATTACCACACATGGACTTACAAATTTCTTACCCTATCCCCCCCCCCCTTCCCCAGTGTTTATCCCTGAATCACACAACAGATTTCCTACCTCTGGAATGTCCCACCATAATGTAATCTAACTAACAACCCTCTTCCTGTCACATGATCTCAGTGCAGGATTATGATTGGTTCACTGAGAATTAATCCTGGTTGACAGTTACACAGCTGGGGCTTTTTGTTTCTGAAACAAACATGCAGAGCTATACATAAAACACACACCTAGACAATTCATTGCATTTTCTCTTCTCGAATGAATATGTGTTGGTCGAGAAACACAACAAGAGGTCTGATGAGTGTAATGAAATCTATGATACATGCCTCCATCCCTGTTAGCAATCTGAAACGCCACCTGAGCACCTCCTCGATCCTTCGCTTGGGGTCCCTCTATCCTACACAGTCTCACCACTTGTAAATGTTATAATCAAAATCTTTTGTGTTATTTCGGAGGACGCCCAGGTTGACATCTACCAATAACTGCCAGGTTGAGTCCCTTGAAACAGTTATCATACAATAGGTCATAAAGTTGTGTCCAGTTTCCAGCAGTCCACCTGCCACACTAGTGCCAGTCACCGTGAATTTCCACTTCATCAGTCTGTCTCATCAGTGTGAGTCCTCGTGAATTCTGATTCCAGCCAATCTCCTCAGGGCCATTGCTGCTGCTGTTCTGTACTGATATGATGCATCACTTTGGCATCACTCTGCAGCATCCATCACACATCTGTGCAGACGCACTGCCTGGGGAATGCCTGACCATCAAACAAACACTGCTTCACCTGTCCAGGAAACAATACAAAAATTACCCACAAGCATCAGCCAATGCAGGGATTCCCCATCCTGCACTGCATAATGATTGGTCAGTGTCCAGACACCTTTATGCAAATTAAATCAAGGTCAGCCAATGAGGTGATGATGTGTATTGCATGACGATTGGTCAGTAGACCCAGCTGACAGGCACCCACTGTGGCGTGGTGCAGACCTCCTCAATGGCCTGCTGCAGTGTTCTGATGGTGTCTTCGATGTCATTGTTCACTATCTTCAGGTCAAAAAAGTGGCCATACGCCTTCTCTAATAAGTCACTCTCCTTTGCCAGTCTCTCTAAGCTGCCATCCTGCAAATAGAGCAAACACGGGCCCTGTACTATGGCTAAAGCACCGACTCATAGAATCTGTGGGTCACAACTGACTTTTTCATGCTATGAACCTCCGCCTGACTTTCTGTTTATGTCCACAAAACAAAGTAACAGGTACATATTTGTACATGAAATGAACAAACAATGGCTGCATACATATGCATGTATGGATATTGAACATTTATCACGTTTAAATTCATTGCTTTACTTTTGATAATATAACTGCCATTTATCGCTCAATCTGCACATAATCAGTCACGTCATCTTATTTAAACTGTTATGCAAATCAAACTGCTTACATCTGCAACTCTTTCTGTCAATTTCTCAATTTAGTGAGAAAAAAAAGAAGCCTGTTCTCTGCTAGGCTTGCAAGATTTGATATACATGTACATGTACCAGTATTTAATTCTGATCCATCTTGTAAAAAACATGCATTTTACATAGTATTAGACCTACTTCGCATTGACCCTTTGGAACCAGTGGTGTCATTTCTGTGTCACTAAGCTCAAGGTGTTGACTTCAAAACTACGCATCTCCCTTGGTGTCCATCCCACATCCATGCAGGATTGACAAAACATACTGACATTGACCATTGTAATGGGACTTACCAAGGGCATCTTCATTACATGTAGACACAAATACATCGAGACATTTCTGAAATCGCCGCAGACATGAGATTTTAATTTTACTTAATTCACCACAGGTGGTAATTTCAAGGTAAAACCTGGGATTTGTTAAAGCAGAAGTTGCAGCTATGGTGGAGCATACGATGTGTAGCCATCATGGCCGCTCATATGGAACAGTCTCCCACATCTGCACGTCACAAGCGAGTCTAACAGCCTTCAAAGAAATATTTCAAGCCGTGTCTGGGACACATCACTGAAATAAAGCTGTACAATCCAATTCCTCACCATCCTCACTTCCACGAGGCCGGAGCGCTGGCAGTTACCTTAGGAGGTGGCACCATCTGGTGAGTAATTATAGGGGACGGCACTTACATTTATTCAGTGATACTGTTATTTATTATCCTGTATAAATTTATCCAGTATATTTAGGCACACCAGTGCACTCTCAATCAAAACACCTTCGTCTCATTTTTTAATGATTTTCCCGCTCCTAACACAATATTTTGGTCAAAGCACCCTTTTCTTTTGTAACAAAAATGCCTGACAATTTGGCATCTCCAAAAGAATTAATTCACTGAGGGAAATTACTAGCACCTACGATATATTTCCCAAACTAACAGCATTCTGGAGTTCATTTTTGATCCCATTAAAAACAAACATGCAGAGGCATTACCACCTAGCCTCACGTATTGATGCCCTGTAAAATTCTCTTTAAATTTATTTGATTACAATTTGTGTCTTTACCCCCCAGACCCCCACCCCATTCCACTGATCAATGTTGGTTCTGAAACAATATAAACTATATACCGATACACACACGGAAGAAAGTCTGTGTTGTGAAACTTTTCCTTACAAGGAAATAATAACTCAAGATGAGTACTGACTGCTCAAAACATTTCTGAAAACATCCCTCACATCCCTATTTACTATCCCAGGATCCAAATATGGCTTCCATCTCTGATAAATGACAACTTTAATTCAGAAAAACGTCACGACCGGAAGATGTTGCAACACTCTTTATCTTATTGCAATAGTTCTGCAGTGTTTTTCAGTAAAAATGCACATTAGCATCTCCATGTGCTTAAGAGAAAGACCTGTGGGTGTCAATACATGGGGTTATCCCCGATTGACAAAACACACTGGGCATCAGCACTGCTCGAGACTTTTTATTTACTCATACCATACTGAACAGGTAAGCCATCTTTGTATTGCCTCTCAAGTAATGCTTCACCTGCCTTGACAGCAACTGGACCACAATTTGCCAGGCAATGCAAAAACCAATGTCTTCACACTTATTACCTTAATGCTTGATGGTGTTATTTCTAGGATGAATTATTTGAATACAGCACATTCGTATTAGCTGCGGGGCTACTCTGGCCTGTGTGGCTCAACAAAGAAGCATTGGTATGCGTGGTTACATCCCTGGATCAGAACTGGACAAAATGTACTGCTATTGCAAGTATAATTACTTGGAAATATTTAGATTTTTTTTTCTTCGAGACATGTGGCAATTGTATTCTCAGAATACTCACTGCAGCTTCAAATCATCATTACAGTTAAAACAAACATTGTTCATTTCAAGAAGTGTTCATGTCATCGCTGGTGTATCTATCAGTACGCCACAATAGTGGCAGATGCCTACCAACAGGACAAGTAATTTATGTGGGAAATTAACCCTTAAAGTGTTAATCACGGCTATAGTCGTTTTCTCTTTACTGTTAAACATATAATTTTTAAAAGATTCAAATTCCTCATGAAGATACCTTTCATTCAAATACCAGCCAGCCAAGTCTAAAGCAAAAAGTAGTCTTAGTAAACAGCTTTCCTCGGGACACTTTGCACGCAGAGCGTCCCAAAGAAAGCTGTTGACTCAATCTTAAATGAGCACTTCAAGGGCTGATAAGCGTGTGCCATACATTTTCGTTAATTTTGAGTGTAATACACCAGGGATTCCAGCTGCATTATGGAATGACAGGTATTGGGGTATTCCTGGGTATTGGGGGTATTCCTGGGTATTGGGGATATTTCTGGGTATTGGGGGTATTCCTGAGTATTGGGGGTATTCCTGGGTATTGGGGTATTCATGGGTAGAAAAGAGTAAGAAGCAAGCAAGGCAAGTTAAGGGTTTGCAATTTGCTGCACGTCACCTTGTCTTTCAAGTCCAAGGCCTGCTGTCCGTGCAAACTGCACATGTACAGACATTTAATAGCTCAGCATGTATACCAACGAATACTTTGGGCCCTGACGACTTTCATTTTTCATATCTGATTGATATTGGGAATCAAATTTCTTTCAGAGTTTGATGCAGGTGCTTCAAGGTAAATCTGCTGACTAAAACTGTCCAATGTACACTGTACAACCACAATTGCACAATCATAATGCCAAGAGGGTCCCAGTTCACATTTCTAAACTTCTGGTCTTATGTGGCCAAACACGTCAAAAACATGACTGTGAGTTTTAGGATCCAGCATGAGCCTATTAACATATCTCATGCAAATATGACACCCCCCTCCCACCCACACCCCCACACCCCAAAAAAGCAACAAAACAGAAAAAAAAAAACCAAAAAAAAAAAAACGGGAATGATCACACAACTTTCTGAACTTTTTCAAAATATTCACAGCACAATTTAGAAGCAATTCTGCTTGTAAATGTGATCTCTGAGGACAGGGCCTGTTATGTCAATTTTGAGTCTTTACCATGGCATTGCACATTAACCATGTTAACATTGACACTACTAATCACAGCCAAAGTGGTGCTCATCCACAGTGCTGGGATAATCCCAAATTCAAATTTCTCATAAAACAATTGTTAACTAAAGCATCAGCATGCCCATATTTCCCGTTAAAAAAAAAAAAAAAAAAAAAAAAAAAAAAAAAAAAAAATCCTGGTCAAAAGCTTTTCCCGTGCATTTTTGAGCACATTGTGCCCAAAGCATGCCAAGGAAAGCTGTCGAGTTGGTCTAAAAACCTAATGGTGAATGAGACACATGGTGCTAAATCGTAAAAATAAAAAGTGGGCTCTTGCCAGCTCTTGGTGTGGACTTTACAGTGACAGGCATAAGTCAAGAAAGTAACTTACAAATCACACAGACGGGTAAATGAATGTTATTGATATTAAAGAAGGGTGAAATGAGATAGCTAAACTAAAGGTGCTGGGCTGCAACAGGCTGTGACCACAGGTGCTTCCGACAAATACGCGCACTGAGCTAAAGCCAATGACCGGTCAACCACACTCAACAATGATGAACATGAAAGGATATATTCTATTTTCAGCTCATTGTCACCGAGGCATTTTCTTGATTGTCTGTGCTGTCACTGTTATTGTCATCATCATCGTCTTTGTCATCATCATTTCAGGCATTTTATCTGCAAATTTTTGACTCCTGTTTGCCTGGAAGTTCCCGGGAGGGCTTCAAATTTAGATCTTTTGCTGTTCTTTAGTTTGAAACATGTTTATTTTGAAAGTAGAAGTCAAATATTTTGAAAACAACCTTCATCAGTGTGAAGTGTCATTTTTAACACATTTGCACAAAATTGGGTATTCAAGACAGCAATAAAAGGGTAATGTTTCATAAGACAAACATAATGACAAGGGACAGAGGAGGAGCCCACATAATACCCTCTCACAGTCCACAATGATCGACTTTTCCGCTAGTGTGCTTTCAGAAGCTGTTGCATAACATCATTACAATGTTTGTGGTTTACTCTGGCAGCGAAATGTAGCTGTCTCAGCGATGAAGTACGGAATAGGATTTTACTCTTGGATTATCGCACTTGATAGCGTTCAACACTACTTCCGCCCGTTAAGTTTGACTTGATATTAAATAACGTGTTTGTTATATTCAGCTAAATGGGGCGTCTTTGGATCCGCTGTAAAAGCAACTTCTATGTCCAGAGGTGTGTGCCATGCAGTCACCAAGAGTACCACAGCAACTACATGTGTGTGTGGGTTGGAATATTAAACTTGGGTACGTACTATCAAAAGGTTGGTTTTTCAGGCAAGTTCATAGCAGCTGCAATAATTGGTCCATCAGAATCATCTAAAGCCTGCTTTACTCTTCCGCCTGATCACACCTTGAGCTTTCACTACCAACTACACGTATTGTAAATTGCTTTACCTTCACATGTTCAAATTTTTACAGTTTTTGTACTCTTTGACTTTTCGCTGTACATGTAGTTTGAATTTTCAGTATTTTGGACATAACTCCTGTTCAAACAATGTTAAGATCCTATTTTACTGTGTTTTTACTGTCACCGTCTCGTGCTATTAGCGAAATAAGCGAAGATATTAATACAGCAAAATAAAAGCAATTTACAGTATATAGTAGTGATTCTTCACCAGTCATTTCAACACAAATCCAGGGTAAAGATGCAGACTTTGATGTGGTGTCTGGCATGTGCATATGCTAATTAATCTGATAAGACTGGCTATTCCCAGTGGGATGCCAGCTGGAGGCCTTGCTCTTGTTCCAAAAAGAAACCACATGTAGTTTTTTTTTTCTTTGTTTTTTTTTATTTACTTATTTTTTTCTTTATTGTTGTCAGGGTTGCAGAGGACATCTTAGCATATCTATCAAATCATTTGCATCAATATTCGCACTAAGAGACAGGATGAGGAAGTATGTGGGAATAACAATCACACATCAAGATGAGCTGTTTTCATGTTCTATTCTAGCATGCAGTCTACAGCATGATCTGATGGAATGGTGTACATGTGTGGGTGATGTGACTCACATTATGTGGAGGCTTGTCCACCTTTCAGGTCTAATTTGCCAAATTTTTAACTACATGTATACTGCGAAAAACTGCTAAGCTGCCCTCTCTCAAACAGGTAAAATTCCGTCATGGTGACAAATCATGGACATAGACTTCAAACTTTGCCAGCCCAGTTCTGCCTGGAACTCGATTCTGATTGGTCATAGCAAAGGTGATCTACAACCCCATTGGCCGACTCCTTCTGGTACTTGGTGTTGATTGGTCACAGCATGTTACAGTGAGTGAGTGAACACTTACATTGATGTTTTTGAGCTCGGCCAATGCCGACATGCTGGGTGCTGCTATGAACACAACGAAAGGAGCAAACTCCGCCGCACGCAGCACTTTCAGCGCCTGCAATCAACAACAGGAGAGAAAAACACAAGTTGTTACCATGGCAACAAGCATAAACAAAAGGAGAGCATGCAACCCAGAATGGTTACCTCATTGAAGGAAGGCACGGTCGGCGCCGCGATGAAGACCACAAATGGCGCGAACTCCGAAGTGCGAAGAATCTTTAATGCCTGAATAAAGAGAAAAATAGTGGTCAATTGCTGTTAGTAGAAATGGCGGCTGCCTCTGTGGAACAGGTCAGGCTGAATACCAAGCTGAAGTGTCAGTTAGTTATCTCGGTAGCACTTGTTATGGAAAGTCACAAAAAAAAGACAGTCAGTTACTGGTGCACTGTTATCAGACAATCCAAAGTGACTTGGGTTGCCATGTGTAAACTACAGACTCTCTCGTCAGTTTATTTCAGATTTGTTTCACGTGAACAGGTTTAAAGCTTAACACACATTTGCTGCCTCTTTTGATTACTGAATGTACACTGACACTTCCTTCACATTTGATTGGTTTAAATGTACTCTTTAATTTGATTGGTTTAAATGTACTCTTTATTTTGGCACTGCATCAGCTGATCCAGGAGAAACAGTTCACTTCTTTACACTAGAACAACGACTGCTCGGTCTAAATTCGTTTACAAGCCAGATAGTTATGGCCAAAACGGAATTGATATCTTCATTTCTGTGAGTCTATCCTACACTAACAAAGTCCCACCAAATGCGTCCCGTATCAACTGTTAGCAACAAATCACAATAGGCATTAGCATGCAATCTGTGCAGTCTGCTACTCTAACGCTTTGTTAACCATGCATCTAGGACGGGCCCCACCACAACGATGCGTCTGTCAGTCCATAAACGCAATGGGCTGTACATGTTGATCAGTCTAGCAGGCAAAACAGCTGCTCTTGTATAAAGTCGTCCCCATTGCCCCCCCCCACCCACACACACACACTTACTGTTCAGTACATATTGGGAATCCAACCTTTATTTAAATGATTTGTCTCAAAGAGAACTTGACTGACATTTTCGATACATGTAAAGTATTCCTCGCAATTATAAATTGTCTATACACAAAGACAAGTGAGAACTTGTTCCTTTTGATCCATCAACGTAATTTAGAAACACTGCCAAATTGGAAACAAACGCTGGTCGCAATCATGCATACAGTTCACATATTCCATTGCGTAAAATTTTTGCTTCCTTTATACTTGATCTTTTCCAGTCAGAATGACTCTTTCCAAATACCAAAATGTTTCATAATGTATTTTGCCAGGACCTCAATCATTTCAAGAAATACATTTAACATTTCTTTAATTTTCACAACTTTGCTTCATACATGCATTTAGTCACACACACTTTCTTGCAAAACTTCTCCATAAAAAACTTCTGACAACTTTTAGTTTTATCAAGAGTTACTCGTATAATCACCCAGCCCTTGTGTGCGATAGATGTTCTGACTTAACATGCATCAACTCTCATGCAGAAACTGACCAATCAACTGTGAGCACAGGATATGCCATTAGTCAATGGTGGGACTGGAGTTTCTTTTTTTCTTTTGCTCATTGCAGTGTGCCACGTAGGTTTCACTACATGGAGTCGTCCAATCAGCATGCTTAAAGTGTGGCCATGTGGAGTAAACTGTCCAATCAGCATGCCTGAATGGGGTTCATGCCTTTCTATCACACTCTCAAAGCACGTGCACGTCTCCCTCATCACCAGTACTGCTGTGTCTCATTGGCACTATGATCCTACGCATCAGCAAATTACCTTCATATTGACCAATTAAAGTGTACAAGCATCCCAGATGCACCGAGACATATTTATTAAGAACTCTTCCATGGTTATTCCAAATTGGTGACTTCATGGTTTAAGCTCGATTTGGAACCTGTCACTAACTCATTGGTGCACTGCACCAAGCCTCCAGTTTTCTTGCCAAGTCTTGACCGTCAGCAGTTGTATCCCAGTCAGACACTGGCAGAAGTTCGAGCTGGACTTAACATAGTGCTAGAGACCACGGTCAGCTGTGGCTCTAAAGCCCATATACTGTAAATTGCTTTATTTTCGCGTGTTTAAATTTTCACGGTTTTTCTAGTTTTGAAATTTCACTGTATTTCTAATTTTACTATTTTGGACATAATTCCTTTTCAAACAATGTTAAAATACTATTTCACTGTGTTTTTATTTTCACGGTTTTGTACCATCAGCGAAATAAGCGAAAATAAGAATACAGCGAAATTAAAGCAATTTACAGTATACAGTCAGTTGTTGGCCTGGGGCTTTGCAGTTGCCTGTAGGTCTACAGTCAACTGCGGGCTGCCGCTCTACAGTCCACCACTGACTGTAGTTTCCAAGTTCAATTTGCTGTACTTCTACGATCTTATGTTGGCCACTGCCATACAATCTGCGGTGGACAGCAGCTTTACAGTTTACTCATGACTGTAGTACGTCTACCTCTAGCTGCCTATTGAGTAGAAATTTACGGTGCGCTGTGGAGCGCACTGCATATAGCTGCAGAGCCAACTGCTGATTACTTTCATGGTGTACTCTTGACTGTATCTATGCTGTAGCCAGCTTTTCACTATCTTTTATAGTGTACTGCTGACTGTATTAACTTGACTGCTGAATACAATTTTACAGTAGTTTTACAGTGTACAGCTGATTGTATTAATTTAATTCTAAATACAAATTTACAGTGTACTGATGACACTACAACCAATTTTGACTGTAGTTTTACAGTGTTGTGTTGATTGTATTCTCCTGGCTGCAGCTCCAGTTAACTGGTAAATGTATTTCTTCAGTCAACTGCTGATCTAAAGGTCACTGTAAAATATGGCTCAATACCCTGTGGTGTGACGTTTGTTTCACAGTTCCCCATTTCGTATTCTTCTGGGATCAGGCAGTGACAGTAGCTATTGCTTATAATTACTGCACCTTCACGGTCCACTATTGCGGGGCAGTTCTGCTACCCACAGCCCCTTGAAGTTCTATAAACAACAGCTGTCAGCTGTAGCTTTGCAGCTCTCTGTCAGCTGTAGCTGTACAGCTCGCTGTCAACTGTAGTTTTGCAGCTCTCTGTCAGCTGTAGTTTTACAGCTCGCTGTCAGCCATAGCTTTACAGCTCGCTGTCAACTGAAGATTTACAGCTCATTGTCAGCTGTAGTTTTACAGCTCGCTGTCAGCTGTAGCTTTACAGCTTGCTGTCAGCTGTAGTTTTACAGCTCGCTGTCAGCTGTAGTATTACAGCTCGCTGTCAGCTGTAGTTTTACAGCTCGCTGTCAGCTGTAGTTTTACAGCTCGCTGTCAGCTGTAGTTTTACAGCTCGCCGAGCTGTCAGCCATAGCTTTACAGCTCTCTGTCAACTGTAGTTTTACAGCTCGCTGTCAGCTGTAGTTTATAGTTCCAAGTTAGCTGTGTTCTACTGGTATCAAAACTACCACTAGCATGCTGGCACTTAATAGTCATACACATGTATGGATCATGCTCATATCCCCTTTAATTTTTACCAGCCAGTCAAACCAAAAGCTTAAAATACCTTTAAAAATTACGACATATATTGTCAAATCTCACACTATCCCAAATATATATTTCTGTTGGCCAAACTTAAAAGACCTTCAGCTTTTTTTTTTTTTTTAAAGAAAACTGCAGGCTTTGGCTCAAAAACATATGTTGGATCCTGAACAGACAGTCAATATACTCTTGAATTCCAAGCCTGGAATGACAATGTGCTGATCTTAAAGGCAGGGACATCGAGTGGTTCCACCATTGGCTGGAAAAAGTTTGAATGTTTGTGTAACCCTTAGGCAGTACTGGTGAGTGGGAGTCCAGACCAAGTGATTTTATGTTCGTCATGCAGTGACCTCTGGGATGACCCTGCTACTGCAGCAGATGCTATGTCAAGCTGACATTCAAACATTAGCGCCACCTGGTGGGCACACAAAGGCTGGCTAGTCGCTTCCCCAGGGGCTATTCTAAAGCCGTACTTGTGTGGGACTTTCAACTGGTGGTCATTATTAAAATACTGTATGCCTCATACCTGTTTCAAGCTTCCATTCCTTTGGAATATTTTATGCCTGCACGCCATCTAAAACTGATTATGGCCTCAATTGATAATCTATCCCAACCCCTTTTGCGTTTATGACATATACCACTAAATGTGTGTCTGTAAACGTCATATGACATTGTGCACTGACTCATCTGCTCTTTTATCCTCACCGATCTTCCTGCTCATTGGCAGTTAGTGCTATTTTGCAAAAAGGAATTAACAGAATCGTGGCTTGTACGTTGGTAACATTTGAGTAGTTCTTTGCTACCTTAAATAATATATGTATCAAAAATATGCAGTGTCTCTCATTTCAATTTTATTTTCCAGTTGTCAAGATGAGAAACTAGGAACAATACTGTCAGACCTTCAGGTTAATTCACTATCGTTTTTTGTTTTGATGGTTTTTTCTTTTTTTTTTTGCCTTCTTTTTGCCTTGTCCTTGCTTTCTCTTCAATATGCCTAGAATTATAGCTTTGTGTTTCTTCTTTTTCCTTCAAGCATAAGCTGATTTCCCTTCATTAATTATCTTTCTTTATAAGACTAATTACCAAACTCTGTTTTTCTCGTGTGGGGTTAATGTCATGTAGCACACTGTGGCCTGTAAACCTAAATCTGATTTTATACCAAATTAAATCTTGAATCTTCTTCTCTGAGTGATTAACTTGGATTAAACTCCACTTAAAATGACTACTAGTTTGAAACTATCACTACAAATGCCTAACTTAATCTTCAAGTCCACTCCAAATAACTAACTTAATTTTAAACTCCACTCCAAATGACTAATTTGGCTTAAACGCCATGCTGAATGACTAATTTGGCTTTAAACTACAGTCCAAGTGACTAACTAGGATTCAAATTATATTCAAAACAACTAACTTGTTTTTAAACTCTAAGCCAAATGACTAACTTGGGGTTTCAATCTCCATGCCATGGGGCTAACTTGGTCTTCTAATTGTTTCCATTTTACCGTTGTATCAAGAATGACTAACTTTGCACTTCCCTCAAAATGACTACATCAGTTATAGGCTGTTGAAAGAGAATTCTAACAGCTGTAGTATTCAATAGTTTCAATCTAACAAATATTCAAATAAATGGAATTGTTTGCAATGGAGGAAACCCAAGGCCCTGCGGTATGAATATTTAGAATCGAATACAGAATATCACCGGCTAACTATACCATAAACATATACAGCCTATGTAAAAACTTAATTTTAATTCTCACACCAAATTTCTGTAAATGAGTTTAAATGGAACTAAGTAGCTCCCAATAAATAAAGATTGCTACTTTTATACAGTAACTGGCCATACTAAATGTGTTTCTTCATGAAGGTAGTGGTCTTTCACACACAGCATCAAGTTGGCCAGATATTTTTCAAGCTCTATGAAAGTTTAACATAACAATCGTCGGGCCCTTTGCCAGAATTTTTGTGGCCCTCAATGTTGCATTATACTACCTTTTCACCTTGTCCAATTTCTCCCCCGCCCCCCCCCCCCCCTCCAAAAAAAAAAAAAAAAAAAATTCAAATTCCTGTGAAAATGGTAGAAAATACTGAATATTGTGACAATATGATAAGCAGTGTAGCATTAAAGGTTAGGAAGCAAGCGACCCAGGTAAGAAAATCCTGCCCGAAATTTAGAATTCAATCTCCACTCCAAAGCCTTTAGAATCTATGGATAAATATTATGAACCACGAGTGCACCCATGTCCTATGTGCAGGTGAGAAGCGCTCCGTCGGAATTTTCTATGATGGGACCAAACAGTAGGCTTTTTTTACATTGCCTGAGTAGAAGGGAACTACAGACTTTGTGTGGCCACAGACTGGCACCTTGAGTACCATCAGTATTTAAGCAAAGTACGTGGAGGTGTACCAGAGGGCAGTACTGGTAGTACGGACACTCAAACAGCACGTGAAAGCACTAGGGATCGATGCTAAAGCATTAACCCTCTCTCCCTTCAACCCACACTCTGGTCGACAGCTTTCTTTGGCATGGGTTGGGTGCTTAGCACTCGACTAATGCCAATTAAGGATGCCCGTTGACCGATGCATACAGTGTGTTATTATGACAGATCTCGTACACAATTTTCCTTCCAAATGTTTCGCTTTAGCGGCAAAATTAAGTAAGAAAACACTGAAGCAGATGACAGTTGACCTTAAGTCAGTGTTGACTGCTCGAAGGGGGCAAGAGTTAGGGTAGGCGCCCCACATCTGCCACACCCCCATAGAGCTCTACATGCTGGTAAGTTAGTACTAGCCGGTACTACGTCTCAGTACTTGGGAGTACTAGAACAATTTACAAACAATTTGTCAGGAGAAAAACTCAAAACCTATGGTAATAATGAACTGGGGCAAAATGAGACTGAATCAAATGCAAACGGAAAGGTGGCACACTCTAAAGGTTCTCTATGGCTTAGTACAAATTATCCCACTTACATCTTGGTCTGTTCCAAACAACTGGACATGGAAGGGGGGTGAAAAAACAATAGGGTGTTACCAAATGTATCGATTGTAATCATAACAGTATGTATCACACCGTGCAAAGACAAATCTACAACTGCAGATGGGCGACTGGTCAAGCAAAATCATAAACATGATAAAGTTACCATAATTTTGTCACACATGGCAAAAGCTGAGAGTCCTTGATATTGAATTCAGAAATATAATATAAAGAAAATTAAAATATCTAAGGTTATGGTAAACTTCATTATATTTGTGTGCTGAGGGTTTTTTTTTTTTGCTAGTTTCCACAGCAGTATTGCTAGTTCTCATATCATCTCCACTCTTTCCCCTCTATCAGTTGTAGTCTATGTTTGCCAGTGCGTCAGCATGGGAACAGCATCACATACAAATTGCCTGTCAGATAATGTGGGGCTGTACGTACAAATCGTCCACTAGGTGGAGCCGTGACAGATCTGCTGCAGACAGGGTACCATATTGGCTGCAGACTGGGGACCACATAAAATCATTTGGTTTTTTTCAACCCCTTTAAACATGGCAACTCAAACTGTTACTGGAATAAACCCTTAAAATTATACTCCAATCACTCCCTTTCCACACAATGGACTGGTCCTTGTCCATCTAGCGGGGCAAAAGGGAAGAATTAGGAGGATAAAAACACCAAAGAAGGTGGTGCTTTCAGAGGTTGGTAACCATGGCAACCCTGCACATGATCTCTTCCATCCCAAAATGCATTGTAACACAGCAAAACCTGTTTTGAGAGACCAATGGGAGGAAAGACCACCTGCCTTTTCAGACCATGTTTACCATGTCCCTTTTGCTATCTTTCCCATGTTATTGCACCTGTATTGAGAGACCACCTGCTTTATATGACCACTTTTTGGCCTGCCCTAGGGGTGATCTCTCAAAATAGGTTTTACTGTAAAGTATGCAGAGTGGGAGGCTATCTCAATATGTTGGTCAGTGGGTGGGTGGGTGGGTGGGCAAAACAGAGGGTAGCTGGTGGGGGTGGTGTTGGGGAGGGCGACAAGACAGAACAATGACAAGACCCCTATGATACAGTCACCACCCAGTCTGGACGTCAGGTTTTGCAGCATCTCCTGTCATGCATTCAATCACATTTTCCGTTTTTAACCAAATACATTTTACTCTTATTACCCTTTCCCCCTAAAAATCAGTCAAAAACCGGCTCCTCCTCAAATGTCTGCTTCAATGTTTTTTTACTAATTTCAACAGGAATTACAAACAATTTGAATGAGAATTGTAGATGAAACCTCTCAAGATAACATGGCCCAAGTCAACAGCTTTCCTTGGCATGGGTTGGGTGCTTAGCATCCAACCCATGCCAAGGAAAGCTGTTGACTCAGTCTTAATTCATGAGGAAAGTTGAGTGTTTCAGCTTTCTCCATCTTGTTGCAATGCATTAGTCTCAATCTGTTCATATTTACACAGATTTTTTTTTTTAAAAAGTGGCATAGCTCTGTCAATTCTCTCATAATGCATGAATCAAAGAGAGAAGACCTGATGCTGTTCACTTCTCACGCGTGAAAAATAAACTTGCCAACACAATATCACATGAAAACCTCTCCATTTTATAAATGTGAAGATGACGCCATTTCACGGCCTTGTCATCGATGCATGTGATCATTTTAGAACAGAAAAGACTTCTGATTAATTAGTCATCTGAAAGAAATGATGCTGTTTTGAAGCAGAGATATTCAAGGGCAAGTAGCTAACTACAATCGAGTTAAAAAAGATATTGATAATAATAATGATAATAATCATACAAAACAAGAGGCCCACGGGCCTTGTGCTCTGGTGACTTGTAACAGATTGCTTTAATACTGAGATTCCAAAACAGTAAGAACAGGTTGAGTGATTTGATGTTTTTATTCTTTTTAGGGGAGCACAATTGTGCATATATGTAGAGGGAATTAAGTGAATACTTAAGGTCAATCATGTCAAAATTTACTAGCTGTGCAGTGAGATTGTGAAGAAAGGTCAAAACTATTCACATTTTGCACTGCAACATGACTCTAAACAAATTCACTTGATATACTTAGATAGTGTACATAGCAACAATTAGGATGAGTAAGTTCATGCAAGAATGAGCATTATAAATTTTGAAAATAATACATTTTCTACTCATTTCCACATTGTTGAGGATCCACAACTGATTACGCCATCCTTTTTCTTAGTACTAAATAGATGTATCGATTGTTGCCTCCATTTCATACATGTACAGGTCGCAGTTTATACCTTTCAACCCAGTTTGGCTCAAAGCTGACAACCAATGTAGGTGTCACCACTAGTTTCACAAAAAAATTGAGATTTTGACCTCCATAATCCCAGCAAATTCGATGTGACAATCCACCAAAAAATAAAGGTGGTAGTGCTCATAAAGTTTTACATTTTGACCCATATTTTCCAAGTGCCAAAATGACCTTGACCTTCAACACTTATTAAAAAGTGTTCAGTTTGAAATGTACGCCCAGAGTGCAGCTTTCCTTACAGATCCCTAAGTTTAGATGTCTTTTTTTTTTCTGTGATGATTGGCACAATCCAGTCCTACTGCCCAGTAAGGCTGAACGTGCCGATACATAATTGATGACGTCACAATACAACGTAACGTCTAGATATCCCCTAGCTACGTTACATGGCCCTATATAAAGGCCATGCACACAATGCAGCATTCAGTTTTGCTTAAAACCACTTGACTGTGGAGTTGAAAGATGGCAACTCTCTGTACTGCTGGGCATAAGAGTTGAGTTAATGCTCAACCTGTGGTCAATCATTACTCATTAGCCTCTGATGAGTCCGGTGAAGGACGCAACGCACCAGGCTTATTTGGCACACCCTGTATCTGTTCTTATCAACACTTGCCTAGTCTTCTCATCATAAGTTTAGATGTCATCATGGAGAAACGATCATATTGGACAAGTGGCAAATTTCACAACAACTGCGTTGTGGTGACACCAAAAGTAGTCGCCAAGTACAGCTTCCTGTGCAATGCACTCTGGGAAAATTTTTGACCTGGCTGATTAATTCTCTTCACCATTGATTTCAAGGATTACTCATCACCAAGTCTATGTCAAGGTCCTTGTCCATCCCACATAATGTATAAGCATTAGACATGATCTACATGTACCTTCATATTTTTTTGTAGATATGGAATTTTCTTATTGTTCAACACATTTTGGCCCAAAATTTCCATCACACTGTAGGTGGCGACACTAGTATCATAAGCAATTGATATATTCACCTTTTCCACAATCCCACCAAATTTTATTGAGATTCACAAAAAAAATTATACATGGCAGAGTGTTCACAAAATTTCCAATAAATATTCCTAGTGGCCATGTGACCTTGACTTTCTTTTTCGGATTGAAAAATCCAAACTGGATACTAACTTTTCAGGTTACATAGGAAAAATGATACATTGCACTGGTGCCAGATTTCATATTACTTTGGTCACAGTGACCCCCAAAAGTTGCCCCCCACCCCCCACCCCACCCCGAGATTTGTGTAACATGCATTCAAGCGAAATATTGATCTGGAGAATAGATTCTCTTCTCCAATGATGTCTTGCCTTGTTTAACACATTTTGGCTCATAATTTTCATCCAACTAGGTGGCACCACTGGTATTTTATGCAACATTTTGACCTCCTCAACAATCCCAATATATTTCTCCAAAATTCATCAAATTCCACAGACGCTGGGAGGTTCACAAGATTTCACCTTTTGCCCCAGATTTTCATACACTTTATATATCACTGGAAGTTAAATATGGAGCCAACTTGAAACCTGTGGAATGTATTGCATTCACAACCAAAGCATTTACCAACGGAAAAATGGAGGGAATGATAGACAGACAGATCACATGAGTGACCACATAAGCTCTGTGACCTTTTGGTCAACAGAGCTAAAAAAAAACAAATCCAGTCAAATCTAGCAACAAACATCATATTCTGGTGATTTTGAAGGAAAGTTGAAATCATATTTTCCTTTGCCCACATGAGATCTAACTGGACTCCTGTCTTGCTTTTGTGAAAGACTACATTCAACCAATGAGATCCTGCCTCACATGCATGAGATCCAGTAAAAATATCATACCCAGTAACACCACTGAACTAACTCGATGCCACTGTCATAAAAATAATAGTCAACGTTTTTTGTTTTTGACTTGTTTGTATTTTCCATTGCCTGACAAGTCATGTTGCAGCTGCCCCTGTGGTAGCTGTAGCAGGACCTGCCAGACAATGTAACATAGATGTCACAGCTTTACCTTTTGCTTCTCAAATCGCCCTAGAGTGCCCGGGTGTATCTTTTTATCTGTCTTAATGTTTTCACTTAAATTTCTCATCACTAGATATTATTTTAAGATCATTCATGATGGCACATCCTAGGTCAATAGCTTTCCTTGGCCCACGTAAGGCACAATGCACCCAACGCGTGCCAAGGAAAGCTATCTATTCAGTCGTACTCTTACCAGCAAGGGGTTAAAGGAAGCTGTTTTTGTGAAGAAATTGAGTACAATTGAGCAATCTCTCTTTTAAATCCAGATAAAAACCTGTACATTGGAACATCTGGCATTGGGATATTGAAGTCAATTCAGGGGAAACACAGTCAGGTCTGTTAATTCTTTGTCCAACTGGAAAGGGCAGAGTCCAGCTACTACCCAGACGCATTTGAATAATATATACATATATATTGAAGGGCGATGGCAGGCTCTATGTATGAATAAAATGTTTAGTATCAATAAATAAACATGAACCAGGGAGATATAATTTCAAGAGAAAAAATGGTCTTTTCCAATCCCAGTGCCGTGTTTCATGTACGGATGTGCACAGGAACTTCGTTATCTATATAGTCTACAATAAATCCACATCATGTTCTCCATTAAAACACAGTTTAATGAATTATTCAGGTGCAGTTCTGGTGGTTTTTGAAAAAAGTTGTACACAAAGTATGTGATTAAAATGTCTGGGGATCATAATGCTTGATGGTAATATGGTGTTTATACATGTACATCAGTTTAAAAAAAAAAATCTGCCGTGTTTGAGTGTTCACAAGTTTAAAAACCTGACCACAATAATGCAATGTGGGCTGTTCCAAAATGACTGGGTGTTCACCCTATTCCTTAGCAGACTCCATACTATGCTGCTTTTATTTTGGTCCCTGTCATTCTTTATTACCTGATCAGTCATTCTCCAGCCTTTCAAGCTAGCACAAGGACAGTTGGGGAATCACTTGTCTGATGAGTCATTCCCTGGCCTGTCTAACTACCACAGGAGCAGCAGGGGAATGACTTCTCTGATAAGTCATTCTCCAGCCTCTCACAGGGGCAGCAGGGGAATGACTTGTCTGGGTCATTCTCCAGCCTCTCATAAGAGTAGCAGGGGAATGACTTGTCTGGGTCATTCTCCAGCCTCTCTTAAGAGTAGCAGGGGAATGACTTGTCTGGGTCATTCTCCAGCCTCTCATAAGAGTAGTAGGGGACGGACCTGTCTGAGTCATTCTCCAGCCTCTCACAAGGACAGCATGGGAATGACTTGTCAAGGAAATCACTGACTTTTGATAAGTCATGCTGGTGTTTCAATGAAACATCTTTTAAAGCTGAATTTGGATGTACAATTCACACACAGATCAAGACAGGGATAAAAAACCTTTTGTCGCTGCAAACATTTATTACCATGGAATGAGTTCACACAAACTCGCTTTCCAGACCTGCGGGTATTATGGAATGGGCAAAACAGAAGACAAACAACAAAGATTGCTCATATACATACAACCATGTTCTTCCATTCTTGCTAATTATACGTTAATGAACAAAATATGACGTGTAACCCCAGCCTTACATTCATATTTCATACCCAAGATGTTTTCTGCTTAAAAATCTTGACACTGAATACCTCAATAATTAAAACCAGAGCCATGCCCAGGGGGCATAAACATCTCGCCAGTACTCATCAATGTGTAAACGTATATCCAAACATTGCAATGGTATTTAATATAGTTACTTAATCTGAAAAACAAATCTTAATATTTCTATCGAGAATATTTTTTAACCACATATCTTAAGTAATTAGATCCCCACCTAGTCTAGTTAGTGAAATAATGCCCCTCCAAAGTTTTTAGCTGATGGATAGGTAGACATATGTCTTCAGACATAAGACGGTGTCATGTTGTCTTCAACACCTAGATTACTTTTCTTACAAAGAAGAAGCACGCTTGGAAAAAAATAGCTGACTGTCACATCCCCGTTCTAAGACACATGATAGGAATTGAAAATCAGGCGCTTGTGTCAAAGAACAAAGTTACCCTTCCTTTAAAACAAGAGGACTGTGACAGTTCTGTGCTCAGCTGACCTTGATGTACAGAATTAAGTGGTCCTGTGACCTGAATAAGGTCAAGGTCATCATCACTGTTCGCAGTACCAGTCTCAACTCTTACAGTTCAGGAGTAACAATTTGTACAACGAAAAGTGAAGGGATGCATTGTTATTGTGATATACGCAAATCTCCCAGTTTGAACCTTCCAGGTCAAAATCAACAGCACCCAAAAAAGCACAGTGTGTGCTTTCCTATTAGTGTACAACAGTAACCATTGGTCGAGAATCCACCATTTATGTAAGCCAATACGTCAGATTTGCTACTATGCCTATTGTGACAGCATAACATGTATATACAGGTAGACCCTCACTGATATTTCATAATTTTGATAATTTGTTACAAATTAGAGAGTGACAACAGCACCATGTAGCAAATGAATTCCATGGAGACTGACTCCACGTAAATTCACAATGCTTTTGAATGAAATGCAACACACAGCTAGGGAGACAAAGCAAAAGAAGAAGAAAAAAAAACAGCAAAAACACACAAAAATTCCTCAAAATCAGAAAGAGTAACAGTGCCACATGGTGACAAACCAAGGTCTGTCTTTGTAAAATTGTGAAGCATTTGCCAAAGGGGTTTTAGACAACAAGATTTTTTAAAGATTTTACCCCCCCCCCCCCATCTAAAAAAAAAAAAGAAATTATAAAAAAACAAGAGGCCCATGGGCCTAATGCTCTGCTGCCACCATGGGTATATTACACCCCTTCATTTCAAAGTTGCAACTCCTCAAGTGGCTTCTGAACACATAGAGCTTATGTGCATTTAGTTTATAAAATGTCCACCAGATGGTACTTCACTCCACATGTAATCACAGCTTATTTGTGCAATTCATGTGATGGATATTGTTGCATGTACCAAGACAACAATGAGTGAGTCCTCAACTTTATGTCTTCAGCAACCTTGGAATAGCAGATCAAGGTCACCCAGATTATGCAATACAAGAGGCCCATAGATCCTAGAGTGTTCACAATATTTTCACATTTTGACCCCTTATATTGCATAATATTGTAGGTGGTGCCACCAATATCAAAAGGGATCTCGATTTTCATACACCTTAGAGTCCTGAAAGTTATTTTGGACTGAGTTGAAAACTATCGATAGTATCACTGTCACAAGATTTTCACATTGGAACCTGTTATAATGACACCTTATGTTCCCATAAGAAATGTGTCAGATAACTGAATATGTCAGATAAATGAATCAAATAACGAAGAAAAAAAACTTTTTCCCATGAAAATTTGTGACATCATATTGAATATGTCCAATATTTGAGTGCCGTTATAATGAGGTTTCACAGTACTGCAGGTGGCGCCACCAACATTGATGTTGACAAAGATTTTCATACACTTTATAACTTCTCAACATTATATGGGCCTAACTCAAAAATTTGTGGGGCGCAGACCATTCACGAGAGGATCCCTATACTTAAACTGGCCATTTGACCTTGACCTTCAACTCAGATTAAAAAATTGTTAGCGCTCATAATGTGTGCCCCACATCCAGCTTTCCATACAAAGTCTGCTTGTTCAAATCGAGTAATAACTTTTCGATGATTGAAGAAAAACAATACATGTGGACAAGCACCAAACTCCACAATAACTGGGTCACAGTGACCCAAAAAGTACATCATCAAGTACACTTTTATGTACAATGTAGCCAAGTGCAATTTTGATCTGCAGGCTCAATTCTCTTTGCCATGGATGTCCAAGCTACTCCCTGTCATTACAAAATCACCCTTTTCAAATTTACATGCATGGTGACCTCACAAAAATAGGCCCAGGTCACTGATATTAAGCAAAATTCTAGCATTGGACATGGTCTAGATATCCTATACTTTTGGCAAGTCTAACCCAATTACTCTTGCAAATATGGAATTTTATATCTTAAAACACATTTTAGCTCTTAATGTCCATCAAAGTATAGGTGGTGCCAGTAGTATCACTAGGAACTTAGACTTTGTCCTCCCGCACCGTCCCACCAAATTTGGTGAAGATCCACCAAAAATTAAAGATGCTATAGTGTTCACAAGATTTTCACATTTTGACCCCTACATTACATAATATTGTAGGTGGTGCCACCAATATCGAACCTAGATTTTCATTAACCCTGTAAGTCCTGAAAGTTATATTGGGCTAACACCAAAACTTTGAAAGTTATCATGCTCACAACCAAAAAATTACAGATGGATGGACAGAATGGCGGATGGACGGACATGAGCAATGCTATAAGCTCTATGACCTAAGGTCAGCAGAGCTTAAAACCCTACCCAGTGTAGCTAGTGAATAAGAGGGCTGAGAAGTTTTTCTCCAGTGCTAAATCATACATGATGTGATAAATGACAGTGTGACAGCCAACGCATATATCTCTACCCATGGTCACTATAAACAGGTCAAACTGTATGCACGTACCCCAGGATGAAAGCCCTACCTAGTTTATGCGATATTGCAACTCAAAAATTTTTCCTCTGATGTCCATTCAAGCCCAAAGTGATGCATGCAGTGTGACAGTGATGGCAAATAGCTCTGGTGACAACTACCACGAATCATTCACCCAAGAGTGAAAGCCCTACCTGGCCTTGTTAGCAACATCATACCACTGAAGTTTGTGGTCGACAGACGGACTAATAAGCAGACAGACAGATGACCAGGAAGCAAGCGCTTAAGCCTCACCAACAGCCGGTGCTGGCGAGACAAGAACATTTTGCATGTTATCATATCCAAAGAATCGTTTCCTGTTAGGAGGATGGTTTGCCATATTTTCGATGAATATTCTAAGAATCATAAAGACATCGATGATAAAAATTTTGTGCAGAAACTTGCTGCACCAAAAAACGTGATTATAATACTGGTCTGATCATTCACAAGCAATGTTTGCACTTCAATTGCAGACACTGTACAATAAATTCATCTTTAATTCCTTTTATTTCGGATGTAAAGTGTTCTAAATAGTCAAGCAAGATAAGCAGAATTCACCTTCAAGTGAGGAATTGAGGTACAAATCAAGAACATATTGGCAGACAATGAGCTTTCACAGAACAAAGAACAAAGCTAGGTGTAAGAGCTACAAGTATGTACAATATTTTCAGGAATGTAGCTACTGCAATCAATTTTTAACTGCAAGATGTGTAAAACTGGGTTGCAAATGTTAGTTCTACATACCAAACTGTGCATCGTCTAATACAGATTGCTCTATTGGACTGCCTGGGATTAACAGGAGACCACACAAGACAAATGTCCAAAATAGAAAGTGAAAGTGAAAGTAAAAGGCAGCCTCCAGTTCCACATTCATAAACTGTTTCTAGATATTCATTTGATTAATGTTTTTTATTGAACTTTAATACATTTTGGGCAATTTGTTTTCATCTTAAACTTGCTTGAACTAATAAAAAAAAACCCAAACTTTTACTCCTTTTTCGAATTAGCTTTTTGATGTTATAAAATAATTTGATTTTAAGCAAAGTAGCAAGTTATGTTATATCTAGTTTCAAGCTGGTACATAAAAGTGTAAAATTATCAGCAACATTACAGACAAAATAAAATGAAGTCAACATAAACATGTACATTTTCATTCAAACTGAAGTATATGTGATAGCAAGTTGCTTCAAATATCACAAGATGCTAATGAGAAATATGATTACAACTTAGGGCTGGCGTAGAATAACTGAAGCGTTCTCGTGTCATTTACCTGAGGTTCCACATCAAGTATTGCCATTAAGCCCTGGTCATGGATTTGCCGAATCGTCTCTATCTTGGTCCCATACATTGCTTCTTCATGGGTCCCATATTCTAAGTACTCGTTCGCTGCTATGTCCCGCATCATTTCTTCGTGTGACACAAAGTAATAGTTCTTCCCATTCTCCTCATCTCTCTTGGGGGGTCGTGTGGTATCTATGCAAAAAGAAAAAAAAAAAAAAAAACTTGACAACTGATCTGTTTTGTCTGTAAAGATTTCCCCCAGTGTAGCTATTGTTCCTATGCCTAAGTGGCATGTTTTATCAAAATTCCATACTACATTGTAATTTTGTGAGGGTCTTGTTTGCTGGTGTGTCACCATGCTCCTGCTGCCATTGTAGCATCTTGAGCATGACATTGCCCCAAAATTGGTATACAGGGACCTACATGTAGAGTATGACATGCAACTTTGAACTTAAATATGTCACTTTAAAACTTTCACTTCACTTTCAATTCTGCATTTTCTCCGTTTTTAAAACATCTCCTGCCCCAAATGTGGGGCAACTACCCTTATGGACCTTTAGTTACCAGTGTTTTCTCCGATTCGTACTTGGTTACTGCCTGAAGTGTCATCTGGTGGCCGCATTCATAATTAAATTGATTAGTTCAAGCAATGCTGCCAGGGGGCGTATGGTCTGTTTAGAAGCCCTTTCAGTCTTGCTTAAGACCCTTTCTCAGTTAATTTGTTATAAAACAAAACAGGTCATGATTACTCTACAAAATATATGATGGGGCGGTCATAGCATCGAGTGGTAATGAGCCAGTCAGCAAAGCAGCCCTGTCAAGGAGAGAAGAAAGGTTCCTGTCGATTTGACCAGTGCAGGAGACTAAAAGGGATCCCCACCTGGAAGTGACTGCCACCATTTCCAGGCTAGCCCAGAAATGACCCCGGGTCACTAACAGGCTAGCCTAGCGCTGACACCCCCCCCCCCCCCCCCCAAATTTGAACCCCTTGACACTTTTTCAAAATATTATAAATCATCTCAAGAAAAACACAGTGTGCAAAGAAAAAAAGTAGTATTTGGTGGCAATTTAGTAAATTAAAAGAGAAAAAAAAATGAGTATTCAGCAATGTATGTGCTTGGGGAGATAACTCCTAGGCTAGCCCAACAGTGATCCCACTCATGTTGTAATGTGAATATGATGTATAACATGTATATATTCATGTTGTTTGTACATCATAGTGCATGTGGATTTACATATGTTTATGTACACATGGGTTTACATGTATATAAAACATGTAAAAGGTAAATTTTACATGACTTCAAACTGAAAATCAGGGGTACATACATGATTGAAGTCAAGGGATATTTCTAAGTTAGACTGAAAGTGACCCCCGCCCCCAACCCAAACCCACCCATTTAAACTGGGTTCAAGGAAACAGCTATAAAGGTAAAGAATAAAGTTTTGAGCACTTTAAATTTATCTTTCCTTGTTTTTTTAATGGTAATTTTGCACTTCAAACTGAAAATCAAGGGTACATGCATGATTGAAGCCAAGAGTCATTTCTAGGCTAGCCTGAGCTATAAACATAAAGAATAAAGTTTTGTGCTTTCAATTCTGTCTTCAATTCTGTCTTCAATTCTGTCTTTCCTTGTTTTTTAAAAGGTATATTTTGCACAAATTCAAACTCAAAATCAAGGGTACATCTATGTTTTAAGTCATGGGTGATTTATAGGGTAGTCTAAAATGCCCCCCCCCCCCCCCCCACTCCATCCCACCAGTTATAACCAAACGGAAACAACCATAAAGGTATTAAAGAAGTAAAGTTTTGTGGTTTAAATTTTATCTTTCACTGTTTTTATACGATGAATTTTGCAGACCTTCAAACTAGAAATCAACAGTACATATATGATTGAAGTCAGGGGTCACTTCCAGGTTAGCCTAGAAATGACTGGGATCAATTTTAGACGGCGTTACTTTTAGGCGGCTACACCGTGTTCCAGCTGCATCTGTTCCGCGGTGCTGCAGTGCCTGTGCAAAAAACACGTGTTGCAGCCAGTCTATGGCCAGCAAGGTAGTGTTGGAGGCACCCACTGTTTCTGTTCACACGTTTGGCTCTATTCCTCATCACGTATATGCACAAATACTTTATATTTTATTCAGTGTAACTTCTGCCAAACGTAGAAAAGTGGTTGGAGAGAGAGGCCATTCTGTACGAGGCAGGGCTTGTGGCTGCGCCATCCATGGGTGTACTGGCCGCCCCAATCGACATGTAAGAATCTGCACAGAGCCCTGTACAGATCTGCATGCACACACATGCCTCCCAGACCATTCTAACCAGGCTCCCATGGACACTTGTTGTGCACCACACAACACGGATTATCACTCGCAGTGATGCCGATTTGCGTGTGAATTTCTTATTGTTATATATGAACATTTCATTTAAATTTGTCATATTGTCAGTTATATATTGTGTTGTATTAGATGTAGTCTTGGGGAACCTGAACCTGGGGGTATTTATCATTCATCAAAGTTACTGCACCCAATCAAGACTCCATACGTAGTTTACGTAAACAAAAGGCCGTTATGTGTGCACAACACGCAGGTTGCTGCTGAAAAGATACCTGCAAAGTTCAGTCGTTCAGTACTTTAGGCAACAAAATACATTTGTGGAGGAGACTGACATATGGCAATACTCACGTGGGATAGGGTAGGCAAATTTTTCTGGATGACTTGTGATCAGCGTATTCTTTATATGTCTCCTACCTACACCGTGAGCACCTGAAAGCAAGCGACAACTCAGCCTCTTGTTGGTGACAACACAGATCACAGTCGACTATGTGATCACTGCCATTACAGTCAATTCAACATGGTCAGGCTGAAGCCTGATTTTGAGTGAATCAGCCAGACGATATCTACAACTCTACACGTGATGATATAACTAATTTTACAATAAACAAACTGGAGTGCTTCAAGTTATAGCTTTCGACAGGCAGAAATTATGAAGTCATATCATAATTAAGGTCTGAGTTGCAATCAAGGGTAAATTATAGTCAAAAGTTAGGTACATCTTATTCTAAAAAGTTGAGAATATTTGTCCATCAATAGCTTTCAATTTTCAGGTCTACATGCTGTAACTCATTCTGGAAACACCCATATAATTTTACCGGGAGTTAAACACACGTTTCCTCTTTTATGAGAAATTTGTATTCATTTGACACAAAGTTAGCTAGTGATTTAAACATAACTCGGATACTAAGGGCAGTTGTTACCTTTAAATGGAAACACCCCTTTGGCCGAGAGGAAGTGCTGCCATCTAGTAAGTGTTTTAGACCCCTAGCAAATGTGCTGAAGTTTTGTATCAGAAGCCAGACATTGTAGGAACTTGTCATATGTGACAGTGCTGCCACCACGGAAGCCTTTCACTCACCTAATAATACTAATGTTTTGCGTAAGAACCCTGGAAGTCGTACAACCTCCTCATATGTGACTAGATCAAGCTGGTCAAACACCGCATTGTGTTTGGCTAAGTATTTGTCTCGGTACTGTTTCTTCTTACGGCCAAACCATGAACAGTTCACTGGAAAGAAGACATTGAAAAAAACTCATAATGTCAGCCACAAACCAAGATACAATACCATTGGCTCAACCTGAATTTACAGTCTGGCATAAAACAATTTATCAACTTCAAACTGGAGTACATCTGAGGAGAAATCTGGCATTTAGATGTTATCAATCTTTCATCAATTGGTGTAATTAATTACAGCTCTAAATATAAAGCACAAAGACATGACTCTTAACCCTTTCAGTGCCAAATTTTGGACTGAGTCAACAGCTTTCCTCAATACACCCAATGTGCGCTGAGAAAAGCTGTTGACCTGGGGTAGTCTCTCAGGAACTATGGGCATACTGGTACTTGAATGAAAGGTCTTTTTACGAGGAATACAAATCTGGGATCCTAATTATAATTCAAACTATAGTTTGACTTTAGTTGTGATGGGGCGCTGAAAGAGTTCAGAATTAAGAAACCCCTCACGTATAACCCTGTCAATGCCAGGTTTTGAGTCAACAGCTTTCCTTGGCCTGCTTTGTGTACAAAGTGTCACCATGTGTTCCATAGAGATACAGGCATGATGCTATGGTACTTGATACAGAGGGCTCTTACAAGCAACTTTAACCCTTTCCCTCTTAAAACCGGCCAAAACCAGCTGGTGGTCAAATGTCGCCTGCGTCACTGTTTTCAACTAATTTCAACAGTGCTGAACAACAATTTGACTGAGAACTGTAGACGAGGCCTATCAAGATCACATCATCCAGGTCAACAGCTTTCCTCAGTGCCCAACCCTTGCCAAGCAAAGGTACTGACTCAGTCTTAATTCAAGGTGGGATGGGTTAACGTCACCCAGATAAAAATTGTCCTCTCCTTTAATGTTTCTACTTAAATTTCTTGTTACATGTACCTGAAACAGTTTTGCTGATATTTATATATACAGTACAGCCCATGACTTTTGGCTTGACCATGCTTGCTAGCCTACAAGTTCCTTGCTTGCATTTATAGCATTATAGACTCCTTGTGTTATTGGAGAGGTTGCCATGCCATTGGCGGGTGGTATTTACATGGAAGTAATATTTTTGCATGCTAGCCAGCATGCTGGCCAAATTCGCACCATGTGTCTGGTGGGCTAGCAAATGCTATTAGGCAATCACATGATGTCAATTGCCATTCATTTTCTGTGGCAATTGCCATTCATTTTGTGTGGCAATTGCCATTCATTTTGTGTGGCAATTGCCATTCATTTTCTGTGGCACAGAATGCAGTCCCAAGTGCACATTCCTGGCATCCAATGTCAATCATCTGGTGATTGACAACCGATGCCAGCAATGTGTGCCTGATGAAACCTTAGCACACCGTTGTCGTCGGGCACCCCCGACATGTATTTGAACATCGTTTGCCACCGTTGTCGATTAGTGCCTCACGCAATGCAAGTCAACCTATAGCAGCTTCCCACTGGCCTGCTATGTTTATCTACCTGCAAGTGTGTACATTTTGTTGTACACAAACATCAATGCTTGCGGAGGGCCATTCTCTTTTGCCCGTAAAAAAAAAAAAAGCTGTACTGCAGGAACTATTATCACAGCACACCTCAGATCAATAGCTTTCCTTGGTGCTGGTTGGGTGCATAGCGCCCCAGCCATGCTAAGGAAAGCTACTGACTGTCGTATGCAAACGCTCTGGGATCATTATTGATAATTCAGGTGAGCAAAGTATTCTTTGATCGATACAAAATCTCCCCCACACCAACAACAAAAATGTCCCTATTTCTCATCATCGGATGTTGCCAGGTATGTCCTCTTTTCTGAAAAAGTGTATAGGAGGAGCCAAAACAGTATTTCTATTGATGACCATGACCAAAACCTCTCTTACAATACTGACCAATGTCTTATAAGACAACACAGCATGGCTTCATGACATCAATATTAAATAGAGATCCCTTTCTTTGTCAAATCTAAAAAATTGTATCAAAAAGTTCAAAAGACGGGAATCCTGTGACACCCACTTGCTTGGTCCCGCTTGGCTTTCTCGATGGCCAGGCAGGCGGTCCGCCATTCCTGCAACTCTGGGGAGGGGACAAGACCGGCTGGCTCACTGGAGGCTGCTCCCCATTTTTTCGCCTGCCACCAATTGTGGTCATCTTTGCTTATCACCTGTACGATATCGCCGATTTTGAATGGAACCCCAGCCTGCGGGCACGGTATCAACTCGTCTTCCCGTGGGTCATAGTCGAACAATGCCCGAACAAAGATCTGAAAGTAGAACATTCAACGATTGAATCAATGAGAGCTGCGGGTCACATGACCCACCCGAATAAATTTTTCGGAGTGCAGTCTGACATGACTAGAACCAACCGGGCAAAACTGCAATCGACCAATTTCAGAAAAGCAAATCTGCTGCAGCTCCAAATCAACCCATGGGTATACTCTCGACCAGTACCATCGCATGTGACACACTTTTGAGATATTCTAGCACACATTCCTGTGTTGATAGGGGAAGTCATTTCCAAACTCTGGCACACAAAGATACTCTATACATGTCTATCACTGATTTTGGGGCTATACGTCTAATTTAGAAATTGACAATAGTGTCAGTAGAACCAGTGGATGGTTTAAAATCCCAATTTGACAAAATATTGAGTTGAACTGTTTGAGATATTTTTATCATCATAGGGGTGTTTTAAAATTAAGAAGCATGTTCTAAATAGGGATTATATAGAAGCCATATAGAAGTCATATATAGATTTCAATTTTTATAATAGTATGTTGACTATTTCTTGGAAACAATCATTACAATAACTGAAAATTATTCATAAAATGAATAAAATTGTTGAAAATGTCAAAAATTGATAATTAAAGTGGAAAATTATAAAAATGTTATCTGTTAACAACATGAGATCAAATTTAAATTACTTCAATGATCAACACGTAGTCCCTTTAGGACTGGAATCAGCTTAATTAATTTCCATCACCGTGCATACCACGCACAATTATCTTACAAGATACAGTCACAGGAATGACAATTATTTCCATCTGACCCAAACTGTTTATGAAGCTTCCAACCACAGAAGTGAAAAAGGCCTCCAATATTTCCACTGGCAGGGAACTCTCAGACAGTATCCCAGCATGCTTTAGCTAGTCCCTGGCAGCCATAAAGTTGAAGGTGGTGTAGTACAGAATGTGACATGCCTCAACTACTGTAAATGCACTAATTTTCACATGAAACCATTTTCACGCATTGTGCATTTCAGACATTTAACTGAATTTTTTAATTTCACTATTTTGGGCACAATGCTTATCAAACATATGTTGAAATACTGTTACACTGTCATAATTTTCTTGATTTTGTGCCAGTGGTGAAATGAGTGGAAATGGGATTACAGTGAAAATCAAGTGTATTTACAGTAATGTTTTGCTGTACAGTTCAAAGCAAGCATGTTGACTCTGTCATGTGCAACAGAATCTCTCTCTTCATTAATACATTGCAAGAATGGTGAACCAACACGAACCGATTATTACATTGTGTCAATTTCAATAAAGTTTATCTGAAAAACGTTTGAAAAACAAGAGTCCATTTGAAAAGCTGTTCCATAATTATTGGGACAAAGTAAACCTGTCATTTTGCAAAATATCCTTACCATCAGCATGCTACAACAATAATTGGATTTTTCCCTTTTATTTTTCATCAGACAAACTTTTTACTTTTTTTCCCCCATCCCCTGAATACAATGAACGTGTTTGTCACGTGCGGCACACATGTTGGCTCGAGACACCGTGTTAGTACAGTGAGGGCAATCATGGTCTTTACATCAGGTATCCCTCAGTACAGTCTAAGTTGATGAGAGAATACACCAGCCACCATATGTAAGTACATTGTACGTCCACTTTAACCATCAGACTCCAAGTACCCCATACTCCACAGTGTCTAAAATCACTCAAAGTTGCTACTTTCTTTCATATACATATATTTGCATGTAGTCCGATGTGAACTTCGATAAAGGCTTTTCTGTTTAAAGTCTCAAAATCATGAAACAGAATCCTCTTCTTCTTCTTTTTTTTTTTTATAAATTGAAGTCATTTTGCAAAAAGAGTGAGGCCCGACTCTGCGGATGTATATGACGGCACTTGGGCACCAAGTCACATGTGGGTCAATTCTCAGTTGTTGAGACAGATTGTGCATACATGTATATAGATATACCAGAGTAGGCACTGGCCATGGCCTGAGAGGTAGAGAGTGCAGAGACTTACAGGGACACTGAGACAAACCTTTCCAACCAATGTTGTACTGTCAGGGCAAAACGTACACAGTTTGTATTCTGCCAAAGTTAAACGACACTCTGACTTACCTAAAAAATTCAGATATTTGTACAGTGCCAAATAAACAAACAAAAAAAAAAGACAGCACTTTGTTTCCATCAGTGGCTGGATAGGTTGTAACGTTGTAAGAAAGCAAAGAATACGCAGTTAACGAAAGCAGAGAACATATACCCACTCTCAATGGCTCGGAGTCCTGAAACATAATATTAACAACAATCTATCAGACAAGTGCATTGTGCAACAAGCGCTGTGATTGGCTACTCTTTGTTCAGGCCATCCAACCAGAAAGCAGCTGATTTAGGAAACGGCCAATCAGGATCACCTCACCATGACAACCGCAATGTATTGCAATCAGTATCCTGAAACAGTATCCAGATAAATGTGTCCAAATTTCAGCCCAGGGTCAGACCAACAAAATATAGTATGACAACAAATGCCATAAATGTTTAATCAGAATGGATCAAGTTGGCAGTGTGCCATGGTGAGTTTGTCAATTAAGCAACTACACATTAACAGACCAATCACAATTATCATCACTTTTGAAAGTGAAATGTTCACAAAGTGCTATTTTTTTAAAGGACTTTCCTCCTTCCTGCTGATTTTGACCCAAATACTTATCATCATGCAAAAGCTCCTCCTTTTGTGCAAACTCTGTGAACATTTGTCAAAATGATGTAAAAAATGAATGATCCCTGCAAGTCCTACACAAAATATTTTCAGTGACGATGCAAGACTGGCTTTTGTTACTAACCTACTTCAGCCTAATCGATTTAAACATCTCAAATCAAGCTTCCAAATCAGCCTTAAGAGCAAATCATATTGTTTACCTTTCTTGCGCTAAAATTTGGTACCTATTTACTTCAAATTTCTGAACTGAAGCATAAAACTACAGCTGTACTAGGTAAAGAACAACTTGTAAGCGACTACACATATGCTGCTGTACATAACCACTGGCTGGGAGTCGCTGCAGAATGAGCTGGCACGTTACTTGTCTCTGGTATCCCTATATAATGGACAACCAAGTATAATATAAACGAAAAACATATACAGGTCTAATCTTTTTTTTTTCTGTTGTTTTTTTCTTTTCATCCTGCGGGGTGTAAAGTGTATACACTTAGCTCTCTCGATATCAGATTTCTGGAACTGACCTCTGCTTAGTAACTGGCGTACACAGGCAGTTGATGTACAGCCTACAAGGTTAGTGGCGGCCACTGGGGGTTCCCCTGCTGCATGAGAGTATTAGCTGGAAATTAAGAAGGTTGGAGCTTGGTGGGCGGGGTGGAGTGAGACAGGGTATAAAGAGTTAACGCAGGAGATGAATGGCTTCAGACAGAAATAGTGCAGATCAAGGTCACAAAATATCATCCACAGAATCAGAAAGAGTCAAGAAAGGGCTTTTTTTTTGGTCATAAAGAAATCTTTATCAAATTAAGCAACAGGGTTATGACAATTTTGTGCTTAGTTGACCTTGCATGCAAGGACTAAAGTGGACCTACAACCTTGGGAATTAGGTCAAGGTCATGTATTTGCAGTCTACACCTAGCCTGTATACATGTAGAGGACTGTCATCCCACCCAATGAAGTCCTAGCTCAAACAGTTCTTCAGCTATCACCCAAAACTTATTTCCATTACAGTTGCCCAATGACCTTGGGAATTAGGTCAAGATAAAAATATAAACGATGTGTCTCTGTGTGTTTTTTCAAGGCAACTGGCATTCCCATTTGAGGAAAGATTCCATTCAACCCTCCCCCCCACCCCCATGAACAAACTTTGTGAAGACCCACCCTGAGGTATATCTCTGCAAAGCTTGAACAAAAACTGGTCAACAGTTTTGGAAAAAGGTCCATACAATAAACATTTCTACTGGTACTGCCTTCCTTATCATGCATACAATAACCAATTACTGTGTACTTTTGAAAACCTTAACATTGGGAAATGATGCCAGTTCCACATCACCTGTTGAACAAATTGTGGTCTGGGGATAACCAAGCCTTTTGAAAATTTTGCCCAACAATGACATAACATCCTCCCCCCCCCCCCTTAAAAACACACCAAAAATTCACACATTTCTGGAACAAGACCAATGAATAATCTTGATAAAGACCGACCCAAGATACATCGCAACCACTAAGCGTTAAGAAAATTTGTTTGTTTGTTCATTTATTTATTTATTCATTTGTTTATTTATCATTTGTTTGTCAAGTGAAAATGTAAATTGTTGTTGGAAAAGCTTTGAGGGCTGTGCAAGGGACCGCAAGGTAAGCTCAGCTGACAAGTCAGCAGAGCTAATAAAAGCAGAAAGATTCCTAATATACATATGACTTTACTGGAAACAAGCTACTTTTCCTTCGTACTGATAGGCTACCCAAGGTTCAAATACTACGTCTAACTAATTCCATATCCATCCCTCATTCATTTCCTGTATAACTCCTCAGAACTACAAAAAGGATGACGTATTGTAAACGTACATATTTCCACCATTTTCTCATTCAAGGTATTTAGCTGCAGATTTAATTTCACCAATTTTTTACATAGTTCCTGTTAAACCTCTGTTAAAATTCCCCTTTCATTGTGCTTCTACTTTTTTTTACATGGAATCCAAATCAACAAAAATAAATAATACAGCAAAATTCAGCGAATTTACAGTACTCAAATTCTTCTTAAAAATAACTATCATTCAAGTGCCAACAAGCCTAGTATGTAGTTTGATTTCTGCATTGCCTGGCAAGTCATGCTGCAGCTGCCTTTAGGGCTGCTGTGCCATGACTGACCAGACACTACAAAATCACGGACCAAGGCCTTTGCCAGTGTAGCGCCGTGGTGCCCACTGAACACAAGTATAAATACGGGAAAAATATCTCTCTACTAGTGTACTAATTATAAGAGTCGTAACTTGGTTGCTTTGAAGGTGGTCATCTATTCTTTGTAGATCTATGATCTATGATTTGTTTCAACATAAGTTTATAGCCAAAACAAAAATAACTCTTCCACCAAATATTTTAGTCCAAAAACAGGTTGAAAATCATCATCAGAATCATTTTTTTCATTGAGCATGTCTAAAAAACAAACAAGACATGCTCAGACATATTAGTTATGTTTACAAGGGTACTGCACTTTGAACAGCAAAAATCAGAGAAGATGACAGAGGGAAATGTGAGATTGGACGGAAGAAGGTTGGGGGGAGAGGGTAATGGGGAAAAAGATAAGTCAGGCCAAACTAAGTTCAGCTAATTCTATCTTGCAGGGTGTGTCTCTACAGCCGGGGTTGCCCGGCAACATGCACATGCAGTGCCACGGACACTGCTGCCTGTCTACCACCACCATGGCAACAAGAAAACAGCTCAATTGTGTTACCTCGCACTGGGCAGGAGGATTCCTGTAACTAGGCACGATCTTCAAGGTGACACTACCCCTTGCATCCTTCTGAAAACAACAGACAAGAAAGCAATAGAGATGGAAAGTAGGCACACGCACACAGGGAGAATACAATAGCCAGTGTGGAGAATATATGAAAATTTTTAAAAACCCTCAATGCCGTGCCCCCTGGTGTCAGCTTGCAGAACTAATCGTTTTGTGGCATGAGAGAGAAAAATCAACATACAAGCAGGAATACATGTGAAAAGACCAGCAGATATCTTTGCAAGTAGACTCAAAGTTCCTTTCAAATATTTTCCTGCTCAATGATAAATCAAGACATCTTTTTGGAGGTCCATGCAGGTTGGCTTCCATGATAGGTGACAGACACAGCTCTTCCACCAGGGGGCACTACCATAGCCTCACTTCCATCTAAACATACCTCTGGCTGACTGAGGTTGTCATTTTGATCACGCAGACTTGAATCTTTATGTGGGTATACCTTGAATAATATTGCATCTTGCACCGCTGTCTGACATAAACACAACATCAACACAGTCAGTATATAAGCTAATCTTCTTCCAAACCAGGCAAATTGAAAAAGGAAATCTACGACTTTTTCACACACCATACCTTAAATAGCATTCAAATTGAAACCACAACATAAAACAAAAATTTAAGTGAAACCTTTTTACAGTCATTTTTCACGTCACCTGCTTCATTTTTGTCGTTGCATTCTGCAGATACGGCCAGATTTAAAGGCATTTTGTCCATAATATCTAAGTTGCTGGTGCTTCTTATTTTTATTGTCAAAATACACTCTTTCCATGCATGTAGGTTCAGCTAAACTACTGGTTCCCTGTCTTAGAGACATTGAATCATATTGTATCTTGCACTGGGAGCACGGAGTTTGCCAATGCATGGATTCAAACTGCAGCAAGTAATTGACATGCGGCTCTGCATCATGCGACATTCTTTTTTTTTTTTAATGCCCGGTTTTTGTTTTTTTTTCCTCATTTCATTAATCTTGTCTTCATGTTTATTCTCACAGGCAGTCGATGCAAGATTGATATGCAAGAGACATTATATTTCATAAGGAAATGCCATTCCGTACAGACCAAAATGAGAGAAATCCTCAAAGATGCTGCTTCTTACTGACAGCTAAAGACACTGGCCGTGGCCCAATAAGTCACTTGGCCCAGTCTTACTGCCACACTCTGATCAATAGTGCCCTACTGGGGACCAGTGGGTAGTTCTGTTGTCCAAATGTCCCACGAAATGAAGTTTTTTCCCCCATGAATCTTTAAATTGCAACATCTCTGCTCTGTAATTTTAAAGGAAATATGAAAGAGAACTGAAGACACCCCCCCCCCCCAAAAAAAAAAATCAGGGAAAATCGTATGGAGATGACAGCAAATCTAATATATTCGGTACCCTCACTCACCCTGTCTTTGTCCAGGAGGACTGGGGGCACTAAAAGATCCCTCTTAACTGTACAAATCTGCTCTTGGAAAGCTGTGCCAAAATGGGCAAAACCTGTTACCGTGGTAACAGGGTTTAGTGCAACACCCTCTGAGACATGTTTGAAATTGACGATTTATACAGGCTCAATAATATTGACTTCTTTCTTCTGCATGTACCAGGATTATGTCACCTGCCTGCATGGTTGCTCCCACCAACCTTTCCACATAATCGTATGTTAGCTGCTGTCTGCTCGCAGGAGAAGCCCAGCCTGGGACGCCCGTCAGCACATTACTCCTCAAAGTTTGCAGCAATGTTCGTTATAAAATGCAGATTAACTCAATCCATACCAGTCCCTGATTTTTCCGTATATTTACCTAGATTTCAGATGACAATTGCATCTTCAAATTCTTCATGAAATGAGCTTTGGTTCAAGTACCAACATGTCTATAGTCTTAAGTCAGTGGTTCTGGCACTGCCTGGAAAGTCATGCTGCAGCTGCCACAAGTGCAGCTGCAGCATGACTTGCCAGCTGGCAGTGCCAGAACCACTGACAAAGGCCTATCACCATAGTATGGAATGAGTTGAAAAATCTTGCTTCTTATAAACAGCCCAAAGTTAAGTTTATGTTTTTTGTGGAGCAGAGTATATATCAAACTGTGTCTGATCAGCAAGCTATTTAACTTTTCAACTAAATACGATTTAAAATTGCCTTTTGAACATTGTCAAAGTCATGGACCAACTCCTGTTGCCAAAAAAATAAAAAATAAATGTCCTCCTCAAATAGAAGGGTGTATTCATTTTAGGACATTGGAGATAAAAAGCAGTTTGGTGCACAAAATACCAAACAAAGGCGATAACCTGAAAAGTATTAACCATTTCCCTCAAGCTGACCAAAACTGGCTGGAGATAAAACACTGTCTGCTTCAATGATTTCGTATTAATTTAAACGTTAATCAGAACTAATCTGAATTGGAATTGCAGATGAGCCCTGTCGAAATAACACATGCCAGGTCACAAATCTGGACATATATACATGTACTAAAGTCTGTGTGCCAACACAGACATTGTGTTTTTCTGAGATCTTCATTTCTTTCTTCCTTCTTTACTACCAAATTTTGTTCGCCAGTTTTCTCGAACACTATTACATTCAGAAATTTCAAACTTGGCATGATTATAGATCTATACATAGATTTGTGCCTTTTCATAAAGAGGAAAAAATATAATGAACATTATGCAAATTAGGGGCATCTGAAAATTTAAATCTTGAATATCTCGAAAAATATTATAGGTACAGCTAACCAATCCAGCTTCAATTCACATGCTTGTAACACTGTATGTTTTTGTAATTTATATGTGACATCTAAAGGTCAAAGGACAAGGTCATTTGGGCCTTTGAAATTTTCATTCAGCCATAGCTCTGTCCATTTTCATTCACTTTTCACCATGTTGGACCCAAATTGTAGGTATTGCAACACTGCATATTTTTGTAATTTATATGTAACCCCTAAAAGGGTCCATGTCATTCAGACCATTTAAATTTTCATCTATCTATCACTTCGTCAATTTTCATCCAATTTTAATCATCTTGGACTCAAATTGTAAGTATTGCAACACTGCACATTTTTGGAATTACATGTGACCTCTTAAAGGTAAAAGGTCAAGGTCATTTTTGCATTTGAAATTTTGTTCTGGCTGTAACTCCGTCAATTTTTTAACCAATTTTGATCATGTTGGGCTCTAATTGTAGATATTGTAACACTGAACATTTTTTGCAATTTACATGTGACCTCTAAAGGTCACAGGTCAATGTCATTTTAATCTTTGAAATTTTCATCCAGCCACAACTCTGTCAATTTTGATCCAATTTTCAACAATGTCGAACCCAAATTGTAGGTATTGCAACACCGCATCTTTATGTAATTTACATATAACCTCTAAAGGACAACGGTCAAGGTCATCCGGACCTTTGAAATTTTCATCCAGCCATAACTCAGCCACTTTTTATCCAATTGTAATCATGTTGGACGCAAATTGTGGGTATTGCAACACTGTACATTTTTGTAATTAACATGTAACCTCTAAAGGTCAGAGGTCAAGGTGATTTGTCCCTTTAGTACTTTCATTTAGACTTAACTTGGTCCATTTTCATCATATTTGATTCACGTGGGCTTAAATAGTAGATATTGTAACACTGTACATATTTGTAATTTACCTGTGACCTCTTAAGGTTAGAAGTCAAGGTCATTTGGGCCTTTGAAATTTTAGCTAGCCACCACTTAGTCAATTTTCATCCAATTTCAGTCCCATAGGGGTCAAATTGTACGTATTGCAACACTGCGCATTTTTGTAATTTACATGTGATTTCTACAGGTCAAAGGTCAAGGTTATTTGGACTTTGAAATTTTCATCTAGCCATAAACTTACTGGTATGTGAAGTACCAAAGGACAAAAGTTGTAGCATTTAATATTTACAACTTTTGAAGGCACACAGTCAGATTTGATTTGAAGCAAATCTTCTTTTCAATTTATTAGTGTTTTTTTAAATGTATTTGATAGTGGACATTCATATTAGTTGCAGTGCTGCTCTGACCCACATCTTTCCAATAGGAAATACCTGTATGCACATGTAGCGACAGATCCCTGTATCACACATGGCAAAATATGTTGTGCTTGCCCAGCTAACAACTTGGATAAAATTGACTTTAAAGTAAAGTCTTGCCATGCTCTGCCCACATACACAAAGCTTGGCCTAGAGGAAGGACTCCAAATACATTCTGAATATATATATATATATATATATATATATATATTATTTATTCCCAGAAAACCATCCCCCCCATTGCGAAGTGGTTTGGTGATATGTTTTGGCCAAAAATGGTTATGCATGTTACATAATAGCCCACAAAGTTGATGTTTTAATAGGATTTGCACACTTCGGCTCATGCCACTTAAAGTGTTTGCACTTGCCCTCTTCAAACTTGGCTGAGTAGTTAGTCACTAAAAAATACCTGAAGCTATTTCCTCGAGCCCTCACAATATAAACTTGAACTTCTTGTGCAGCTGCATTTGTCTTGTTTACTTAAAAAAAAAAAAATTCCCAGGGGAATGCCCAGGAGGTTCCTTCTTGAGAAGATATGCTTCTGCTCATACGGTCATTAAAAATATGATGAGGAACCTTGATTTTCTTTTCTTGACTTACAAAACACGGAATAGAATGCATCGACTTGTTGGGGTCCTCAGGCAAGCAAGCACGTGACTACAAGTATGTGTGACATTTTGCTGTACACATTTCTCTGGCTATACCAGACAATTATCATGAAACTGTACAAAATCACGGACTGGATGCTGCATTATGGTTGTATTATAATTGCGGAAATTGACACAGAGCGTATTCAGATTGATTAACTCACACGAACCTAATGCCCACCTATAGAATGCAATTTTTTTTTGCCAGTTAAAAATTACCAGCAAGCATTTGATGCAATTTGCTTTCTTCCTTGTCAGTAAGGATCAACTGCTAGGACACAACAAGATCAACCTACTTACAGAAGTAGCTCATTGTCGACAACGGTGCACTTGGACAGCAGTCGGACACTCTCCTATGCCTTTATTTTTCATTGCAATTGGAAATCTCTAATTTTTGAGGTACGAATGTCTTTTGACAGCCTCAAGACCTACAACATGCCAGGTGTACGAAAATGTTGCAGCCTGCTGTAGAATGTCTACAAATGTGGTATTTCTATGGGATCCTTTTATCTTCCTTCCATGACAGGACCATGTCACAGCACTTTTTAAACTGCCTTTTGGGTTCAAGGCTATGGCAGGACAAATGAGCTCCCTAATGGAGCTTCACTTTGCTAGAGGAAGTCCAACTTGTTGACAGATTTCAAAAATGCATGGTACCCATTTTCTTGAAAGATGCAAAAGTTGTGGCAGGATTACAGCACATCTTTGAAACATTAGGTTGGAGCAAGAACTGTCAAGGGTTAAAATACTAGCGAGGTGAGAAACAGTCATTATGAAATCTTTTTGTGTTAATTTGAATAGTTCAAAATCAAGTGCATGTCAGACTCCCGGATAACACATGCTGGTAACTTTCTAGCTTGAGTTTGCCTGCAAAGCATGCTTCACTCCCATTCATTCCAAATTAGGTGTGTCATACAATGCCGCACAGCAGGCAAAGTTATAGCATATGCTCTGATAACCCTGTTGGGTTGCTAAGTAGTTAACTCACTCCATACCAGTTCCTGATTTTTTTTCTGTGTATTTACCTATATTTAAGACGATAATTGCAAATTTAAATTCTTCATGAGAAGAGCTTTCGTTCAAGTACCAACTTGCCTATAGTCTTAAGTCAGTGGTTCTGGCACTGACCAAGAACTGTGACCATAGTATGGAATGAGTTAACAGGAAATGGATTTAATGCAAAGAATATGTGTATACAAAAAGTGTGTACAATGCAAAAGTTTGGCACAACTGGTCAGAACAGGGCAGTTTCAAAATGCAAATTTCACAGTATCAAATCTGCATATTCAGAGAATCACATTTTGTTTATCTTGAATACTTTTGTGCAAATAAGGTGTTAACCCTTTCCCCCTTGAATTAAGACTGAGTCAACAGCTTTCCTTGGCATGGGTTGGGCACTAAGTGCCCAGCCCGCGCCAAGGAAAGCTGTTGACCTGGGGCATGTGATCTTGATAAGTCTCATGTACATTTCTCAGTCAAATTGTTTTTCATAACAGTTGAAATTAGTTGAAAACACTGAAGCGGACGACATTTGACCACCAGCCGGTTTTGGCCGGTTTAAGGGGGAAAGGGTCAAGTGCTGTGCACCAATGTGTGCATACATATGTATATATACAGATGTACCAAGTTGCAAGTAAAATGCTGTGTGGTGCATGGTGTTGAAGTGCCCTTGCACTGATATGCAGCCAATTGTCAATGCCCACTCTTCATATTACAAACAATGAATGTCATTGGACAAGACACCATATTGTGTACAGTTTGCATTGTGCAGCTGTTGCTGTATCTGAGGTCTTCAGGGACAGTATCTGATGATGAAATATATTACTATAATTTTTAACTTGTATATATATATATATATATATTTTTTTTTTTTTGGGGGGGGGGCATGAAATCATTTAAAAAATACTGACACTTAGAGCCAAAACAAACCCGACTTAGAAATCTAACTCGACTTCTCAAATGAAACTTATTAAGAGTGAAAATATTTTGATGTAAACATTATTCAAACCAGATCAGTAGAACAAAAGTTACTGGCACTCTAAGTGCCACATATATTGTTGTCAGGAGGCTACCGTCTTCGCAGTAATATATCCCAGAATGCAGCAGTAATGACAAAGCAATCTCTCAAGGCTCCTTTTAAAAATTTTGACAAACAAACCTCTGTGAACTGTGATTACAAAAAAACCAAAAAACGTGTTACAATTGTAGCAGCACAAATGGGCAAGGGCACATACAATTAATCAATTTACTTTAAAAATTGTAAATTTAGCAGTCAATTTAAATATTAATAGTTTGCCTGTGATGACACTATGTCATCACTGTTGCATCATGGGATTGATATTTGACCAAGATGGCTGACTGCAGTGTTCAGGCAAAATGTAAGAATGTTGTATTTCTTTTGATCATAACTTATGTTTTACTGCTCTGATTGGCACCATGTTGACACTATGATATTCCTATTTTCAGTGGGCTTCATAGCAACTCAAGTTTCATATTAGGTTTGTTTTGGCTCAATAGTAAAACTGCACATGTGTAAACATATTTCAATACCAACTTGCCAGTGTTCTGAAACTTGTATGTGTAAGTGTCAGGGAAATGTCTCGCATGCAAAATATGAAGGTCAACACGAGTGCCATTTGTACAAAAATGCTGCACAACATGCAGTAAGCACTCCTGATGTAAATTCGTCTACCTAAGATATTGAATTTGACAAATGTCTTTGGTTGTGATGGTTTTTTTTATGTACTATCAAACCGACTTGTTGAATTTTGGTTTGCTCTGGTCCTCTGAAGCAACCATTTGATACCATGCAACAATCATCTTCAGCTCATTAGACCGAAATAAAGACTAAAACGAGCGCTGAAATTGTTTGCCCTACAAATATTTATATGCCACCAGGAATTTTCCGCTTGTGTAGAGTTAAATTGTTAATATTTACAAAACGTATAATGTATGCAAACTCACAGACACATCCACAAAACACTGCACATACCACGAGACATGACAAAACAAACAAAGGACAATAAAACGCTGAATGTTCCAAACAGTTTTTCTGTGGGACAACTGCAGGGATGTCCACTTTCATGACGATACACTTACTTCAGAACAGCCCTTTTTTTAAAATTTGCATTTCGTATCAAATATACCACAATGCAACACTCCAAACTCAACAGGCCTGGCTGATTAATATTCATGAGAATGAACTGCTAACCCTTGGAGTGCGAGTCACCACAACGGTCCCCTCACAATTGTTATAATCAGACTGCCTGCCAACTCTTCATGAACAGGCATCTGCCTGGTCTACATTACGTGGTTCTTGAGGAGAGCAAAGGGTGTAGGCAGCCCTCCTGGGCGCACGGTTGGCGCATTTGCACCGAAAATGCTGCCAGGAGGACCGTTGACTTTGTAACTTTTGCACTTGAAGGGTTAACATTCAAAACCATATATGCACTCTGCATGGCAAAATTAGGTCAAGGTCATCTGGCCTTAAAAAAATCATATATCACTCTGGGGAGCACTTTACTGATAACGTACTTGAAACCAAACTAAAATATTGCCACGAACAAATTTTGCAACAAAATGGCGACCAATCATCCAGGAATGCCGTGTTTTAGGTTAGATCATAACTTCTACCTATACCGAAGTCACAGTATAACTTTTTTTCTGTTAACTGGAAAACACATGACCTATTTCACTGTCAGTCTGAGACTAGAAATAAAGAATCAATACACTGGATTCACTCCAGATGTCTGACATTTTTTCTGGCAATTTCAGAATCATTCCAAGACATGTATTACTTCAGTGTGACAAAGAATGATTTCACTGACGACAAACATTTGTAAAAATAAACTTTTTTTTATTTTGAATGACATATCTATAATCATGACAACAGTTACACTGTTACAAGAATGATGGCGGCCAACTTTGGATCAGAGAGTTCAAATGCAGTTAAGTACTCTACTAGCAACCGAAAGGATGGGTACAAGTCAACCAATCATCAGTCACAACTACCTGACCCGACGGCCGAGGACAACAACAAATCTGGCACTAACAAATGTTTTCTCTTCGCTTGTGTCAGAAACAAAAAAAAGAAGGAAAATATGACCCACCAAACTGGGGTCGTAAAAAGTTCGTAGATGGTAGAAAGAGAAAATACCTGCTTCATTCCATAATCCACCATGTCCCCTGTCCCCGTCTGCTCATTTCAAATGAATAGGCGGAAAAAAAAAAAACTTGTAGAACATACATGGAAACTAGAGAAACTATATACTACTGAAACTACAACAAAAAATATATCCATGTCCAGAAAAAACGTGGTACAGGCAGAAGAGAAATCAGCCAGACATGACAATTTTGATTCTCCCCAGGTCAAGCTGTTTGGAATCTTCCGACAAAGGTATTGGGGATATTCCAGCAGGATACCAGGTGTCATAGCTTCGTTTAGATCTCGTTTTCATTTCAAACAAACGGCTGATACAGGGTTCAGACATACTTGTCAAAGCTTTTACCCTCACTTGCACAGTTCTTTCCTGATGTTACAAGTATCATTAAAAGGTTTTGGAAAAACATGTTTGTTTGTTTTTTTCCAGTCATTCACTCCCTTCAGGTCTTTCATTCACTAGCAAATGTCTGTTAAATGTAAATCGTTACATATCAAAAGATACAGCATTTAAAATCAAACTTAATAGTAGTCACTGTGATCTTTCAGGTGTTAAGTATAAGGTTATCAATGCACTGTAGAACTTCACATAGTAGTACCATGGCTTAACTGGAGGAAACCTTCTGCCTTACTGTATCTGCATGCAACTTTTCCCCATTAAAAATGACCAGCAATATTCAGTGTCACAAATGCCGTCAGTTCCTTTCTCTTCCCATCAATTAGGATATAGATGAACTCGTCAACAGGTTTCCTTGGCAGACTGCAGGTACAATGCACCGAGAGTGTCCCAAGCAAAGCTGAGGACCCGGGTTCCCAGAGGGTCACAATGAAACATGTGGGGGAAACTCTTCCCTTAACTCATTCCATTCCAGTCCCTGATTTTTCTGTATAGTTACCTAGATTTAAGACAATTGCATATTTAAATTCTTCATAGAAAGAGCTTGTGTTCAAGTACCAACATGCCTATAGTCTTAAGTCTGTGGTTCTGCCACTGCCTGGCGAGTCATGCTGCAGCTGCCCTTGTGGCAGCCGCAGCATGACTTGCCAGGCAGTGCCAAAACCACTGACCAAGACCTGCGACCATAGTATGAATGAGTTAAGGTGGGACAAATATGGCTCCTAACCAAATGTGTCCTCTGCTTCAATGTTTTTTTTTTCTTTTTTCTTTTGACTATTTTCAAAAGTAACTAAAACAATTTCAATGTGAGCTGTTGATGATAACATGCCCCACATCAACAGCTTCCCTTGGCATCGGTGGTCACTAAATGTCCAACCCACACCTAGGAAAGCTGTTGACTCAGTCTTAATACAAGGGGACAGAATCAACCCTTTCCTGTTCAAATTGCTCCAAAGCCCCCCCCCCCCCCCCCATGTAAATTGTTGTCTCCCTTAATGTTTTTACTCAAATTTCTCGTTAGTACAAAACATTTTTGCTGAGATTTCTAGGTGAGACAAGTCAAGATGGCACGCCCTAGGTCAATAGCTTCCCTTGGCAACGGCTGGGTGCTATGTGCCCTACCTGTGCCAAAGAAAGCTGTTGACTCAGTTGTAATCTGACCAGGAATAGGTGAAAGTACAGATGCACCAGTCACATGATGCCAATGATGACCTTAACGCATCAATATGCATTTAACCCATAATTTGGAGTCAGCAAATTCATAACCCAATTTGAAATATATATTTTTTTCTGAAATGTTCACATAAAACAAAACTTAATCATAATCAGAAATTTTTTTGAAAAATAATAAAATGAATGAATGAATGAATGAATGAATGAATGAATGAATGAATGAATGAATAAATAAATAAATAAATAAATAAATAAATGAATAAATGAATAAATAAATAAATAAATAAATACTTAAACCCCCTGTGTGAAAACAGAATTTGCAGGCACACCCACGCTGTTCCGGGACAGTAGCATAATATCACTACTGGCACATAATGCTTCGGCCCACAGGAAACCATGACATGGCATATCACTTTTTAAATGCCTCAAATTTTGACAAGTCCTAAATTTCAAGACTCTTTGAAACTGGTTGTTGAGCCATGGTGCTGCGTGTACAAATAAATATTCCTCCAAAGAGAAGGTATCAGTCAGTGTACGTAGCTACGTGTATGGCGTGGCACAAAATGACTATAAGCGTGTGCAACAAGGAGCATTATGCTGCTAGCAGGCGTGTACATTAGAGTGGTGCTGCGCGACTTTGTGCAGTGAAAAGTGAACATTTTGACACTTGCCAACAACATGGACAGAAGTGAGTAGCTCTGACAAGACCATGCTGTGTAATCGACAATGACGTCTACAAGAATACTCCACATACACAACTTTTGCTATGAAGATTCAATGAAAATTATATCCAATGCCATAGAAAGGAATCCAATGCAGGCGAAAAGGGTTGCAAGTCCCCCTCTGACCCCCTAACCCACAAACACAGACTTATCACTTGTACTGCCATCAATTTATAGGTTTCAGAGGATATAATCTCTGGCAAATTTGGTGCATCATTTTAGTGATACATGCATGTGCCGCAACAAATTTAATAGCACCTTTACAAAGATTTTTTTTTTTTTTCAAATGAGAAAAGTATTGACACAAGAAGTTTCTGTGGGGTAAAGGGTTACTAGAAAATAGAGCAATAGGGGAGAGTGGCTGGGCTGAAGCAAGCCCTCGAAACACGGACTACGTAAACGTAGCACGTACAATTTCCCAGATTCAATACATTGGCAGGGAAACTGACCAAGACGAGAAGACTGTGTTCATTGACAAATTGCAATGGCATTCCACCAAATCTCTCCTGTATTGATTTGCTACATTCTAAAATCTATACCAGCAAGGCACAGAGCTTCCTACAAGGGATTCTGCCCATGCACTTCACCCAAGGGGGCAGATTCAATCAACAATTTTATCAAAACCAAGGTCACTGAATTTGGATCTCAGGGTCAAAAACTGCAGATCGCTTTCAGGTCTCTTGCTAAATGCATCACACAATATCAGAAAACCGCAAGAGTGTTGCGCATATTCATTTACTTTATATGCTTCTCTCCATTTTCCTGTCCTTTTGGAATGTACTCTCCACCCGAACAGTTTAACTGTTACCCTGCAACATCATAATTTGCCATAGATTCCAACCTGTGGAATATGTCCGCACCCAGATGGAATGGACGCCTGGAAAACCCGTGTGCGTGCATTCCATGATTTTGCCATCTTTAACTGACTTGGGACAAGAATCCAATCAGGAATCACTGTACGTGAAGGGATAGCCAAATTGACACTACGTCCTTATGTTTCAGGCGGCGAAGTTAAATGCCAAACTCTTAAAAGGGGAACTAGTCACCCCCATCTTCATCTGGTGTCTGACATTGCAGACAATTAATCACTTTTAATGTCTACTTAGCGGCTCTCAATAGGAGCTGCCCATTGTGACTGCTGCCTTTGAGGCATGTTGGACCCACATGCCTCCATCAATCAGGGGAGAAGTCAGTATTTGCAGTCTGCAGTTAAGATGTAATTGAAAGCTAATTGGTTGGAATTTGTACCAGAAGTGGCTGCGGTATATTGGCTAAATGGCACTTTTTACATGTAGCACTTTGCACACACTGTTATCCACGAGGCACACACAGTACATGTATTGGCTTTTGCTATTTTTCTCTCTTAAACTGGAAAAAACCAGCTGAAGATACAATGTTGTCTGCTTCAATGATCTTTTTAATCAGTTTCAGTCTTAATAAAGCAAAAAGACTGACTGTGAATTGAGGATGAGTTTGTCTCAATAACATGTCCTCAGTCAACAACTTTCCATATGGGGGGAATCCACTTTGTATCGAACAATTCCAGGGCTATTGCCACTGGTAATCTGGCCACCAACCATGATTCATAGCTTTCTTTGGCATGCAAGTTTAACATCAGCCAAATCATTTTCTCTTAATGAAACCCCACACAATTCAAGCTGGTTTGACTTCCCCCACATATTACCGAAGTAAATGATCTAAAAGCCCTCACACTGGACACTTTACCACAATCCACTACAGCACAGCCACAAGTAGAACTGGTTGAAAAAGCTCTGCCCAATTTGTCGGGGATATCCAAAAAAAAAATAAAATAAAATAAAATAAATAAATAACGGCACATAACTAAAGTAAAATAACCCTATTCAAAAGAACATACTCTCATTAGTTGGCCATTCTCAGCAACAGATTGAAAGGTTATGTATCTACTGAAGGCAAAACTGTTTCGGGGAAATCCCCAGGGAGACATCTCACGATACTGACCAGCATCCTTTGCAAGGCTTCCACGGTTTTGTTGGCAACGCTGACCCCGTTGATTTCTCGAATTTCATCTCCAACATGCAGTGTGCCTGTAACACAGCAAGGAGAACAAAAGTCAAAATTCCCGTTCTGTCAATGTGGTGGTTGGTATGCAAAACATTTCACCATTTAAGGCAGTGCACTTTTATCAGATGGTGTTTGATATATATATATATATATAATTTTGCAGAGATCACAAACACATTGCATTTGACAAAAAAATTTGTCAATTATGTATGTGCGGAGAAAGTAGATGGGCCACACCTCATTAATATACTGTCCTGTTTGCAATGATGTTTAAAGCAAAGTCACTATCTTGTAATGTTGAAACTACTGCTGGTTAATGCACCGGTATCTCCAAATGAGATGCTTATGATCCAGAAACAAACCTTCTTTCCAGCACAGGCCAATTTCCGTCATATACACAAGTTCTTTATTAAACCACTTCCGCCCTCTAGGGGCCAACAGTTACATTGGAATTCCATGGTGTCCTCTGTGGGCAAACAGCATGACTAAAGACTACAAAGACTAATATACAATATACAGCATAGCTTTACATGAATCACAAGAATATGTATGTACAAATCTATATTTTCCTTCATATGCCACCAATAAGTTATTGAGCTCTGGTTTGGAAGCACGTCCAAACATATCCACCAAGTGCTTTTAGCAATTTTTCTCTTGACTTAAACATGTAGAAAACTTTCTGTTCTTGGGTCATCAGGTTAAAAAATCTGGTTTCATTTTGACATTGTTGCAGTAGTTCTTCTCTTGGTAACATGTGTTTTTTGCATTCAAATATAAAATGGTATTCATCATCAATTTGATCCATATCACAGTGTTTACAGAGTCTGTCATCAAGTGGTGTCCCATTATGTCTGCCAGATTCAATATGTAATTTATGGGCACTTGTTCTTAATCTCGTTAGAGGGGCTCCATGCTGTGGGTTTTTAATAACATCTAGATATTCTTCATATGAGAATTCACTTTTGCATATTCTATAAAATCTTAGTTTGTTTCCTTTGAAATTGGTGTCTTGGTTTTTATTTAGTGTTTCATACCACAGTTTATAAAATTATTGTTTCATTGCTTCACCCACTTCTTTCCAGTTATGTTTTGTCTACTTGGGAGCCAAATTCCGAGAGAACAATATTGATATTACCCAGATATGTGCATTTATCTGATTTATGTTTAACTGCTTCCTTGTATGCACATCCTACCAGACTGTCATCTTCCCCATTTTGAATGTAGTCCATATACTTTATTATATGTTTCCATATATTAATATACAGTAGATATCTCCCTAATTCGCTATAGACTGCCGTATTAGTGGTTTTTCCGTGTACATTCAGAATATACTTACAAAAATGTAGTTGTAATTTTTCAAATTTTGAATCACGGTTTTTTCTTTTCAAAGCAAAACTCCTTTCACTTTGTGTTGCACCCACTGTTAAGAGCTCCCCATATTTCACAACCATAGGTTAGTATTGGTTGAATTAATGTGTCAAAAAATTTCAGACCCAGCTTGGGGTTGGGATTACTGTTGTTTAATGAACTTTTAAGGTGGAACAAAGCTTTTTGGGCTTTTCTATAGAGAGTATCCATAGCAAGAGTAAAAGTTCCACTGGCTGTCAGCACAATCCCAAGATATTGGTACTCCTTGACATTTTCTAATTCGATTCTTCCATATTTGTACTTATTTGAACCATTCTGCCCATGTGAATTAAATTCAACGAGTTTGGTTTTTTGTATATTTACATTTAAATGCCATTCTGAACAATATTCATGTAATTTATTCAGTTGTGTTTGTAGTTTTAGGGGGCAGGTTGATAATAATGCTAAGTCATCTGCATACATTAGACAGTTGTAATACACAACTCACCACAGCTCATTTCTAATCCTGTCATCATTTCCTATAGATTTCCTTCACATATCATTGACATCACTTCTTGCATCATTTGTGACCTGTATGTTTGATGACATCATTTCGTGTTTCTTGTCATGACCTACATGCGTGTCCTTTTCTGACGTAGTATCACCATTGTTTCCTGACTAACTATGCTGTGAGCACCTCCACTCAGATTACCTGATCCTAGTGCCCTTCCGTAGGGTTGTTCTGACCTCCATTTCTCCTGCCAAGGCTGACTGACACTTCAAAGAGTGCCCATCTATCCAGTCTAATTACCATTACCATTATGTTTATATCCGTTCTTTGCCCAAAAATTGCAGGAAAAGTAAACACTTTAAAGAAGATAAAACATTTCCTTCCATTCCATATAAGAAAACTGTGCTATAATGCTTACATCCTGCCACACTTTGATTTCTGTTGTACAATTCGGGGTGGAAGCAACAAGAAATTACATGATCAATTAACTCTTACAGAGCCAATTTAGAGACTGAGTCAACAGCTTTCCTTGGGGCACTTTCCGCACGCTGCACGGAAAGTGCCCCAAGGAAAGTTGTTGACCTGGACCAAATTTTTCAATGGGAACATAGGCATGCTGGTACTTGAATGAAAGGTCTTTTAATGAGGAATATGAATCTGGAATCATTACAGTAATCCAGCTTCATCAGCACAGCTTAAGCCGTGACTGGCACTCAAAGGGTTAAGAAGGCTTCATAAATTTTCTGCATATCAGGTCCTTAAGATCAATGTCACGCACAGTTATAAAAGTCTGTTGGACAAACTGCAATGGTTAACCCTTGATGAAAGGATTCATTACAGGAAAGCACAATTAAAAAAGGGTATAAAATAGTGAATAGTACGGCACCAATGTATCTGAAGGACCTATTTTCATATGTGAAAGACAGATGTTATATGAATTTAAGATCATCAACCAACGACCACCTCCATCTACCAAAACCCAGGACAAATTACCTGAAATCCTCATTTGTGTATTCAGGGGTCATTCTATGGAACTCTCTTCCATACACTGTAAAGCATTCTAAAACTTTCGACAGTTTCAAGAATGAATGTTTTAGTTACATATTGTCAACAAGAAAGAAAGGGTCAGAAGTTTAATTTTTGTGTATATATTTGTCATATTTATGGTACTGACTGCTAAGATCTCATGTTACTGGTATATCACCGTCATGATTGTATACCAAATTGAAAGTTTTGAGGGCCCTGGGGGAGTTTAGGGAAATGTATCTGCATCAACCTAACCAGGTATTTTATATATATGTCATCATCGAGAGAACACTTAGGCCAACTGATTACATTACCATTGCTATCTTACTTTCTCTATGTAACCTCTGTCAGTCTTGACCGGAAGAAAAAATGAGTTCTTCATGTTCATTTTGGGAATAAGCTATATTATCTAATCAACATGTTACTCATCAAAATCAGCCTATGAAAAATGTATTTATGCATGTCTCTGGTCTTGAGGCCTGAGCACAGAGTGTTTTGGTAATTATCATTACAGTAAGAGAAAGTGACAATAAAGCATGCAGGGAGAATGTGCACTCAGGGATTGAATTGCAGGCTTCAGTGCACTCACATCGACTGTTTGATATTTTCAAATGGGATTGAGAATGCAAGGTTGTCTGCAGCAGGGGCCACCACTTCATCAACCTTTGACGACATGACTTTCTCTTGCCTCCCGTGATTAACGTCTGTGATAACACATAAGTTCCTGTTGTTTCTTTATGACTTACATCTGTAAATCATTAACAAAACTTCCTGCATCTTAATTTCCATTATTGCCTCCAAAGCTGACCCAAGCTGCATATTTTGTCTACTCCACTGTGCAAGTGTAGTAACACGGAACTTGGTCTGCTTTGCAGGCAATTTCCATTACCATTTTTCATATTATGTCCACATTCTTTTCATCGCTGACAATCTTAGTTTCCTGACCTACAACTTCAGTGACATCACCAGCTCCACTGTTTCGTGACCGACATTCTTTGATGATGCCACTTCAGCTTGGCTTTTCATAATTGGCATCTTGATGACATCACTTCCTGTTAATCACTCACCTTGTCTGTGGATCATTCCTCCATGCATTATGCGTGCAACGATGCAACGGCCTTCATCGTTCATTTTAAGAGTGATTCCCTGCAAACAGGCAACAAAATGCCATTATGAATGCACTGGGAAATATTTTTAAACGATCTGAAGTTTAACAACAAAGAGTGAAAGATTGCCACAACCTAACTCACCACTGACAATCTGGTCATTTGGGCCAGCATTTGAGAACAATAGAGTGACACAAGCCCTAGTCCAGAGTCATATATCTACCAGCTACAATTAATGTTTTATGTCTTATCAGACGAGCAAAATGCAAGCAATTTTTCTCCTGAAGTACAAAATTCACCAGTTGGGCAACAACAAAACTGATCCCTTTTCTCTTATCTTCAGATTAATTCACTCCAATATCTACTTTCTGAATTTTGCTCAAAAAATGATTCAGATTTCAGATTAGAATTCAAACATTTTCAAAATATCTTGAACAATGTGAAACCCTGCACATTTTCTAGACATTCTCAAGGAACTCCTGTTGACACATGCTCTGTAAATGACACCAAAGAACGTACCATAGGTTCATCTGTGTTTTTCTGGAACTGCACCAGTCTAACTCTTGTGACGTTCTCCATTTCCACATCACCATTAGGACTGTCAGGTTCCGCGTCCCCATTCAAGTAAGGCGTGACTGGCGGAGGGGTCACACGGATAGCATCTTCTCCGTAGACTTCATGAGCTACCACGTCGTGTGCTTGTAATAAGGCCTGCAAGACACAAACACGTACATCTGTCAGCTCCTGTTATGTCATTTGCGTTGTCTAACTACCCCGAGAGCTTACACTGTACCGTGTGTACCCAGCTTGAATGCACATCCTGCGTCTGGATAAGACAACTACACGTAATAATATTCTCAAAGTACGATGACAACAAAAACCCCTGGTTTTGTGTTGTCATGCCATCCATCATGCCCATACATGTACATCATGATCACCTGCTTGCCTGTGCAAACAGCGGAATTTTCATCATCAAAATTTGAAAGCCCCTGTCACTTGACTGGGACTACACCTGCATGCATCCCACATGTACGCATCCGCAGTGTCTCCAGTTTTTCATTGATAGGCAGTTTACAGTGAATACATGAAGGTGCAAAGAAAACACAATGTCTCAAGTCCTCATCTGTGGGTATATAAAGTGTTGTGCCGACTGGTACAGTTTTTTACTGCCTTGCTTCCTGAGTGTTTTGGGCTTGTAGTACAAGGCAAGATGTGTGTTATTGACCTGCTTCCTGAGAACAGTCTTACTCTGGTCCCCAGGAAACTAATGAATGGAAAAAGCCGAGATTCAAGTCGTAGAGGGCAGCACTGCGGGAAAAAAGTTGTCACCTGACCTATTCCGACCAATACTCTAGTCAGGGTACACCGCATGATACATGTACCTCCTGACCAGTGGTACTGTCTGCTACTTCCTGTCCCTGGGCATATGCCAGTGTGCTGACCAGTTATACATTGTACTTGAGAGTATTACTGACCTGCTGCCAGAGAATATGAGAATTATTGCACGGCTTCTTCAGTAAATGAAATGTTAATCATGCTAACAGTTACACATATTAATGACATGCTTCCTTTGTACATAACAGGATGTATCTTCCCAACAAGAGTGTTACTGCCCTCTTTCTTGAGTTAATAATGTGCTAAAGCCAAGGTCGACTTGCTCAAGTCTCACTGGACTGTCTTCCGTATTTTATTTCAAAAATAAACTCATTGCAAAATAAAACTTGAAGTGAAACCTGTCACACATATTGTAGCCTTACACTGTTATAACACAGGTAGACCCATAAACCTAGCTGATTGGCTTGAAACTAGTCTACAACCAGATAAAATTGCCTACAGATGATTAGCGCCTGGCGGTATGCACTGTGTTTTTTATGACACAGACAAGCGAGTGGTAATAACGCACCCTTCTTCAGAATCTGTTAATTAAGCTACTGTGTAATGAAGGGTTAATTGCAAGGCACCGCGTTAGGCGGAGGGCGTCCAGTGAGACTTGTAAAGCTTGACGGCTTGTCGCTGATATGAATTATAGTGGCACCTGCCATATGCCACCACTGCCATGAGCAGCCACTTTACTTTTATGGTCACTAGGCTCGCTTGAGTGGCTAGTGACTAAAATAACCACCCATTCATCAAAGACCACTTGCCACTTAGCCTTATCACAATGATAATGGGATTAGAACTGACTAGGACTCAATGACTGCTACTGTTGAAACCGGCATGGCGGCAGTGTTGACCAGTTAAAAAAAAAATGACAGTAGGGCCTACTTAATAACACTATACTGTGTAGGTGGCAAATTATAATACAGTTAACTTTGTGGAGGGAAAAATGTATTGCACTTCTGGGTAGGACTGCAGGATGGGAAAATAGGAACATGAACCAGGGACTTGTGCTAGTCTTAGGCCAAGGGGACTAACTGTGTGTTACTGCCCTGCGGTTTCAATCTTTAAGTTAAACATAGTGACCTCTTGGCCACTCAAAGGATAAAGTAGTTTATCCCATATATGTGTAGTCCAGAGTAACCATGGATGGGCCATTGGCACACCCTGTAGAATTTATTGCCAATCCACATGCCCATGTAGAGTGGTTGTGTGCATGCCCTACTTTCGCACTGGCCAAACCCTGCCCACTTTTTCATGCACACGCATCTTGGATGTTGATTTATCATCTGCTATAGTATTTGTCACAGATCACTGTTTCAATACAATACTATCATTTTTTTTTATTTGAAATGGTGGAGAATATTCTGGACTATACTGTAAATTGCTTTAATTTCGCTGTATTCTTATTTTCGCTTATTTCGCTGATGGCACAAAACCGTGAAAATAAAAACACAGTGAAATAGTATTTTAACATTGTTTGAATCGGAATTATGTCCAAAACAGTGGAATTGAAACTACAGTGAAATGTCAAAAATACAAAAACCGTGAAAATTTCTACACGCGAAAATAAAGCAATTTACAGTACATACAAGGGATAAAAATAAAACAACACTCTTGTAATTACCTGGCTGTAAATTCTGCATTTTTATCATGATGTCATTTCCAAAACTAGAAAGGTGTACCGGAAAAAAAGATGAAATGTCTTCCCTACTAGTTTAAACTGGTATATATTAAGTAGAGTTTCTGTCCTTTGATTCGGTAGCAAAGCTCTTGATTACTAGAACAATGACCAGGTCATAAAGGGCCCTGCAAGCATCATACTTTTATGATTGCGACTTTTCCTGAAGGTCAACCTTCGTTTGACCTCAAGATCAGGAAAAGCATTACGTAGCAAAGACATATAAAAGTAACGTTAAATCTTACACTGTTGAAACTTTGATAGATGCTATAAAATTTCTCTTGGATAATACTTTTGTTCAATGCGGACCATTGGTTTTTCAACAAATAAAAGGCATTGCAATGGGCAGCAACTGCTCCACTTTACTGGCAGATTTATATTTAACCTGGCTTGAATTTAAGTATATGAATAAATTGATGAAAAAGGACTTTCAAATGGCTACAAAATTATCAAACAACGCAAGATATATTGATGACATAGCTTGCGTAAATGTACAAAATTTCAGTGAAATTGCTAAAGAAATTTACCCAAAAGATATCCCTTTGGAGGGTAACAATTCAGATGGTTTCAGAGATGTGTTTTTGGACTTGGATATTCAGGTCACTAATGACAGGTTTTGTATTAAAGTCTATCACAAAATAGATGAGTTTAACTTTGAAGTGGTTAATTATCCTTTCCCGGACAGTAATATTTCGGAAACTATTGGATATAATACGTTTTTGTCACAGATTTTGAGATTTGGTCGTATTTGTTCTAAATTTCAGGACTTTGCATCTAGAACCAAATTTATTTACAATAAACTTGAGTCAAGAGGATTCAAAGATGTGCTTTTGATCAAATATTTCTACAAATTTTGCTGTAAATATCCCGAGATGGTTAGAAAGTTTGGCTTCAATAATTTTAGAGATTTTAGACTTGCCTGTTTTGCTACTTAATTTTATCTTTTGGCATCATTCTGTTTTAATGTTCACCTTTCAGACATTTTAGGCTAGCTTGTTTTCTGTTAGGTCAAACCCCCAGGGGCTATAGGTAGCAAGCAGCTACTGACGACAGTTACAAGCTCGCCTAATTGTGCTTGATATCTGTTTAAGAAATATTACATTTTCGTTGCATTCTCTTGACTTAAGTACAAATAATGACTTTCATTCTTTTCTGACTTGCCCTATAATTTAGCTGTTAATATCCTAAGATTATTAGAAAGTTTGGCTACAATAATTTACAGTTTTTAGACTTGTCGGTTTTGCTACTTAATTTTATCTTTTGGCATCATTCTGTTTTAATGTTCACCTTTCAGACATTTTAGGCTAGCTTGTTTTCTGTTAGGTCAACCCCCCAGGGGCTATAGGTAGCAAGCAGCTACTGACGACAGTTACAAGCTTGCCTAATTGTACTCAAAATCCTGTTAAGAAAAATTGTTTTGATAACATGTTTTTTTACATAAATGCTAATGACTTTCATTCTTTTCTGACATGCCTAAATGCACATTTACTCAAAATTGACAGTATTTTCTTAAATGTCACAAACCTGACACATTAAGTTGATACATTGACTCAGAGTTGGCAGTTAAATAGAGCTTAATTGTTTGGGGGGTAGGTGTCATCACAGAGTTTGTTTTACATTTCTGGTGCAGGATGTCCATTGTTACAGTCCTTGTTGGGATTTCCCTTGGTTTGTACAGGTGGTCTAGTTGCAACTGTTTATTTTACTAACACTGGGACTGAATATAAGGCCCCAGCTTGTTTCCACTTCAGTTATACACTGGCGGGTGGTTTAACTAGGATAAACTGTCCAGCCAGAAAGGGTACATATTCGTTCAGGGGTAAGTCAAATTGTTCTTATCTGAACCTGTACTATACAAATTTAGTAATTATGGTTTGTTTGACAGGGGTTCTTCTTTCATAACGAAGCTCTGCATTTATAAGCAAAACTTCATGTATTTAGCTAATTCATCATTTGCCACGTTCTTATTTATTCTTTATTATGTGGGTTGTCTTTGCTGAATATTTAGCTTAGACAAGGAGCCGCTACTCAGAGAGACATGTACGGGTAAAAGGCTCCGAAACATGTTGAGTAGTTACCCGCTGAAGACCCTTTAATTTATTTGGGCTGATACAGCCTATGTCAAAATTTTACAGAGGAACGTGTGCAATATAGACAATAGTAATTCCATATGTATACAGGTTAGACAGGGACAGGTTAGCTTATGGAGAGTAAAGAGTTCGAACTGCGGAATAGGATATTGACTACTAGGAAGTGGTTCTGGGCAAAAAGACACAAATACAATATAAATATATATTGTGACCAGCGTTCTGGAGATATCGCATAAAACTCCATTTTAGTTGTAAGTCCCTGTCACCTTGATCTTGAGGTCAAGGTCACCCATAAACAATCCCAGCCAAGGCTTAACCTAGATGCATATTTTGACCACCTTTGAAGGCAAGTGAATAATAATGAGGAAAGTTATTATCTGGAAACGAAAAACGGACAGACGGACAGACAGACTGGTTGATAATTATACAGCTCCTGTATCTTCGATGCAGGGCCCTAAATATCATTCTCCATTAAACAGAGAAGCAGGTGACGTTTACAATACCAAACCATTTCTGCTCACTTTTAATGGATGGAATTTGGCTGTGGAGACTTTGATATCAGCTTTATGAGGACTGAAAATGGCAGAGCATACTACGGCACAAAGCAATGACTGGCACAGCCAATGTCGACCTGCAGGTATAAAGCCAGTCACTGATGACCTACAATAAGCGGAAGGGGGTGGAGGGGGGCAAACATTTCTGATGGAAGAGCCAGTGGAGAACTTAATGAAAGAAGACAACTTATCAAAGAGCCAGAGAAGGACTGAGTGGTAGCCACTTCCACCCTCTCCTCACATGACACATGACAATTAAACTTTATCAACTCGGACATAAACGATGCTAGTAGGCTACTGGCCCAATGAAACAACATTAATAACAAATTATGCACAGCTCAGAATCTACACAGGAGTACATTGATACCAGCAATCATGTGAGGGTTATAATTTCAAATGAAGAGTTCCAACTGACCGTCCACTCTGTAGATATACATTGACTTGAAGCATGCTGTGTCGTCCAGGTTCCCAGTATCACCTCTTCAGAAATTAAGCCCATGTTCACTTAATAATCTTACCAGTCAAAGCACTGGCTTTTTTAATCAATTACTGTTGATAATTTTCTCCGTGGCACAACAAGGGAGGCTCTGGCATAAGAATAATGCTTAGGCAAAGTCTCTGATGGTACCTGTCACCAGAATTTTCGTTATTTCTGTTGGGGGGGGGGGGGGGGGAGGAAGGAGGGGGGAGGGCATGGCATAAGAAACAGGCTGTTAATTTACGATAATGCAGGCATTCCTGCAGGACAAAAACTGACTTTAGCAGGAGATGGTGACGGGAATTGGTAAAAAAAAAAAAAAAATCTTGCCCGAGTTAATGTTAACCCTTAAAGTGCTGATTTAAGATTGAGTCAACAGCTTTCCTCGGGACACTTTGCGCACATTGAGCGCAAAGTGTCCTGAGGAAAGCTGTTGACTAAGACTAATTTTTGCTTCAGACAAGGCTTGCTGGTATTTGAATGAAAGGTATCTTCATGAGGAATTTGACTCTTTTAACCATTATATGTTTAATGGTAATGAAAAAGCAGCTATAGCAGTAATTAGCACTTTAGGGGTTAAAAAGGTCTATCAATTACTCATCCTTTTTTTTTTGTTTCTTTGGAGGGCATATACAGTTTACATTTACACAGTAAACACCAATCTATCTGTTTTTTTCTATCCATACCATATTTGCTGAAAAACTCATTATGAATCAAAATTCTGAGCAAGGAAGCAACCAATTTCCTTTTATGCAATTTCTCCCAGAGGATGTTTTTTCCTACGCAAATATAAGAATAATGGATGGTCCACCTCTGCACCCAGGTTACAGAGTGTGCTGCACTCCAGTCAAAAACTGTATGTTCCTACAGCAGTATGTAGTTGGGAACAAAGGGTAACTTCATGACATACATGCATAATGACCACAATTTATACTCCTTTTTGACTTGCAATTTTGCACACCAATAGCCCCCCCCTTGTAGCCAAAACTTTATGCATACCAAAATATCCATTTGGTCACTTTTGTTGGTATCAGTTGGCTCTCAAGACCTGTAGTTTCACCTCGACCTCAGCAGCCGTGTCCCTGACGTATATAAATGGCTCATGGCAAGACAGTACATAAACATGTTTTGGGGGGTCATCTGTAGGGATATTATTCTTAATGAAAGAGCAACCTTAATATCATAGAGTTTCCATTGCAGATTTATCAGTGCCAGAGGGTTAATCATCTCATGCTTAACCAATTGCCACCTGCAGCCAGGTGATTGCTTTAATCTTTATACTATATTCAAGTTGTAAATCTGTGGCCAAGGAACCTGGCCAAAGCAAAGACATGAGACTTATGAGGGATGGTTTAACCCTTAAAGCGCTGATTTAACACTGAGTCAACAGCTTTCCTTGGGACACTTTGCATGCAAAGAAAAGCTGTTGACTAAGACTACTTTTTGCTTTAGACTAGGTAACTTGCAACTTAAGTTTGTCCACACCTTAATAAATACATGCACATTGAACATCAATATGCACACGTTTCACTTGTTGCAGTCATTTTGTGCCCCAGATTGACAAAGCATGGGAATCTGGCATTGATGTGGTAATTTTTTTACTTCATAACATAAATGGGTTTAGCATCATATAGAATAAATGTGTTTAGCATCATATTTAAAAGTCTTGTAATTATGCAAAAAATTAGGGGCAATTACTCAAAATGTTAAAAGCTCCATCTCTTCCAACCTATTACAGATAGACAAAAAATTTAAAGTGGTACATACAGGTTTGTGATGCCTGTCAACCTAATGGACAGTGAACAAAAATTGTAGCATTTAAAATTATGCTAATTAGCAGTACTTGAAACATTTAAAGTTAAATATCTCCAAAACTATTACAAATAGTGGTGCCAATCCTAATTTTATTTGTAGGTTTGTGACATAGCTGCAAACACAAGATTGAATTCTTGAATAACTTTTAACCTATAACAGATAGAGGTGTCATTCCAACTTCACTATGTAGGTTTGTGACACAGCTGCATCCAATGAAACATGAACAAAAGTTGTAGCATTTGATTTTATGCAAATTAGGTGAATAAACAAAAATTTAAATCTTGACTAACTTGCAAACTATTAAAGACTGAGGTGTCATTCAAACTTCAGTTGACAGATTTGTAAAATAGTTGCATCCAATGAACCATGAATCAAAGTTGTAGCAGTTTGATTTATGGAAATTGGGCAAATACACAAAATTCAAATCTTGAATAGCTTCAAATCTATTATATAATAGATGGAAGTGCCTTTCCAACTTCAATTTATAGGTTTTTGGCATAGCCACATGAAAAAAAAATATTGTTGCCGGAGTTAAATACGTACTGAATAGGCAATCTTTAAAAGTTTTTTTCTGGGCACACAAACTGATTTGCAGCTGACAAGCAAATCAAATTTTTCTAGTTTACCCTCTGCCTTTGCTGACAAATGTCATTTTTGAAATGAAACGCAATTTGCTACAATTTTCAGGATGAAGAAAAAACAGTTGATTTACCGCCGCATAAAGTTGCCCTAATTTTGTGGACTTTGTGACTGGGTGCCAAGAGTGCCTGCCCTCAACATCAAATTTCAAAGCACTCTCCCCCCCCCCCTTCATTTTTTTTAACTCTTTCCGTGCCACATTCTGGACTAAGTCAACAGCCTTCCTGGGCCTGCTTTAGGCACAGTTAATCCAAAGTGCATCCAGGAATGCTGTTGACCTGGTCTATTACATTCTATGTTACTACAGGCATGATGGTACTTGAATGAAAGGTCTTTTTACAAGGAACATGAATCTAGCGCCTTTATTGTAATTCAAAGCAGTTTTTTTTTTTTTTTTTGAGTTTTAAGTAGTTTGACTTTAGTTGCAGTTGGAACTGAAAGCGTTAAAAGCAACTCTCCAACTATAGAAAAAAATTAGGATGGATAAATAGACCCAAATAAATAAGACAACTAAAACAAACACACAAATAAATAAAATAAACTACATAAAAGCTGTTGTTTTAAGAGTCATTCATAATGTCTAATTGGCTACTTCTGGTCATTTTACAAACCTACAACTTGTGATTAGCAAGATTCTCAGGAGAGCATTCTGTAAGAGCCTCTGCGAAACTTACATAATGCTATATTTCATAAATGTCCAATTCTACCTCAAGGGAATGACAAAGGCTTCCACATATCATCAGTGATCTTTAATGGTTGCCACAAGGGGCCATACCCTGCTTTTATGTACATACCCAAGGAAGCTGAGACATCTTAAAAGCATTATAAGTAATTCTCCGTGCACGAGACAGCCTTCCATCCACAGTGGTGTGCATCAGCATGGATTTGACAGACACATAAATGAGACACGTATCTCCATGATCGGAGAGACTTTTGAAGGTTAGAGGTACATATACATGTACATGTACATGTATATGCGATGGCAGACGACTCCTCCAAGAAAAAGTCACACCCACTAGAACATTGATTGTAGATGTATGTTGCACAGGGTTTTCACAACAAGGAGGCGGGAGGCACATTAACTGTCTACAGGACTTCCTGCACCTCCTGCATTCAATGAAATGACTTAAAAGTACGTTGCTGGTCCCTCGTTTGCGCGTTTTATTTCAACCATAAATCCCGATGCAGAAGCCACCTGCAGTGGTCTGCTTTCTGAAAGGCCCCCAAAGTGCAGCAGAAATGTGATGTTGTATGAGGGATGGCCTCTTATTATTCTCTTGGGGGAAGGGGGAATTCAAAATGAAAGTACCATACTTGTAAGGAGACAAGGCCTCTATGTGGGTGGGGGGAGGGGAAGTTTATGAGAAGAGAAGCAATAGACGTGGAGATGTCATTTCAATCATGTGTTCATACGACTTCACTGACTTCCTGACCAATACAAAAATTAACCAATTTTCCTCCTTCCATGACATGTTAAAGGGCTCTGATCTTGTCCAATAAAAATTCCCAATGCAAAATCCTGACCTAAATGAAACCTCGCTAAAGAAAGAGCAACAACCCCATAACTGCGCTGTCCACATGCCCAAAATGCTGTCCGCAGATGCTATAATCACACATGGAAGTTCCTGCAGCTTTGGCTTGTTTTGAAGGACGCAGACTTTTACGAATTGATTATCCAAATATTCCTCGTCTTACAGCAGATACAATCAGTATGGCTGATGGAGTGTCCTACAAGTTTGGTCCTCGTACAGGCATATTCTGGGAGCTATGGCCAATGGAGAAAGCCTAGTAATATGTCCAATGATGATATGTCCTAGACTCTATATGCATGGGCACCTATAATATTATTCAGCTGACTTGGATTTTTGTATGTGCTCAGTGAGGCATAAATGTACAGATGCCTTTACGATTGATGGACCTGATACATAAAATGTGGCGCCAGCAATGATGCCCCACCACAATCAAAATACATTTATATGACTATGCTGTAAATTTACTAAATTTTGAGATATTTTCATTTTAGCTTTTGCTTTTTGCCAACAGAACAAAACTGTGAAAATAACAGTTAAATTGTACTTCAATACAGTTAAACAAGAACTACATACAAACTAGCAAAATTACAATTTTGTTAAATGACTGGAATTTTAAAACCCTGACAATTTAAACACAGGGAATAAGTACAATTACAGCATTGCAGTATGACATGATTTACAATTACAGCACTGCAGTATGACATGATTTACAATTACAGCACTGCAGTATGACATGATTTACAATTACAGCACTGCAGTATGACATGATTTACAATTACAGCAGTGCAGTATGACATGATTTTAAAACCACAATCTTGCAGACAAGAAAAACCAAACTTTGGTTCAACCCAGTCCAGACACTTTCTTGCCAATTTATTGTAATTACTGTTTCTGAATCACTGGCAAGACTTTTTTGCTTTTTTTTTTTTTTTTTTTTCTAAATCCATTAAATAGATAAGCATTTATGCAAGTATTTTAAACATGCCAAAATCAAAATGTAGACGTTCCCTTTACCATTCAGTCTGCAAAGAAATGGGAGGAAATCTATGTCAATACAGTGGTACCTCTCTTGAGAGACCCCTCTAATGAGAGACCGCATATCTTTTTACGACCGCTCTCTCAGAACACTGTGCTATCTTTTCCATGTTGTTGTACCTCTAATGAAAGACCACCTGTTTTGAGAGACCACATTTTGACCTGCCGTAGGGGCGGTCTCTCAAAAGAGCTACCACTGTATTTTATATGTTTTCCTTTTCTTTTTTTAAGGTAAGGAAATGAAACACATACCATTACTTATTTCTAAAATCCTTTAAAAGATGTAATTGGAGTGAGTAGGTACCATAATTTTAAAGGGGTGTATGCAGCCAGGCTTGCTCGGTGAGTTAATGATAGCTCTCCACTCTCAAACGGCAACTTATTCATCATCCAAAGAAAGGCATAATGGCTGTGCTGGTCGGTCGTCTATTTCCCTTCAAGTCATTATCCTCCGTTAATGTGTCCGCCATTCTTCAGCAGTAACCAGAAAAGTCCATAGTCTCCACGAGTAATCCATATTTATGTGGAAAGAAACTTTTTTTTTTGTCCTCTGAGAAAAACCTCTTTAGCCGATTAGATTTTGGAGCAAGCGCAATATTGTTTCTTATTTATATGAAAAAGGACCTTTCTAATCTGTGAAGAAACACAAAAAATAACATGACAATACCAGACAATCTACTAATAAATGTTGCTATCCACCATGTGGTCTAATTTAGGTCCCACTATGCAATTTAAGGTTGACTTTTCTCTTTTGAGGTGATCAGTATAGACATATAATGGCCTGCCATGGACACTGTGATATATACAGATATACACATGTATACCTCATTCCATAGAAAGTCGGCCAATGCCCGTGTCATTTGTCTTAGCATTGCCTGCCAGATGTCATAATCCATCCGTCTCCACAGCAACCATGGTATGACCTGCCAGGCAATATTAAAACCACGTATTTTGTGAGGAATTTAAATGTACAGCTTCCATTCACTATGTAATTAGCCCATTCAGTATGACCGAGTCAATAGTTCTCGTTGCCCTGGGTTGGGTTAATTGCACCCAACCTGTGCCAAGGAAAGCTATTGACCTAAGTGTTGCCATCATGATTCCCCTTACAGACAAATCTCAGCAAAAACGTCTAACTTCCAGTAATGAGAACTGTAAGTAGTAACTTTAAGGCATGAGGACAATTTTTATCCTGGCAATTTTGGCCGGTTTGAGTAGGACAGGGTCAAAGGAGAAAGCTTTTGTTTGTCTATATGGGATTACTGGGGGACAGTGCAAAATATGGCCTCCTTGGCTCTGCACCCCCACCCACCCCCCTATTTTTAATAATAAGTACTACATGTAGCACAGTAGACAGCATCAGAGCAAAACTAGTACACACTGCATGATCCTTAGTTTTATGTGGGGTAAATATGTTTGAATTTTCCCAAATAGACCCTATTCAGGAATAATAAACTTGTGGAACTTTTGGCAGATTAAAGCTAATAAAGTCACAACAAAAAAACACATCTTTTACATGGTACTTAAATTGAAATATAAAAAGAAACTTCCGCACACACAAATGGGGTAGTCTAATATGATCACACCTTTCTCATTTTTTTTTTTTGTTTTTTTTGTTTTTTTTTTTTTTGGGGGGGGGGGGGATAAAGCCCGAGAAAAATCTCTTTTCATGCTAATTCAGGAAATTTTATGCTCAGGAGTGTAACTGATTATACAGTACACAGGGAGCATTTCTAAGACAATATTGGGAAACTTAGAAGACCGTACTGTCTTAAAAAAGATTAGGCCCCTGGGCGTTATCAGGACTGAACATTTTGCAAGGATTTGTGCTACCATCTAACTATCAGACAGGGAGAAGCATTTTCAATGGAGAGGAGAATGCAAAGGCTTTTTTCCTACCATTTTATTAACCCTTTCCCCCTTGAATTAAGACTGAGTCAACAGCTTTCCTTGGCATGGGTTGGGCACTGAGTGCCCAACCCATGCCAAGGAAAGCTGTTGACCTGGGGCATGTGATCTTGATAAGTCCCATGTACATTTCTCAGTCAAATTGTTTTTCATAACTGTTGAAATTAGTTGAAATCACTGAAGCAGACGACATTTGACCACCAGCCAGTTTTGGCCGGTTTGAGGGGGAAAGGTTTAAAGATGATTGCTGGTGTCATCAAGACAGCAGATAGTCCAGTTTTATTCAACCACCTTATAAAAGATGAGCACTGTGTCAAGCGAGAGGACTGTGCAAGGTTTCATTCTACCATCTTATACAAGGTGTGGGGTATTATCAAGGGAATATAACATGCAGAGTTCTACTACACCCTATGAACGCCAATACCAGATGGTTCATACAAATGTACATTTACATATATATAGGTCTCACATTATATATGGTTTGAGACCATCTGTAGCATGCATACAGCAATATGCAAACTGGATCTGCCTGCAGTCCTTTCATCCATACAATACATGTATGGTGGTCACTGCTGTATAGTGTATGGCCACTCCAATTAGAGCCTACCTGTCTTCACAGACTACCCAGTTATGATACTTTGTTTACATACTTGTTACTTACATATATGTAACTCCTAAGCAAGACTGTTTGGAGAAACCACAGTTCAGTGATCCCCATGGGTGGTCTTTCAAGACCAGGAAAACCACGTCTTGTATCATACCATATTCATTCTAATTGTAGCACACACCCTAACAGAAGCATGCCCCTGACATTTTCCTTGGTGGACTCCACATGCCATGCTAATTTTTTCGCCTTCTTTTTTTTTTTTTTTTTGTTTCTTCAAAATATTGATCTCTGTTGAAAAGGCTAGCAGATGGTCCAAGTTTAATATGCAATGTAAAGATTGTTATCATTTCAACCCTAGGAGAATCTAAAATGTGCAGTGTCACAATCCATGGGTTTGATCCATGAATTTTTTGGCGTTGGCATGGTGTGCTACTATCGGAGTGAACACAGTACATATGTATAGTAGTCCATCTTTTGAGAGACCATGCACCATCAGAGCCGTCCAAGAACTGGTCACATAAAGCAGGTGGTCTTCCAAAGGAGGTTCGACTCTTGCATCACCACCTGCCCAACAACTAACCACCACTTTAAATTCCCATCCATAATTTAGATTCAAACATGGCTGATGTACACTTATTAGACCCCATGCCATCTTGCAGTCACGTGTTTACTTGTTTACTGGTATCATCATAATCATGTATGTATATGCAATTTACACCAGGCCTGGCCCACAGCAGTGAACTCGCTTTCGAATCTGGACTGACCGGTTTGTTATGTCGTGTAAACCATCAGAGACCTTTAGTGCAGTTTGTATGCGCACACTATATCTGGGTACAACATGCATGTAACTGACGTTAAGGTGCGTGTTTGCAGAAAAAATATTATAATCGTATGTAGGATTTGTGTTCACTGGTTTTGACAAATTATTTTACCGGTCTTGTACAAAATGAGTAAGTTTTACTTATGTGACATGTGGCTCTGAAAACAAGATAGAGAGCTATAAGAACAGGTATAGCAATGCAGTCCATGTATAGATATAAAGATAATGAAGAAGTAGAGAGAGAGAGAGAGAGAGAGAGAGAGAGAGAGAGAGAGAGAGAGAGAGAGAGAGAGAAGAGAGAGAGAGAGAGAGAGAGAGAGAGAGAGAGAGAGAGAGAGAGAGAGAGAGATGAGAGAGAGAGAGAGAGAGGAGAGAGAGAGAGAGAGAGAGAGAGAGAGAGAGAGAGAGAGCGAGCGAGCGAGCGGAGTCGAGAGCGAGAGCGAGAGAGAGAGAGAGAGAGAGAGAGAGAGAGAGAGAGAGAGAGAGAGAGATGAGAGAGAGAGAGAGAGAGAGAGATTCTTTTGGATTTGGATGTATTGTTGATCAAATTTAGCTGAAACATGTAATTTGACAGAGTTTGTCCCCGAGTCATAAAATTTTCCTCTCTGCCATAAACAAACAACAAATATGCAATAAAGCTGCCAACAGAAATGAAAAAGAATTTGTGCGACAAAAGCAGATTATCACTTCATTGCATAAGCACTGTATGTACTCAGAACTTGTAACAATCAGATAAATGCTACCCTCAAGGAACAACGAGGATGCACATCCTCCTTTTAATAAAAAAAGCAAAAAAAATCCACAGTTGTACTCAATCACATTTTAGGAAAAAATATTCGGAATTACAGCCGTTACTCACAACAATCTCGAACCTGACAGTCTCAACTTCATCGTTTTTCTTCTGGATTCCTCTGATATGACAGCCAGAGCCTTATTGGAATCTAAGACTTATTACAATTATAAAGACCCACGACTGGCCAGTCTGTGACCATAAACACACCCAATAAAAGTGTCAGGTGTTACCCCAAAGAGACGGCCCCTCTCAGTCCCGGTGAATGACCCCGGACACTGGCGCTGGCCACAATGACCGTATAATTACCCGTCATTGGTTACCTGTCATATTCCTGAGCCCTTCAGACCTCCTGGCCGATACCGGTTGACATATAGAGAGCCTTCATTTGACATGCCCACAAAATCAATACAGGCTTCACCAGCTAACAACTGTACCTCCAGCTCTGGGTGGTCTCTGTGATGAAGCCATGGTCAAATTCTCACCCCCAAGAACGGCAAATTTGTATGTGCTGGACCTGATTTCACGATAGTTACTGTGATACCGAAGGCTGTTTTGTGCTTGGCCCCTCTTCTCGATAAAACCTCACCATCCACCAAACTAGCACAGAATACCATCCTGGAGATACAATATGGTGGGAAACATCTGTTCTGATCTGCCCTTGCTGCAGCTGCAGCATGACTTCCCAGCCAGTGCCAGAACCACTGACTCAAGACTACAGGCCTGTTAGTACTTGAATGGAAACTCTTTTCATGAAGAATTCAAATATGCAATTATTGTCTTAAATCTAGGTAAAATATACAGAAAAATCAGGGACTGGTATGGAATGAGTTAAGGTCCCTCACAGACGAGTGTCAAGCTATGGAATAAAAACTGCTCATATACACTGCTGAGATTGTTCAGCCTGCCAGGGGTGGCCGTCATTGTCTGTGACAGCCTCACTGAGCAACACTGCTGCAGGGACAAACATACCTGAAGTACTCCACTACACATAGCTTCATGTGTCCTGTCTTAATCTGCAACATTGCCATCACCTCCTTTCTGTTGAAATGTCAGATTACATTCTTCTCTGACAAGCTGCCCAATAAACACCGCTTCTAAAAAAGGGGGGGGGGGGTGGCACAAAATGAGTCTTAACTGACATTTCAGTTCTTCACAAAATGAGTCTCAACTGACATTTCAGTGCCTCACAAAATGAGTCTTAACTGACATTTCAGTGCCTCACAAAATGAGTCTTAACTGACATTTCAGTGCCTCATTAAAGAACTTTTGGGTTGTTTCTCCTCGAGGGGTGTTTATTTTGCATTGATGATAGTAAGACAAAGCAAAGGTCAGACTCAGATGAAATGTTTTACTGCTAGACATATGTATGTCTGAAGTGTCGTACTATTGGAATGTTCCAATGCTATTTGTCTGAGATGTCTTCTTTCTTGAATATTTTGATGTTACTCGCCTGAGGAGTTTCACCACTGGAATGTTTCCCTCCCACTTGTCTGAGGTATCTGACTACGGAAAGCTTTCACTGCTACTTGTCTGAGGTGAAACAGTCCAATATTGAGACATGTCAAACTGCAAAAGCTCCTGACTCAATCTTCTCCCAACCAGCAGAGAGTTAACTTATGTGTCTTGTCTCTGCATCAAATGTGCCTGAAATCATTTGATTGATCTGGTCTTTGGAACCAAATGTCTCCTTATTTATAAACATCAAATTGAAGAGTTTTGATGGCAGACTGATGTAGAAAATATTTAATGTCAATGACGTCTCCCGAAAGGAAGGGGTCAAATTATCATCCCAGTATTAACAAAGGCGACACTAATGACCACATCTGGGCGAGTGACTAGAACTTGCATAAACAGCATTCCTACCTGCTCGCTTCTCGAGTGTCGGTTTTCATATGCTCTCTTTCAGACGAGTTGTGTGTTACAGCTGACTGAAAAAGTTTTAACCTGACTGGTTCCCAGTCCTCCTTTCAGCACTATCCGGTCCCCCATCCAGGTCCCAGAGCTGACACAGGCATACAGACATGCTGATCACATATGCATGTATTAAGCGTCACACCAGCTGTCCATAATCATAGCAGTCTGATGCACTGTCATCTCATGCACACAAGTTTGTGTGTGCAAATAACGTGGTTATATACCACACCAGACACCACTGACCAGATGCTTTAATGCTGTGGAGTGGGGCGGGGTGGGGTGGGGTGGGGGTGACCACAGACTTGTAGGTGCCACACTTGATGTCACTCATACAGTCCATTATGTACACAATGAAGTTTATCTATGTATTGCTAATAGCATCAAAAACTATGTTGCTATTATCCTCATCAAATTAAAAGATGGAACCATTTTTGCTGGTGGCATAAGAGGCAAGGTGGTTACATCCTCAGGTTTCAGGCATTAAAAGCATGCAGACAGACTAGACTAGTACTGCCATGCTTGACAATTGCAAACAGAACAAAAAAGCTGCAAAAACAGCCATGTAATTACAACCCAGTGTGCCACTTATCTGGGCACAGACGCCCAATTATCTAACATTGTGTTGACAGGGCATTTGCCACCATACATCCCAGCATTACATTAGCATGCTACATTGCACCCCAGTATAATTGGGAACTTATTTCATTGTTTCACCAATGAGTGCTGTAAAAGCCACGGTCTGTTAATAATCAAGGCAGGGTGCACCAAGTCAACTTGACAGTGGCGCCACCTTTCAGGTGCACTGACTGACAAATGGACATCCCTGCGGACAGAGGCACTTTTACAGACATCATGCCAATAGTTCCCTTTCTCTGGTTTTTGCTGGTGTTGGGAGACAAAATTTATAAGTTTGGCAAAAGAAAATTTATGCAATTAGCCTCATGAATGCATGCTAGCATTAAACTGCCATCACATCTGTACTCCAAAACCATTAAACTGCCATCACTTCAGTACCCCAAAACCATTAAACTGCCATCACGTCAGTACCCCAAAACCATTAAACTGCCATCACTTCAGTACCCCAAAACCATTAAACTGTATTCAAGGGACACATTACATTTTCAAATTTGATTAGCCCTTTCAACTAGTGCAAAATGACTTATCATGTATTCAAAAGAGTTATAGAATAGTTCTTTGAAATATACTTAGTGGCCCAGTTACTGTTAATAACTGGGACATGCTTTACAGAGGTGCTATCATCACTGTGACCCGCCAGTGGAAAGCTCCAGAAAGTTATACCTTCCATCCATGAATATTTCTGCAGATTGTTCCATTTAAATCTGCCCTGTAGCCTGGTGATGCTCAATGGTAAACAGGCATTTTTTTCCTTGTAGTGACAATAAACAGTTGAAAACTTTGGAATCAATTCAGAGGTGTGCGCTGTTCTACGCTGTGGCCATGGCAACAATGGTGACTCTGGAATAGATGTTCTACCTGGCGCTATGGACACTGGGTAACGATTGTTGCGCTACAGCAACTACCGCCGGTACTTAGTATTTTTCAAAGGAACTATTGCCTACCCATTCTTGATTTTGACTAGCAATTTCATAATTTTGATTAGCAAATGGCTATGAGAATCCAGTTATTTTGTGCCTTGCTGTATATTTACTTGATTTCATTATACTTTATTTGCACACATTTTGCTGATGGCACAAAAACCATGAAAATAGAAATACAGTTGTACAGTGAAATAGTCTTTTACCACAGGTTTCACAGGAAATATGTCCCAAACAGCTCAAAGAAACCTTCAGCTGAATGCCTGATATACAAAAGCCGAAAAATTCATAGATCAGAAAATAAGTACATTGAAGTACTGTACTTTATGTCGAACACTATAATCTCACTACATGTTCCTGTCTCACCCGCTCCATAAAGCAGTCAAAAAGAATCCACGCTGGAAAATAGAAATTGGAAGCTGTTGATGCAAGGTGAGTTATAATGACCATATGTGTGGACCAAAAGACACTTCAATGTAGTCAAGCAGTGACTTGTGGGTCAACCTTTACACATGCATGTACATGGCTTCTGTTACCTTGAAAAACAAGGTCAAGGTCACCAAAATGTAATCAAGTGAAGAAATAGGGTCAAGGTCCAAAGAAGGTAAACCAGATTTTCAGGTGGCTGCTAAGTGTTCTGATATCGTGTTCACAAAAATGGAAGCCACACAGACGAACCAAATACATAATGCCCTCCCCCCTCCTTGGGGCAGACCCATAAAAATGTAAAACATTGAGCCGTAAGAATAGTCCAGGTCAACACCTTTTGTTGGTACACAGTGGGGAAAGCTGTTGACTGTACACTGTAACTTAGCAATGAAGGGGTTAAAAGGGGTTACACAACGGTGAAGATCAATTACTCAAGTAATCTCCGAAGCAGCTTGCTTTGTGGGCTTTTGTTCAACATATCCCTGACAACAATACAAATATATGCCACACCACTGGTATAAGCAAGCGCACTTCTCTTTTGTGCAAGATATCTGAGCTTTCATGGTGAATCAAGACAAGGATCATATAGCATTTGCATACTACCAAAACAGATTTTCTTTGTGTCAAGTTTTTCAATTTATCTCCAACCCTTAGCAGAAAAAACCAGATGGCTTCCTTCCTCTGGTAGAAGACTTGTGTACCAAAAATAGCGTGCAACAACCAGGACAATAACTGACCAATGTGGCATATCTGATTTCAATCTGTCTCCAAATTGCAATGCATCCACTAGACTTACATTAAGACTCCAAGATCAATTATTTCAGTCCCTGGAAGAGATCACAGCTTGGCCATACAAGTTGATTTGTTTGAGTACACTCCACCACACACCAATTCATCAAGATGCAGCGGAAGCCCATCTGTAACTTTCTGAGACAGGCAATGTTGAGCAGATGTAGCAATGGGCGTGGTAAGTCAACCAGCCACACTGAATCGTACAGCGTCTCTTCAGATGGCTCTGCCGATGACAAACACCCTGTCTATATGGCTGGGTACTCCCTGTATGTACTGACTGCCATACCGCTCCAATTTAAACCACATTACCATGCTTCATTAACTCGGCCAATCATTATCATGTCCACTTTTCCCCCAAATAGCCCAGCTTTGTGTAACACAGTCCTTGATAACACAATTTTATGTGACACAGCCAAAATATTATGACACGATCTATCTACAGATTTGTTGTACCAGTTTCAACTGCTCTCCTATGGTGTTTTGCACTGGGTCAACAGCATTCCTCAGCATTAATCTGCAACAAATGCCAAAGCATGCTACGGAAAGCTCTTGATCTGGACATTTTCGGGTGGAATCACGGGCCTTCTGGCAGTTGACAGGCACGTCTTTTGAGCAATTTGAATCCAAACCAGTGAAGATCATTTGGATAAGCACTCCAGAAGTTAATTGTCACTGGTAGTGAAAACAAGTTAGAAGAATATATGAAATGAATGCTGTCTTTATCACGATTCTCAAAGCAATCAAGGAAGTCTCCTTTTTTTCTATGATATCAACCTCTTTGATCCAGTGACAGCTGAGACCATGACTGATGCAAAGATACTTAAAGAATACAGTTTGATTAACTCTTACAGAGCCAATTTAGAGACTGAGTCAACAGCTTTCCTTGGGGCACTTTCCGCGCGTTGCGCAGAAAGTGCCCTAAGGAAAGCTGTTGACCTGGACCAAAAATTTTCACTGGGAACATAGGCATGCTGGTACTTGAATGAAAGGTCTTTTAATGAGGAATATGAATCTGGAATCATTACAGTAATCCAGCTTCATCAGCACAGCTTAAGCTGTGACTGGCACTCAAAGGGTTAATGTTCCTTTCTTGTTGCGCACATGGGATCAGGTTGATTTCTGACACCTTCCCATAAGATCAAATTCAAGGCAGTCATTTTGTGCTTTGACCTTTCCGTTGCCAAGTCTGTTTAGTTTCCTTCTCTGAGATGGCACACGGGTGAGCAAGGAATCCTTCTCTCGGCGTAAGTTTCAATTTGAATTCTGCTATCTTTACGCATGTAGGTGCAAAAACTAGTTCATAAAATTTAGCTTTCTAATGCCATGTACTTATGTATTTGCTATTATTTCACACTCTTTTAATTCAAGTGGGCTGTCTTTACCAAATACAGGGAAAAGGCAAGCCGCTGCAATCACAAAAAAAGGGTGCTCGGGAATTTAAGCCTGCTTGGTTTCCCACTGAGGATTCCTTTATAAATTTATTTGGCTGTTGAAGCCTCCAATTTTTTAAATTTTGAATCAAATGTGGTAATACTGATTAATTAATATACAATTTTAGACACAGACAGTGACTGGATTGGCTATGGCACATGGAGAGATTGGACTGCACTACTTTGGGGGTTCCGAAACCACACAGAGATGGGCCACTGTTGCTCTTGATTACATGATTATATTTTCACAGTACTTTACCAAAGACTGTCATAAGTTGACCACTGTGAGTACGAGATGTTGGCATCTGCCATCAGTTTTGAAGCCAGCAGACATAAACCATCCACCCACTTTGCGACACAATACTTGTATGGGCACCACAGGCATCAACATTATTAAGTTGGCTCTGAACACAACAATACAACACAATCAATATCCAACTCTTCCTGACAATATCCATACACCCTTGGCAATAGGCTAACATTTAGATATTATAAGTTTGCTACTCAGTTAAACCTCATTATAGAGACACTACAATATCTGAAATGTTCATTTGGTTGCACAGGTTTTGGATGCAATTCCAGTTCCTTTCCTAATTTCATGCGTTCATCTGACATATTCAGGTATCTAACAAATTCTACAGGAAACAAGTGGTGTTACTATAACGAGGTTTCCTTGTAACAAGTGGTGTTATTATAACGAGGTTTCCTTGTACCTACACTTTCACACCAGGCCTTCGGCACGACTCCTTGAACAACGCAGCTCTCCACCTCTCAAACTGCAATCAATTCCAAAGTCAATTGTCACAAATGCCTGGGACTGCTTGTGGGCTGTTTTGAAGCATGCGTCAGTAGTGACTTTCAATTAAAAGACAGGTTTACCATGAGGAACTGGAAATGCTGACACGCAGTTCATGACTTTTGTGGGTTTTCAAGCAAAGATACACTTGAACTATTGACAAACAAGCAAGATTTACATGTGTGCAGACCCCCACAGCACTCGCTTTTGATTTGACGCAGACGTGGCACTCATACTGTTAGCCAGCATTTACCTGATGATCACAGTTATAGCTGTTCCCATCTGAATTTATATCCTCACCCCATGGCTGTTCGGCTTCAAGTATCAGCATGCACATACTTGCATTGAAAAATACAATGGCCCAGGTCAACAGTTTTACTTGGAATGTTCTGGGCACATTGTAACCCAAAGCCCACGGAGCTTGGGAAAGGTCCGCACTGAGTGCCGAAACAGCACTGAATTAGGTCGTAATCTGCTATTCTTTCCGCAGAAAAGCCAGGGGAGGGGCCGTCAGTGGCCTTGAAATGGCGTAGGTTGTCCAGCAACTTGCCGTGTGATGATACAATGACACTTGCTATAAAGACCACCTCCCGGACCAGACTGTAGGTCTTTCAAAGATCGCTCTTTCATAATACTTGATTGTTTTTTTTCTTGTAATGCAATGCTGATAATGGTATTTCCTCAAGTAATTGGACTCTGCCCTGGTCAGAATAAGGCTGAGTCAACAGATTTTTGTGGTTTTCCACACCAAGGAAAGCTGTTGACCTGTGACATACACTTATGACAGGCCTGAGTTACAATCCTTAGCAGAAATGTTTTCTACTGCCATGAAATTTAATTAAAAGTAGATCTAGAGTAAAGTAAAGGGCAATTGACCTTTGGGCACTTTTGGGCAATTTGAGTGTTAAAGTGTTAAAGCACCCACTCATATAACTGTGCTACAGGCCAGGGCCAGTGGTTTTAGCAGTGCCTGCCTGCCATGCTGCCGCTTCCTTCACAGACAGCTGCAGCATGACTTGCCAGGCACTGCTAAAACCACTGAGCTTACATTGGTCATGAAGGTACTTGAATGGAAGTGCTTCTCAAGGGCGATCTGACGAAATTCCCGACCTCAGTCCACCAGAATGGGCCTGATAAAGTGTGAATTGTGGTGCAGCAGTGCCGTGTGTCACTTCACAGTCATGCTCTCTCTGCCTGTGCCCAATGCCACGGACCAGTTCCATTTGTAGTTATTCAGACATATACTAATCTTATATCCTGAAGAGAACATGACCCCAGGATGCAATAGTGGCTTTCCAGTGTATCATTTCTGTTAAAAGCTGACCTGTTGAACTACCTCGTGTCCCGTGTGGAGGTGGATCTTGGACCAGCAAGCTGGCATCACAGCGCAAGACAGCTTATAACTTCACCTTCCATCATGGTACATTGTAAATTGACTGGCATTTATTTCATATATATTTCTGTCGCATGACTTAAAAATAGCTGAAACTAAATTAACAATCACTGCAAGCAATACATAGGAAAGAACACTAGTGGGACCAGATTCAATTTCGTATTTCCATTGGCCCTATCACAAATGGATGGCTGACACACAAAATAAGACAAAGCAAACCTGACATTTACCTTAATATAGTCATTTTTTCTGGTCTATCCTACTTCCCTTGGTCATGATCTGTGATGCGCCAGCAACTGGGCATAATATCCCACATGACAGTTGCTCATATTTTCTGTATATTATATCCTACGTGAGTTCACGTCCCTTCAAAGAAAGTCATCACATACTTGTATGGATGCTCGGGGCTGTATCCCACAAACACGTCAACTGCGGGGCTGTATCCCACGTGATGAAAGCTGTATTATCATTAGGCAAAAACAGAACAGGTGAATGGTGATGTGATAAATGCTGCTCAAAGAATCTGTCAAAAATGGTTCCATTCAGCATGGGGGCAGGGGCGGTGAGAGGGGGTGGGGGAGGGAGGGAGGAAGAAAATGCCCCAATTATATTTACTGTAAAAGCATGAAGTATGACAACTCAGTCAGTTCACTGTGTGGTAAACAGCTCTCTAGTTTCACAAAGTATCATCCACCCAGATTTGCTGCTATTTTAATGATTTTTACAGCAAAACATTCCTTATGATATTCTACACCAAACCTTCGCCTGCCCCGCTAAACTCACCAGAGCCGCCTTAACTGTTCAGTTGGGAAATAGCTAGGCACTGACTATGCTTTGCCCTGATGTGACAGATGAGGCTATTACAAGAAGATATTGATTGGTGAAAGAACAGCCAATCAGGATCAAGTGTTTCAAATAATGTAGGGAATCACATGATCTCGGTGAAAATGAGAAAAGTTGATAATTAATCTTTTGAGCTGCTTCTTCCGAGAAGGCACGCTACATTAATCTTGTACTCGGTGCATGTAAGCCCAGTATCCCCACACAACAATTTACATTAATGTGTGCCTTTGTCTTGTTAAGAAAAAGAAATTCTGCCTGCAACTTTTTACTCATGCCATTCTTGGCAATAAAGCACAGATTTTTTAAAGTTTTGACTTGGGAGACAAGGACACATGAGACGCCTACATAAACTTACTACAAGAATGTAACACTTAATGTGTACTTCAACGTAGGAAATTTCTTCCTTACATTTTAAACAACAATGGTCACATTTAGCAGAATTATATTTAACTGTAACCACACAACCCAGTTCATCTTGAAACCCTTTTACTATCACATTAGATACTTAGTGTGAATGGACTCATTTTCACCTGGATTAACTTGCATGGTTTTGCGTTAAGGAATTTAACTGCCATTTTAATTTCACTATTTCTGACACAGTTCCCATCAAACCTATTTTAAAATACTATTTCAAGGTGTTTTTATTTTCATGGTTTTGTGTCACTAGTGAAGTAAGCAAAAATAAAAATTCAGTACCAGTGATATTAGGCAAATCTACAGGATTATCCTCAGTCGGCTGGCTCTCGGGGCATCGCAGTTTTTCGGGGTACCGACTTTGTGCCCGATCGTCCTGATGTCAGAAATAACTTCTAATCAAAACAGCAATCAAAAATATCAATTATGCTTACAAACTACCCAATATTGCATAAATTAAAATGTGAACACACAGAGCAGTCAGGCATTGACTGAAATTGCTCAGCGTACCAGGAGCACTGGCTACGGGAGCATACAAAATGTCTCCGTATTAATTTCTCCTGTTCCCAGCCCAAGGTCCTGAAATTCTAGCATGCAAGAAGTTGTCAGTCTATAGCACCACAGACAAATCTACACGAAATATTTGTGGGTGTCTGCTTTGAAATTTATTCCAGTCTTAAATCTCACCTAATAGGCTACCAGTCCTACACTCAAAGTTGAAAGCAAAATATCTCTCCTTGGCTGCAGCAAGGACACAAACAACATCCTAAGACAAGACATCATTCCTGTCTTTTTATGCAGAAAATTAACACAGTCTTGAGTTGCCTGGTTTACAAGGACATCATCAAAGACTTTCCTGACGGAGAAGAAATAAAGCTCAAGCTTCTTCATCAACCATCCAATATAGAGGAATTAGGTACAGATCAAAACTAAAGGCACTTGGCTCCTGACAGCAATCTTTGTATGTCCGCGAAAACAATAATACTGTTTAAAGCTTCATGATCAATACAAAAATGTTGACTTGGTGACCTGCAGCCACGCACTTTTCACCAGACCCAAGCAAGTCAGCTGCCAGCACTGTGGCCAGCTGGGTGCTGGCCCTGTTGATATGCTAGGCACCATGGATCTACACTGTGGCTATGTACATTAACTCTCTCAGCTTAATCACGACAACAGATTTGCTCGGTGAAGTTATTGTAGTGAAGCCAGATTTGAATTCCTCCTAAAGAGACTTTATTCAAATGCAAGCATACTTGTATTTATGCTGGTGTCAAAATGACCCAGATCAACCGCTTTCCCTGACACAGTGAGCCCTAAGCATGCCGAGGAAAACTGTTGACCCAGTCTGCAATTTAGTACACAAAGGGTTAATCCATCTGTCGGTTTACTGACGGTCATCAACATGCGCGAACAGCTTCCATGTTAATCTGGTCCGTGATCAGTCATTTTCTCTCACTCAAGCAACAACGCAATGCTCCCTGGTTGATCATCACTCTTACTACCTGTATATTCTCTCAGCAACTTGTTGAGGCCTCCATCTGGCTCTGTGGCCTTGTCTTGTGTCAGTGTGCTCAGTGCGCTGAGTGTGCTAAGTGCGCTCAGTGTGCAGTTCGGCCTGTGAGGCAATTCTCGTGCTCTTTCATCACGGCATATTTTCACCAAAAATTGACCAAACAAGGCGGTGTCAGTCACATATTTACCCTTGCTGCCCCTTTTTATGCAAACGGCCCAACAAACTTCAAAGTATTGAACTACCATATTCCTTCCTAATTAGCACACTTTATAAGCAACCCCCTGCTGGGACCAGAAAGTGAAATCACAAGTTAAATATTCTTTATTTGACCATCTTTACATATAGTATTGCACTTATAATGGTCAAAACAAGGGTTTAAGATCAGGGCTGCATGAACAGCCCATCCTCAGCTGACCTTGACATTAGAGTGTCACCCTGGAACAGTGGTACCCAGAAGTGTTCGAATCCAATTTCAAACCAATTGGCCTTTAACAAATTGGCCATGCCGTTTCAAAGACAATTCTTTAAAGATTTTGCCCCCTCCCCCCCAAAAAAATAAAAATATTACAAAAAAACCCACAGGAGCATGACCATTTGAAAAGCTTGGTAGAGACCAACCCAAGGTACACTCTCACATAAGTTTGCAGTGCACCTGGCTGATTGTTTTAGAAAAGTATGTCAACAGATGACAGATGGACAATGAACAAAGACCCAACACATCATCACAGATGACTGACATATCAGCTGAGTAAAAAGCAAAACTGCAAAAAAAAATTGTCAAAAATTTAAAAAAAAATAAAAAATTGCAGCACCATCTGGTGACCAAATAAAGGTCTAGGGGTCCCATAATGGTTTCCAATGGAATTTTGAAGATTGTGCAAAAAAAAATTAAAATCCAAAGATCACTGGACCATGATTATTTGAACAAACTGACTGACAAGTCACCTGACCTAAAACTGATTTACTATTATTTTGGAAGTGCTCAGGGCATTCACTGGGAGGAATGCAAAAGAATTTCCAAATCGCCTAGTACCAGCTCTGCCACCAGGTTTCTCTGATAGCATGATCTCAGAGCAAGTGCACTCATGCACAGCAAGGTGAGACATGCATAATTCGGAGACCCCAACCTACAGTACCTAGCAAATGGGATATACATGTAATAATTATATAAGCCGCTCTCAGTGGGAGCCCCATTCACTTACTACCGGGAGGACTGTCAATCAGGCGGGAGGTTGTAATTTTGATTGATTTTCCTGACAAGAATGCGGGAGATCTCCCACCCAAGTCGGGAGGATTGGAGCCTCTGATCATTTGAAGTGACTTGACTAATATACAGCTTCAACATCACTGCCTGTTTTACCAGCACCAGTGTGAATGTGAAAACCATATACAACCACTTTTTGTGATGATGACCACCAAAATAGCAGAGGCGTTCCATTGCAAAGCACTGGTTGCTGCCTCCACACTTGCACACACACTCACCCTCACACCGCTCCTGTGACCTTGAAAATGAGGTCAAGGTCACCAAAATATAATCACTTTAAGAAGTGGTGTCCAGATATATAATGAGGTACATTTGAGTTTCAGGTGGCCAGCAAATCTTGAGGTACATGTGTCCTGTTCACAAACAAATGACTGAAAGACGACGCCATGGACAGAAACAGGAATGGACATGGACAATCCCAAAACAAGAGTCCCCCTATGCATGGACTCATCAAAGATCAGATGACACTGGGCACTTTCTGACACTTTTTAACGTTGACAAATTTGAATGCTGATGAAGCTCAGTTGAGCATATCAGAATTCAACCATCTGCCCTGCTGCAAGAGCTAATAAGAGGCCACAAACCACAGTTATAAATCCTTTTATATTCCATATAAGCATTTTTCAGTCTAAAAAAAAGTCAGCATTTTGGTATTTCAAAATTTCGTGAATTGCTTTTAACAGATAAAGATGCCAGAAAAACATGGATGGATTTTTGTCATATAATTCCCAGCTCGTTAATTGGTGATTATTGAAATACGAAACAACATCTGGATGTCAGCTTTATACAGGTGTATGAACTGTGCTCTTGCCGGGGTCACATCATATTGTCCTTCCCCACCATAAAGCTCCCACCTGGCCTGGAAGACAGTGCACCTATATGCCCACCAGTGAAGCGACTCTGTGATGCAGCAAACCTGACTTAGCTGCCTCTATTTAAACAGAAGTTACAGCATGCTGAAAACACAGTATTTCCACAATCACGGACTATCTCCATTGGGATGCCCAACCAGCCAATCACAACTGTGGTCTGCAACCAAGAGCAGCATGCCTGATGGATGCTGCAAGACAAGCAACCTGACCGGATCAACACAAGGAGCTTGAAGCTGCAGCGTTCAGCACAGCTGACTACTACAGCAATGTACAGTAGTCTACAAGTCAAGTGAAGGCAACATATAACTGTCCTCCAGTGACCTGACTGGGTGCAGTATGCGGGTAAGTCACCCATCAAAGCACTCTTGCATCATGCCAGGATCGAGCAAACATAAAAACTTTGAGCCTTAAGTCTTTTGAACCACAGGGATCTAACACTAATGTATTGGCATGCAGCCTTTTCCATTAGGAATTATCAGCACTTGTCTGCCTTCATCAATGTTGTAGGCTTCTTTTTTTTGTCCTTAAGGATAATGTGCCATATTTCACCAGCTTTCCTCAAAAGTCTCAGGAAAATTCTTGACTCGGCCTTCAGACAGTCCAAGATAACAGCATTGCACCCACAGAGCAGAGAAGACCCACAGGTTCAGTGCCCCAAGGGTTAAATGTGTATGTGACAAAAACATCCAAGCTTCTACAGGCATCTTTAATCACAGGGACCTTTTGGTTTGTTGGGAACTCAGCATGTGTCTCTGGATTTCAAGGTAACTGAAACCTAAGATGCTACTTAGCTATCAGGAATGTGTGGTAACTTTGTATGTTCTTGTTTTTGCAAAGCAGTGAATACTGAGTCGAAAGTTTAGGACGAATGACGCAGGGAGGCAAAATAGTTTCAGCACGCTGAAAATTGTACAAGTCTTAACCTGAGTGTACCTCAAATGCTAACTAGAGTGCAGGTGACAACACCTTTGCTGCATTCCCTTGTCCTTATATATATATATATATATGTGGTGGCCCGTTTACAGCTAATCTACTGCAGGCTTGAGGGCCCTATTTCAAACTGGTACAGAACATAAATTCATCAGTACACACATACAGGGTGTATTCAGTATTCAGTTGGTCAACATGAATAAAAAAATAGAGCAAAGCTGGTGATACAACATATGAATGTTACGTACACTCTGTGAGTTATTCTGCTCTGCTGTGAGGTATTTCAGTTTGGCTACTCAGAGAAATTCCGTGATCCCAAGATATGTTTACCAGCATGTACGCTAAGTAATCTGATAAGGAAGGTCATTGTCCCAGTTGAGAGGCTGTTGACTACTAGGACACATGTGGAGCACAATTAAAATGCTGTGTTCAGCCTGATTCCGTTGACCATATGCCTCGTTATTTTAACCATTTATCAGTGATGTGAGGATCCCTCAGGGAATCTGATGTTGCACATAAAATACACAGTTTCTGTTCCAATTTTTAAGGGGATGTCACCAGCATGTGGTCTTCAGTGACAGCCACTATGGTGGCCAACAGCACTGACTGGCAACTATTTTAGTGGATGTGCATGGATTTTTGCCCAATGGCTGAAGATTTTGGGGTAAGGATTTCAGAGGAATGCAGGAAGCAGGTGTTTCATGTTGTCTGGGGACCACCTCCAATGGACCCTTAGAACAAAATGACTGGAACCTCCTTGTGGGCTGTCAAAGGTCAAGTCTATAAGTAGCAAGAGAAACACTGGGAGAATTTCTGTTGTTGATATTTTTCTCTTCTTGGGGAAACAGCCAAATGTCGGTGTCCTCATTTGCTTCAAATTAGAGGTTGATGTTATACGTGGCCATTACCTGTGTGTGTCTCTGTGTGTGTGTGTGTGTCTGTGTTTGTGTGTGTGTGTGTCTGTGTGTGTTTGTCAGTGTGTGTGTGTGTCTGTGTTTGTGTGTGTGCGTGCGTGCGTGCGTGCGTGTGCGTGTGCGTGTGTATTGGGGAGAAGGCCCTGGTGATCACTCATTTAGCTTGTTTTGCAAAATTCTTCTGTCTCAGGACTTCAACACATTCCCCCACTGACAGTTTTACACCATTGTAATCATTTTACTGAATTACCCAGAGTCATGCTGTCCTCAGTAACAGATGTTCTTCATTAACCAGCTTTAATTTCCATGACTAAAATCTTGGATACACCAAAACAGATAGCCAGGCTTGCTGTTTTTCCTGCTTGAGAATAATATATTTAAACACTGCCTTGCTCAACATCACACCAAAGTCTTGTTTCAGTACAAAGTGCACTAAGGATTACAGATTCAGATCCCCACCACCCACACTCCACAAGAAATAATAATAATAATAATGATAATGATAGTGATAATGATAATAATAATAATAATAATAATAATAATAATAATAATAATAATAATAATAATAATAATAATAAAAACCATAATAATAATAATAATAATAATAATAATAATAATAATAATAATAATAATAATAATAATAATAATAATAATATCAATATCAATGATGATGATGATGATAATAATACATGTAATAACAATAATAATAGTAGTAAAATGACATGACATGAAATGAAATGAAAAGACCTATCACTCAATAACCAGAAAGTCTGTATTTCCATGGGACCAAAAGAATGCTCCGGCTTTACAACTGTCCTTGGTGTGCTTGCGACACATTGTGCGCCCCCCCCCCCAAAAAAAAAGTGCCGATGAAAGCTGTTGACAAAATCTTTAGTTCACCCCCGAATGACCTTAATGGGTCTGACTTTTTTTTCAAGAGAATCGAGCCACCTTGGGGCTCCTTCCACTGTGCTCGCATAATCTGCTACTGCATCCAGGTATCTTCTGATTTGAACGATATAATAGACAGTCTGTTTTCCGCATCCAAAATATCCTGCTGTCAACTATGTGGGGTCTTGGAGTATCACTCTATGATTACCAAGAGCTCCAAAGTTCTTGATTTGTTTTTTCTTTTTTGTAATAAAGCCAGAAAAGTCGAATAGCTGTCAATGGACAATTGGTTGAAGAGCTTGGAAACGTAGAATGGAAGATTGCGATGATAACAAGAGAACCATAATTTGCCTGGGCTAAGCTGACTTCTAACATTACTTACATGTACCTGTGCCAGTAAGAAAGGTGAGTCTATATGTATTTGTACATCTTACAACTGCTAACCAGAGGCACTTAAATGCAAAGCACAGACTGATAGGTCTAATCTACCTTTGCACATACAGGAGTCCTGTGACCTTGAACATGTGGTTAAGGTCATCAAAATATAATCAAGTCAAGGAATGGTGTCAATGTACAGATGTGGTGAATTTGTGTTCACGGGTAGCCTGTAGGTCTTTGAGATGTCATATTCATGAACAAACGGTAGACACACAGAACTATGAACAGATGGACAAACGGCTACATAGACAACTTGAAAACATAATCTCCTCCCCTCCTGAGGCGAACCCACAAAAACGCTCGCTGGCCAAGACCTTCAGGTCTGCCATGCTTGGACGGCCACGTTCGGGCAACCAGGAAAATATGACTTTAAAATGGCTTCCTCTGCTGTTAACACATATTACATCAGCATCATAGCCAACACTTACTACACTTAGACTGATGCACACTTTAACCCTTTCCCCCTTGAATTAAGACTGAGTCAACAGCTTTCCTCGGCATGGGTTGGGGGCACTAAGTGCCCAACCCATGCCGAGGAAAGCTGTTGACCTGGTTCATGCTGTCTTGACCGGTCTCATCTTCAATTCTCTGTCAAATTGTTTTTTATTGCTGTTGAAATCAGCTGAAAACGCTGAAGCAGACGACATTTGACCACCAGCTGGGTTTGGCTGGTTTAAGGGGGAAAGGGTTACGTCCAGTTTCTGTGCCCCATGGCATCCCCGACTTCACTAGTATCTGCTAAATTCTACACTGCACAAATGTCAACAGAATCCGTCAATGACTGTATATGGGCCACAAATGATTTTCAACAGCAGAATTTCAATCTGGCACACAGAATTTAAATGCTTCTAAATATTCTAAACAAAATTTTAAAAAATACCCCATAATATCTGTTTCGCACTGCGACCCCTGCCCCTTCCAGCCATATGACCCCAAAATGCTAAGACAATATAAATTTATCTATGTAACCATTCATTATACAAACAAAGTGTAAAATATTCAACAAATAAGTTTGAAAATTGAGCCGTACACCTGTAAACTTGCTAAGTACCATGGGCATGAAATAGGAATACATGTAATGCATTAAGCTAATAAATGTTCCTAAAGACAGAAAAAAATGTTTTTTTGTTTTTTTTTTCTGGACAGGAAGCCAGTTGAGATGCCTTGTCTTTTGAGACAGTTTTCGGCCTGAGCTTTTAGGTTTACCAGAGAATGGTATCCCAACGTCGGCAACACTCAAAACGGTAGCACGTGAGCTATGACAGTTAGTCACATCACAGTCCCCAGATGCACATAAATGTATTACACAGAGCCTGCCTGTCTCCAGCAGTCTTACATAATGCAGTGTCCCATCCAACTCTCACGTTCACGTTGACCCTTTGACGCCCTAGTCACGATGGAGTAAATAGCTTGCTATGGTGTGGAAGCACTCAGTACATTAGAATGACAGCCGTTGACTAGGGCCATATGTTACCCTGGTAGGTCTCGTCTACACTTCTCAAATGATTTTTAATGAAGTGTTGCAATTATTCAAAAACCCTGAAATGTCGGCCATTTGACCACAAGCCAATTTTGGTCACTTTCCAGGGAAAGGGTCCATCCATTTCTATTAATAATTGACTTGTCTATTCTAGAGTTACCTAACAATATTGAAAGCTGTCTTCACAGACCATACCTGAGGATACTCACAGTGGTCTCTTAAGACAGGTAGGCTCTTAATTAAAACACGCAGACTCTCAAACAACACGCAAAGTGTATACTTGTCTCCACGCACAAATATTTAATTCTTCATTCCTACCAATGTGATGCATATTAATTTTGTGCTCAAGTTTTGGAGCAAAATGTGAATAATCCGTTGTCATGACACAGGTGAAAGGAGTCAGCGGGTTCAGAGCAGGGTCGGTCGGAAACATGAATATTTTTTTAGGCCCGAACAGGTAAATGCATCTTTCATATGTGTTATTGGGATTTTTATGGACCAAGGAAGGGGACTTTATTACAAAACCGCCCATCAGTGTTGGCTACACAACTTTGTTTTGCCAGCTTGCACTGAAGGACTGGTATACAGGCCAAATTTCTTCACTATCCGAGTTATTTTCACACTCACTAGATGTCACTTTAACTGCTCTGCACACATGAGACGGTGCTCAATAGCGTGCTTCCAAAACTTTGGTGAAACTCCAATTTGGAGCTGGGACCCCCTCCCTCCTGTTCGATGGTTTCTCGGAATTTTGGAATGGTTTTATTTGCGCATGATCCCTTACTCCAGACGTGTTACCACAGAGCTTTCTGGGTGTTTACAAAGTATGACGGACCTTTTTTTTCACTAGTTTGTCACCAGCAACAAATTTGGTCATGTTTGATACAGGGATGTGCCCACACATACTGACACTTCATTTAATGTTACAAGCTTCAGCAGTAGAGCAGCTGGTAGGAATGGCCCATTTTACTAAGTAGGTTTTTTTTTTTAACCCAAAAGCAGTTGATGTTGTAGTCAATATATTTCATGTCTGACACAGATATGTATGTATGTATGTATGTATGTATGTATGTATGTATGTATGTATGTATGTATGTATGTGGGTGGGTGGGTGGGTGGGTAGGTAGCTATACAGGTAGGTAGGTATACAGGTAGGTAGGTAGGCAGGTAGGTAGGTAGGTAGGTAGGTGTGTGTGTGTGTGTGTGTGTGTGTGTGTATGTATGTGTGTATGTATGTACATGTATATATGATCTATGTATGTATGATGTATGTATGTATGTATGTATGTATGTATGTATGTATGTATGATGTATGTGTGTGTTTGTGTGTGTGTGTGTGTGTGTGTGTGTGTGTGTATGGGTGGATATATTAATTGTAAGTTGTGAAAAATGGCAACTGCAAATGAATTAATATAAACTAGATGATTCTAGAATTAAGTCAGAATGTCCAGTTATGAGGTCTAATTCCAGACTCCTATCATCCTTTACATGTTATGAGTATGCCACTGAAGAATTCACATCATCATGCACATAATTTGAAAACCAGAGAGCAGTTTTTAGTGTGCGAGGCCCATATGTAATCATTTGCTAGTTGTAATAAGCTATTGTGCACACAACGATAATACGAGCCATTTGTATGCTGAACTGTCGACAGTGACAATATCACCATAAAATGTTAATCAAAGTGATATATTCTGAGTGCTGAGCTCCATACTGTTGTAAACGGTGGAGAGGTTGCCCTTTACACAAAGGTTACATTGAAAACTGGAAGTATGTTACAGAGAACACATCCTGCAAATTATGGTAATAACACTGTCAAGTGATAATCACAAGAAAAGTTGTGCTCATCTTAATTACATTGTACCACATTGATTGTGGGCTCAAATTACTCGTAAGAAGACCGTTCATTCAATTACAAGCATGCCTATGGTTCCACCATGAGAAAAAAAACAAAACAAAAAAAACCAAAAAAACAGAAAGCACCACATTATCTGTTGCCAGCTGCATGTACGAGTCCTGACACCAAATAACAGGGAAGATTTTGCTGCATTTGATAACTCCTCGTGGTCTTTGTTGTATGTTTACAAGAAAACCTTGTGCCATTTTTGTATGGAGCCACCTACATATAAGTTCTGAAAAAGTGAAGCATGTCTGCTAGTCATGCCATGGTATCCATTACACTCTCACAGAGTGAGTTACCTACACCTCTTACGCAGACACCACCGGTGTGGGCCACATATTGACATGCATCTCTCAGCTGTGAGTCCGCTCCGGCCCACCGGTCCCTGCCCCGTGTTCTTCATGACTCTTTAATTTCAAGCTTTCGCATGGACAATGACATCGGCATTATCACTTTTAACCCTTAAAGTTCTAATCCCTGCCATAGTTGTTTTCTCAGTATTGTGAAACATATAATGGTTAAAAGATTCAAATTCCTCATGATGATACTTTTCATTCAAACACCAGCAAGCCTAGTCTAAAGCAAACGGTAGTCTCAGTCAACAGCTTTCCTCGTGACACTTTGCGCACATTGCATGCAAAGTGTCCAGAGGAAAACTGTTGATTCAATCTTAAATCAGCACTTTAAGGGTTAACATTTTTTCATATTAAGGGGGTCAACTTGCTATGAATTAGCGTAACAACGCTAGAGTCGTATTCCCTGTCAACCAACCTTTCGTTCAAGTGCCTGTGGTTATACTGCGAGCATAAGAATGGCACAGGTAAAAATAGTTTACCTCGTGCCCAAAGCACGCCAAGGAAAGCTGTTGACTCAGTCACACCTCACCAAATGAACAGGCTAACATGAAGACTTCACAGAAGCCAGAAAGTTGTTTTTTCCAGAAAATGACCTTGATACTAAACCATGAGGTACTTAACTCTGACGTATACATGTACCAGCATGTCTCTTCTTCCCATTAGAAATTACCAGCAAGCATCTGATGTTGAAAAAACCACCTGCTTCCCCCTCTTCCCACCCCCACCCCCCATTTTTTTCCATTAAGCGTTATATGCCACCAGTAAGCAAAAAAAAAAAAAAAATAGAAATACCATTTTTTGATATTCACAATTGGTCTATGAAATATTCATTACAAATGTTGATATTTTAATTTATAGGTGACAACTATACTGATGCAAGCTGCAACCAAATCATGACATGCATGCTGTTGACATCCCATTAAACCTCACTACACCGTCTGCGTATATTATCTCCAATATTCAGGTTCCTGTGGGAACCTTGTATCACTGATAAACAGTAACACTTAACCGAGCACATTATGACGAGACTATATGAAAAACCATCTGCCGTTGAACATGTTTAGGACCAAATTTAATGCTATCTTTTAGATGCTAAAAGCATTTGACCTCCACAGACACCGGTCTCCTTAAAGTGACCAATTTTGGACAGGGGGGGGGGGGGATGTCTCCCAAAAATGTTTTACTGTATGTACATAATACATATATGTGTGTGTGTGTGTGTGTGTGTGTGTGTGTATATATATATGTGTGTATATATATATACATATATATATATATATATACATATATATATATACCATATACACACATACAGACACATGGACACACATGTAGCAGCTACACAAGTTGAAGATGGTGGGTAGCCGAGTCAAGACCCATGCTGACACCAGGAGACCGTGGGTTCATGAGTTTCGTTGCTTGCAGTAGCCAAGTCACCCATTAATACTGCCCAGATGGATCACTGAGCCACAGACTGTCATGTCATCAGTGTCTACTTCTGATCCACAAAATATTTCTAATATGCCTTTGAGTAGTTATTTGCCTGGCCTGTGGGAAGGGCTTCATTCATCCAGTTAACTTTTTTCATCCATTTTCCCTCCCAGACTTAATGCGCCCCCCACCCCCCACCCCACTTTCACAGTTTAGGCTTGATCACAGACACACTCCCTGCTAAAAGTGCTCGATAGCTCAGGGCATGGCGCAGGTCATATGTAAACAATTGAATGGAGCAGAGACCCGCAGCTTTGCCTTAATCATTGTTGGCTTCTACAGGATTCTCCATCATTCCCTGTAGCATTGGCATCTATCAGTGGATGGACTGAATGATACCGGCAGATTTTGGTACCTGCTGGCCGCAACATGAAAAAGTCTGGCCAGATATGAGAGTTCAATCCTAAATGGACACATATAATTTAAGTGTGTGTGTGGGGGGGGGGGGGGCAGAACAATTTATTCTGCAGTAATTCCAAGTGGCAAAGCATTTCAATTGGAAATCAGACTTAACCTCATTTGCCAGATATACCTCTCGCAATGAAAGCAGTCAGGCGGACAGGACAAACACAGGGCCACGCTGTCCCACCCAAGCACCCATAAATCCTCGTTTGAACTCTAGACCTGCTGCCTTATCCCACAAACCAGCCACCGCCACACGACCAAACGTACACTAAATTTGTTCCACTGCACACCGACAGCACAGCCAATATTGGATACCTAATAAGTATCCACATCCACCATTCCTGCTCGATTAGATCCGCTTATTTATGGGTTTGGACAGCCTGCGTTTTGGGTGTTGGACTCTGTCTAAGAGGAACACTAGCTATATGCTGGTATAGGCTGCTGGTGACATAAATGGCCCAGCTCACAGGCAGCTAGCTTTATCATTCCAGAATCAAGTTCAAAAGTTACACACACTGTATTAGCATTTTTGAAAAAATCCCCTATATCATATTGACACATATTACGTTCCATCAAAAAGTTGATGAAAAACTTGACATCTGGGAAGACAAAACGTTTTTTTTTTTGGGGGGGGGGGATTAATCACCAAATGATGGGCTGATCTCATAACTCTCTTCTGGTGATTATTTTTCTGGTACATGTATTATAAAGGTGCTGCCAACAAACGAGATCAACGCTTAAAAGATTGGGCTGTGCATTAAATCCAAAGTTGCTGGGTGGTGTGGTTCGGCCAATGCCCAATTTTCTGTGAAATAAATGAACTGACATGCTCATGAAGAGCGGAAGTTTTCGTGTGAGATAATTTGGTTTCGGGAGGGCTTTCACTTGGTTACGTAACAATGTCATTAGCTCCCTACTCCACACCTACCTCATCAGCAGTTTGAACTGTTTACCAGAATGTGTCAAATTCCAATTCACAAAGTTAAATTGAGGTAATAAGTCATTTGAGCTGTGCATGCGACCTTGAAATGACCTTGACTAAGCTTCTTATGACACTATGAGGCACGTCTCCACACCTTCAAGGGCCGTCGTGATAGTGCGCAAACAACACCAGCACCATGAAATGAACTTTACAAGGCCTACAAGAATCTAAGGCAGCCTGTGAACGTCAAAGACGTTTGCTTCACAGGGGAGTTCCTACTCACATGTTGTATGTACATTGTATATAGGCCAGACTGCCCTCCACCCGGCAAACAACAAACAATGTGGTCTGGGTCATCTGGCTACTGGGCTTGCCTGGGTATCTGTGTTGAGGTGCCAAGCTGGTCCATCATGTCTTCTTACATAATGTGCCTGCACGTGTGGCTTTCATCTCTAAATGGGCTGGCTTCCAGGACTTGGCACCTACCGCTTTACAACACTCAATTCTTGTCAGCTTTGTGTGCTAAGTCAACACCTCTGGGTGATTAATATACTACATATATCACCTCCACTGATCTTAAAACTTTCTGTCCATGCAGGAGAGCATATACACTGTATGTGTGGCTCTGTATCTTTTGTTGCAGCAGGACCTGTCTGGCTCTATATAAGCAGCACATATCTGGCTTTATACAAGCAGCATGTCTCGCTCTTTATAAGCAGCACCTATCTGGCTCTATATGAGCAGCATGTCTGGCTCTATATAAGCAGCACCTATCTGGCTCTATATAAGCAGCAGCACTTATCTGGCTCTATATAAGCAACATGTCTGGCTCTATATAAGCAGTACATATCTGGCTCTACATAAGCAGTACATATCTGGCTCTATATAAGCAGCATGCCTGGCTCTATATAAGCAGCACCTATCTGGCTCTATATAAGCAGCATGTCTGGCTCTATATAAGCAGCAGCACATATCTGGCTCTATATAAGCAGCATGTCTGGCTCTATGTAAGCAGCAGCACTTATCTGGCTCTATGTAAGCAGCAGCACTTATCTGGCTCTATATAAGCAGCATGACTGGCTCTATACAAGCAGCACATATCTGGCTCTATATAAGCAGCAGCACATATCTGGCTCTATATAAGCAACATGTCTGGCTTAATATGAATAGCACATCTGGTCTTATAAGCAGCACACGTGGCTCTATATAAGCAGCATGTCATCACGATTTGCCGTTTTTAGAAGTGAGCTGCTCTACCCCTTCAAAACAGATGTTCTGTTCCTCTTCTTCCCAAGCAAAATTGTTTTAAATTCTGCACAGTGTGAGCCGAAATACTGTACTCAATCTGCATCCACAGCACTGGGCTAAGCCATCAACACCCTTCCACTGGCGTTAATCTGACAATGAGCAAAACCTATTTGTACATCATATACCTGTACATAAATACAAGTCTGACTCAGTTCTTAGCTAGGTACAGATGTCTCCAGTATACACAAACAATGTGCTTATTGGCAACAAGGAGTTCACGTTCTTGCCACAGACATTAGGATAAAACAAGGCTTAAAGCCTGGAGGTGGGGCTTTTTGTTGTTTTTCCTTTGTTTTCATTAGGGCATGAACATATGTTTACATGTATAATATACATATACATGTATATGAAATTTGGGTACATTTGCGAGTAAATTATCATGGCTATTATAGTAATATCTGTAAGACCTTAATTTACCGGGCTTAATATGAATATTTTGTTAACATTTCAATACATGTAGGTTTGTGTATGATCAAACAAAAATTTATTTCTAGGGTGGGAGTGAGCGTATTTTGGAGATCGTTTATGCGCACGCATAATGTGTTATGACATATGTAAAGCAGCCACAGTCACGTATGAAAAGACCTGTTGCTGAAGCCAGCGAAGAGGTGGAACTAGAAGAATACCTGAGGATTACTCAGTAGTTTCACAAGTAAGTGCGTGTTTTTCATATTTCATTGTTTTACCTTGTACATATTACACGAGCGAAGATGTGTTTGTATAAATTTTGACAGGTTCTCTGCCACTTGCGGTGTCATAGCATCAATGTGGTATCTACGCGGTCATTGCCATGTTGACCATCACATGAACATTATGGCGATGTCATTCACCATCAGCACATGCTTTTGAATATCGGCGCATTGCTCGCAAATTAAACTTGATGTGTGTTTTGAAGTCTTATACTGAGTTGTTATTGTATGTCACTAAGTCTGCTTTATTGATTGCTACATTTTTAATGTTTGTCAGGGTCCACACATAGCAGGCACAATGAAAACTTGTAAGAATGACACTATTTTTTTCCAAGAAAATGAGTCAGATATCTGAATATTTCAGATTAATGAGTCAAAAAACAAAGGAACAACAACTTCAGTCCCTTCAAATTTGTGTCATTATAATGAATATGTCAGATAACTGAGTGTCACTTTGAGTTTTCACTGTATTATTTCATTTGAGCTCCAGTACACTTTAATCAGGTGGTGCAAAATAGAAACAGAATTGTTAGCCCCCTCATCACTGGAAGTGCTTCTCCTCTGGTTTAGTTTGTACCCTTGATCTGTAAAAGGCCACCCTGTACATCTGATACATACAGGTTGTCATTTTCCATTCCAAGGGTATGCAGGAAGATGGACCTTAAACAAGAGGTCTGTGTGAACAGCCCGTGCCTCAGCTGATCTTGACATTCATCACACTTGCAGCTCTATGAACTTTGGAAAGGATCGAGGACACCATGTTCTGAGTAAGTCTGACCTTCATAGAAGAACACCCACACGTGCAACATCAAAGTTCAAGTAATTCTCAAGTTATAATGAAGAGTAAAATTCATGTATGTTGCACTGTGATCCCACAAACGAGGTCAAGGTCATTCATGTACTGTCTCAGCATGACTTTCATACAAAATAGTAAACATCTGTAGCTAACCCAAAACAGATCTCAAGATATCAAGTAAACAGTAAATTTCGTGTCAGTTGTCCTGTGAATTAGCATTAGAATGCCCATTGATTTACATGGTAATCAATAGGAAAGCTGCATTGAACGATAAGTACCCGAATTGAAAATCCTTAAAAATCAGGAATCCAAAGCAGTGCCACCTAGTAAACAACTGTTTGACCCTTCCACAACAATATATCCATCACATTTCAGCTTAATCTGAGGGATGGTTCTGAGAACAAGTGAAAAATAGCAAATCCATACAAAAAATTCATTAAAAAAAATTGCAGCGCCACCTGGTGAACAAATTGGGAACTAGGTGTTCCCGAGAGTGTCCATGTACGATATCAAAGCAATTGGGTGAGTGGTTTCAGAGAAGAATTTTGAAGGTTTGCCCCCCCCCCCCCCAAAACAACAAAATTCATCAAAAATCCAAAAATCAATAGAGCTTGACCATTTGAACACACTTGGTAAATATCCACCCAAGGCACATCCCCACCAAGTTTGAAGTAAATCTGGTCAATATTATTAAAATTACGACCATTACAAGAAATTCCTATGTTAAGTTTTCCTATTAAAACTTTTGTAGTGATTTTTGAAAAAAAATCACAAAAAAATCCAAATTCATTGGAACATGACCATTGGAACAAACCTGGTAGACACCCACCCAAGGTACATTGCCACCAAGTTTGAAGTTAATCTGGATGATGGATTTGGATAAGAATTCGAAAATGTAAATTAGCATTAGAATGCCCATTGACTTACATGGTAATCAATAGGAAAGGTGCATTTACCCCAAAGGAGCTGACTTGAAAAAATCATTAAAAATCAGCAATCCGCAGCATTCCCACAAAGTGAACAAGTTTGTTTGGCCCTTCCATTAGGAACATATCCACCAAGTGTAAGCTTAATCTGAGCGACGGTTCTGGAGAAGAAGTCGAAAATAACTATAGCACACAAAAATTCACAAAAAAATTGGAAAAAACTGCAGCGCCACCTGGTGAACAAATTAACAACAAGGAGTCCCTAGATGTCTTCCTGTGTGACATCAAAGCATTTAGGTAAGCAGTTTCGGGGAAGAAGATTTTTTAAGATTTGTCCAAAAAAAAAAAAAAAAAAAAAATCACTAAAAATCCAAAAATCACTGGAGCATGACCACGTGAACATAATTGGTAGAAACCCACCCAAGGTACATTGCCACCAAGTTTGAAGTTAATCTGGATGACGGTTTTGGAGAAGAAGTCAAAAATATGAATTAGCATTAGAATGCCAATTGACTTCCATAGTAATCAATAGGAAAGCTGCATTGACCGACAAGTACCAGAATTGAAAAAATCCTTAAAAATCAGGAATCCGCAGCATTCCCACATAGTGAACAACTTTGTTTGACCCTTCTACAAGGAACATATCCACCAAGTTTCAGCTTAATCTGAGTGATAGTTCTGGAGAAGAAGTCGAAAATAGCTATAACACACAAAAATTCATAAAAAATTAGGAAAAAATTGCAGTGCCACCTGGTGAACAAATTAAGAACTAAGTGTCCCAGAGAGTGTTCCTGTGTGATATCAAAGCAATTGAGTGAGTGGTTTCGGAGAAGAAGATTTTTTAAGATTTACCCAAAAATGGACAAAAAAATTCATTAAAAATCCAAAAATCACTGGACCGTGACCATTTGAACAAACTTAGTAGAGACCCACCCAAGGCACATCTCCACCAAGTTTGAAGTGAATCTGGCTGACTGTTTTTGAGAAGAAGTCGAAAATGTGAATTGTGGACGACGGACGGACGATGGACGATGGACCCTCAAAAAACGTCAGCTGACTGACAAGTCAGCTGAGGTAAAAATCACACCAAAATCCCAGCAGAAGATGGGGTTTTAATCACACTTAAAATATGCATATATATATATATATATATATATATATATATATATATATATATATATACATATACATACATACATAGATACATATATATACATACATACATACATACATACATACATACATTTCAACCTCTATTCAGATCGTTCAAAAAAGGCAAGTTATGAATGATTACGATGTGACAAATCTAAAGCTCAACATGTAAATGAATCAAACCAACTTTTAAATTATATAAGTTTTGCTTTGCTTTAATAATAGTTTTCACTGACGCCATTTTCCCTCCCATTAAAACACAACTTTTCCCATCTCTCCGTGACTGTTCTGGCACACAGTTTCCCTATACAGTATATCAATCGAAGAAAAAATAGTTTTAGCATCAAACAAAGTGGCCTTATCGAGCGCAAGGTTGAGTGAGTACAGCACTGAGTGATAGGTCATTCAAAACGTGAACTGAAAATGTCGACAGTCTCAGCATGGCAATGTTTACAAACATCCACTTCTCGCTCGGATCCATGACCTAGATCTTGATTCATCTCAGAATCCCACAATCAATTGAACGCAATCAATAAAGCAGACCAAGTGACATACAATAACAACTCAGTATAAGACTTCAAAACACACATCAAGTTTAATTTGTGAGCAATGCATTGATATTCAAAAGCATGTGTTCGTGATGAGCGACATTGCCATAATGACTTTTTTATTAATGTTCATGTGATGGTCGACATGGCAATGACCACGTGGATACCACATTGATGCTATGACACCGCTAGTGGCAGGGAACCTGTCAAATTATATACATCACATCTTCGCTCGTGTAAAATACACAATATAAAACAACGAAATATGAAAAACACACACTTACTTGTGAAACTACCGAGTAATCCTCACGTCTTCTTCGGGTTCCACCAATGGAACTTCAATATTCAAACAGAGTGCGGTAGGGAATTCCTGGACAACGTCATTTGGGTCATTTACATACAGATCTCGCGCATGCGTACATCTTATGTTTTCCGTCTGAGCCGGCTTTTCGTCTGCTTGTGCGACCAAGAAAATTACGCCACTCACAGCGAAAAGAAACGTGCCCCAGCCGCGCGTGACAAAATAAGACAGACACACAGAGTTTCCATCGGTGTTGAAAATATGGAGCGATAGCGGGTTGTAAAAGAAGGACAAGGTCAGCCTTGGGCGTCCAAGTGATGATGATGTCGCTACATTCATTCTGATTCTGAACAGGTCTGATGTTCAGAGCAGTGCCCAGTTGTCGCACGTGCCGGAAAAAAAAAAATCAAAGATCACAGGAGCCGCCCATTTCTTCGAAGTCGTTATATTCAAGTCGTCATGGATACTTGATCAGTCGTGTTTGTAGTCAATCGAGATTGAATCCGAATATCATTATCATATTATAACCGCTCCAGCTTGATGAACTTTTCTTTTCTTTTTCTTTTCTTTTTTTTGGGGGGGGGGGAGGGTGGGGAGAGTGGCTAGGTAATCAAATTCATGGGACAAAAGTGCCGTTAATTAAGATCAGTAAAGACAACGGCAACTTCAGAGACAAAGAGAGAGAAAAAACAACAAACAAATGGGCATACTATCTACGTTTCCCGCTAACTTCGAGATAAAATTTTGTCTGCATCGGCAGCTCTTGACTGCACATATTGCGAGGAAGACGTGCCCGCGACCTCCGCTACTTATCAAGCTGTTATTGTCTACGATGTCAAAGATTTATGTTATTCTATTCGTCATCAATTTTCCTAGGGGCACCATAAAATTTTCTCATGAACTTGACTTTATCAGTTCTGTATTTCTATAAGATTGTGCAAGGTATAATGTGTGAGTTTCTTTCTTCAGACATTCGTCTGCATGCCACTTGTGTGGGAAGTTGCAATACGTTGTTCAGAGCCTCGTCCGACAGAGAATTTTACCAACATTTCTCGACGACAATATAACGAATTTATTTTGAAAAATTAAAAAGGATTGTACTTGTAATTTCACATTGCTGTGTACCACACTAGCCAAATGCATTTGCAATGGATTAGAACAAGCTTTGAACGTTGTCACCATTGACAGAACGGTATACTGCACAACGGTCTGAACGGGTCCTCGGGTGTCACACTGTGTTCGGTATAATGGCACATGCGACATGAAAATTTGATGAGGAACTGTACGTTTCGAAACATAAAATTTATTATACAAAGAAGCCTCATTCTCTCACTCTTTCGGCCACTGCTTCAGCCATATCTATCTGCTATTATCGGTCGCAACCGTATACATTCTCCGAAAACACGCACACACAAGTCCAACTAAATAACATCCCATTTTTTTGCACATGCTTCCAGCACAGAATTATCTATCGTTCTTTCTTGTAAGTCATAGGCCTATGCAGAACAAAAGTTGATGTACATAAACTTAAGGTATCAACAATTTTTTCCAAACAAATCATTTTAGTCAAGTAATTCAGAATTTCATCTGGTCCTTTCTAGATCTGCTGTGGGGTTTTGTGTGTGTGTGTGTGTGTGTGTGTGTGTGTTGTTTGTTTTTTTGTTGTTTGTTTGTTTTGTTTTGTTTTTGTTTTTTTTTTTCTTGTTTTTGTTTTTGTTTTTTGTTTGTTTTGTTTTTGATTTGTTTTGTTTTTTATCTCGCATTTCTATTTTGGTAATTTGCGATTAAAAAAAAAAATACTGAGGATTTCAAATGTATCATATCATGACGCAAACTCGAAATATATGATTGCTTAGTTGCATTGGAACAATCTACTATAGTGTACAGTTGGTAGGAACAGCGCGAGGAAAATTATTCAGACGATAATATTGACAAGATCTTACGAATGCAGTGCATCGTCAATAAAACAAACATCCTAAAACAAAATTTTTGGTAGGAAACACGACGAATCCTGGTGAAAACTAACTCTCTCTCTCTCTCTCTCTCTCTCTCTCTCTCTCTCTCTCTGCAGATAAGCATGAAGATAGTCTTTTGCTCACTGTAACCAAGGAGAAGGGGGGGGGGGGTCGGTACGCTGGTACAGGTAATTATTCTTCTAGAGTACGCAGTACGGAAAATAAAAATCTTTCAAAATTTTGGATAGTACGAAGTACGTAAAACAAGACGGCTTCCAGTACGCCAGTACGGTAAATAAATTAAAAAAAAAAAAAAAGCAGTACGCCAGTGCGAGAAACCCCTTACCGACTCTGAAGGAGGGCTTTTTCTACCATCTTTGCTGTAACATTAATAACCAATGGAACGGAGGTACCTGCATCCTAGAACTGCTGATACCAAATTATAGACAAATCTTGAAATATGAAACGACGTTTGTTTCACTGCATAAAAATATAGTTTCCTGAGATTTGAGGTCAATATGTTCCAAGTTGAATCTGTATTTGCAGTGAACGGTGAAGATGACAATCATGTGTTATTGTTTGCGACCATGTGTGTTCTCATTTGCTCGTTTTCCACACTTATGTAATCTAAAGCAAACAAATATGTCTATCAAAATATATACCACAAACACAGTCCATAGCAAACGATCGCGACTTGAATTTATAAAAACATGCACAAGTTTAGCGTCAAAATGAACACCATATATAAAAGCTTTATTTGCTGTTTTGCGTCAATAAATGTGTCAAACATTGTCATTGACACCGGAACATTATGTAAGACTGCATGCCGTCGTCTTCAACTTCAAGTTCGAACGATGCGAAGGCCGTAGGCTTGAACAAACAACATAGGCACCGATGAGCGTACAAACTCGTCCATTTATCATTGAGTCTTGCGATACGAACATGCATGATTAAAATATGATCAAGCACAGTTAATCACATGAAAAATTCTATTCTCGTTGACGGCCAACAAAATAGTGGTATTTCACAGTTTCACTTTGTCTCCGCAGACGGCTCTGCAAGCACGTGGAGACTGCATGCAATTGTGCTTTGCTCTCGCAATATAGCGCACGCCACGTGACCGGCGAGAGCCAACTGGTTCTAAATCTATCTCTCATCAGCGAGGAATTGCCCTAGAACCGTTGTGCATGGCCGAATGCCGTTATAAACAACACTTGCATGGTCGAATGTAAAAACTCTTTCTTCCCGCCAAAATATCATGTTTATTGACCAAAACAAAGGCACAACGGTCCTTCGACGCATGATTAGTGATGAATTACGTGGATAGGTACGTGTATGAAATATCGCGGAATGCAACTTTAAAGCACTTACATATTGTTATTGCGCCAAAACAGCGTACTTGCACAAGACTTGTAAGGGGAAGTGATAACTTGATTACATTTTCTCGTGGACTTTTTAGATCACTGTAACGAATGCTCAATGGATTTTTTCCGTCTGATGCATCTTTGGACGTGTTCAGACTGGTAACTGTCTGGATATGCAAAAACCTACGGAGAGCCTCATTGAGCTGACAAAAGTTCGGTGTTCACAGAATTGAGGTCACATTCACCCACGAATGCAAGCAAGATACGGAACTTCTTTTAACAGAAAGGTCCTGATAATGTGCATAGATCGATAAAGAATATCTACATTTTACATCAGCAATGAGCAGTAATACCAGTGTTACCATTAAGAGCACAAATGAAAGAAAATAACTTGCACCTTTTTAAAATCTGTTTCTTGTTTGCACCAGAATACATACGTTCGCCGGATGACATATTCTCAAAGTGAGGCTTTTTCAGCAATTGTAACCAGTGGTGACAGAGTATTTTCTCTTATTAAACCCTTCAGGTATCAGTCTTGTTTATTTTGCCGATATCAAATGTTAAGAATAAAGTCTTGTCACAAATCAGGACTATTAACACGACAGGAATAGTTCCTGGTTTTCAAATATTGAACTTTTTAGGTCTACTATGTACATTGTACATGAGAGGGGGTCTCCTTACGGAGCCCCACCTAAAAACAGAGGTCACCATTATACCAGGAACTTCATACTGAAGAGTCCATGTGCAATAGAAATGATTATGTCTCCCTCTTCACAAATACAGTAAAACCTGTCTGAGTGAACACCTGATATTAGTCAACTCCTGACAAGAGTGCATGAACACCTGACTTTGACAAACCCTTTTGGGGGTTCCCTTTTTTGCCATTATATCTGATAGGCAGCATTCACATTACATACTAATTTTCCTTGTCATTAGTGAACACGTCACTTCTATGAACATTGAATGCCTTTTGGGGTCCCAAAATACAAATTCAACACAAGACTTCTCAACACCACCACTCAGGAAAAAGGAGCAGGCAATTATTTTGGTGTATTTTAAACGTTCAGACAGATCAATTTCTCCAAAGAGCAGTCAAGACACAACTGCCGTGCTGTGTGGCGTGACATGTGGCCCCAGTTAGGATAATGAGTGGATTACATAACGAAGACTGGCAGCTACTGCGAGCAGCCTTTCAAGTCATGGGATAAAAAAAAAGATTGTTTCAAGCAGTATTACTAAAGGGATAACATTGATTGCCGACTAAACAGGCCAATTTCTGTGTATACTCTGTTTTCCACTTGACAGTGGAGTGGAGATCTCATGCATCTTGGTCTGCTTTAAATTGGCCACAGCACACTGACTACCACCAGGACAACGTCATGGTGTAATTTTACATCCTTGTTCACGTTAAGTACCACAGCAAGGTTCAAACAAGTTCTAATGTTGTGAAGTCACTTTTGAACTATTCACATGAACAGACTTTGGGATAAAAGGAAATTCCAGTTTATTCAAGCTCTAAATTATGACGAGAGTTATCCTTCAGCCTACTATTGCCCCCCCTCCCCCCCCCCAACAACTTAGGTAAATGAATAAATAAATATAACAAAGAGATTACCACTGGCAAGGTACAACAGCTAAGCATTCAGTCTGTTTCATGAGATGCCTAATTTCATAAATATAAATAAACATATATATATATATATATATATATATATATATATATATATATATATTATTTATCTTTTCGACATCACATACACAGCAATCATGCAATGATGTCACACAAGCTGTACCACAGACCAAAGTGACAGATGTATAGTTCCAGCAGGACCAAAATGCTTCAGTGCCTTGTCGAATAAGAAGTCCATCACAGTTGGAAATATCAGACACAAAGCTTCAATACAGTTTGCCTGTCCGTGCCACGTGTTATACACATGTTGACCTATGAAGTAAGAAGCGGCCTGTCTTCCTGTGGGCTAGCCACCATATATTAGTTACATTCCCCTATCTTCTACTTGTCTGACAATATCCACCTTTGTGTTCAATTAATCAGGCACCACCCCCATGTATGCATGGCTTCCGTCTTTTGCCAATAGAGGCAATTGCTGCACAAAACCTCTCCTACATCCTCTCACCTTGCATTAACGGGCCAAGAGACCTATTAATTCATTTATACACATCCCTGAATAATGCAATACAAAAAGATATATATCATGCTGAAGTAACATTGCCGTGAGCTATGAAATCAACAGTTGAGAATATCTCACGAAATGCTGACCACAGACTTCCAGTGTACGGACATGTACATACATACATGTAGGCAACCAAAGGGATAAAAGACAGTGTACGTACCATAGGCATGCATCTGTAAAACTATCCCAGGCACACCACATCACAGCTGTGTTAGTAGGAAGCTAGGCTGGTCCTAGCAACAGCATGAGAGGTTGTATAGTCTGTTGACGGGCTGCTGGTGCAGATGGCGGGGATATCATGCATAATTATGCCACTGACAACTGATCTGAATGGGGCAGTGATGCCGGCTCCTGCATCAGAACATTACCTTAAGGTGTAACTGTTCCCGTGTTGTGACGCTGACATTTGCTCGGCTGCCATCCAATCAGAGCGCACACGTTTGCCCATAAACAAGGATAAACCAGCTCTGTGAATCCCTCAAATTGAATAACATGTTCCCAGACTTGCCAGCCGGGAGAAACCCCGAGTGGGAAATCTGTGTAAAGTACTGGCAATTGGATGTATCTGTACCTCTAGTAGCAAGGCAGTTCCAAGAAGGCCCTGCACATATATTGACACAGCAGCTTAGCATGTACATGTACACATCTGGGAGGCCTCTGATAAGACATAACAACAAACCTCTGTGGAGACAACTAGCAACCCAACTCTGTTAATTCAATTACAGATCTGTATGGTATATACATTATATTATGATTTGCTGTCACAAAATTTGATCAACTTCTTGAAATATTGCTTTTGCCTGAAACGTACCTTTCTCTGGAATATGAACTTGATAGAATACTTTTGCAGGCAATTAACAGCAGCGATAAAGAAACCAGTCTTATATTGTATGTCAGATAAATGACTTGTCTTCCAGCCTTCGTCCTCCCTTTTTTCATTTCATTTTATTAAATTTTCACGTTTAAAAAAACTGTCTGTTTAGCCCCTCTTTTCAACTGCTGCCGCCCATGGCATGTAAATATCAAACAGCGGACTCTCAAAAAATATTGTGCACAGTGGTTCCTGCTCTGAGAGACCCCTCCAATGACAGACCACTTGCCTTTTAAGACCAACGTTTCAAGATACTGTGTTTAGTGCTTTTCACGTTATTTATACCTCCTATGAGAGACCACCTGTCCTCAGAGACCACATTTTGATTATCCATAGGGCAGGTCTTTCACAGCAGATTTCAATGTACATGTATATAACTTAATATGTTCCAAAACATAAATTTGCAAATACCTGTACAAGTATCCACCACAGATATTAACTTCAAAACATTTTAACCCTATCCATTTTCATGTCTGGCCTGAATCAACAGCTTTCCTTGCTATGGGCGGAAGTCCACTAAGGAAAGCTGCTGATCTGAAACATTACTTTTCTGTAGGAATATATGCATGCTGATAGACGTGGAATCATTAGAACTCAGCTAAGCACAGCTTTGGCTGTGATCAGAACTGAAAATCACTTTAAACATATATATCTTAAGCGAGTTCTATGGGGTGATCTGATGTCGGTTGGCAAAAACATGGTGTATCAACAACTGCACATATCTGGGCATCAGCATATTGCCAAGTTGACTGGATGCAAGCTGTTCATTTCTTGGCCATGTCTGTTTGCCCAGCTGTTGTGCAGACATGGTTGGCCCAGTTATTTGGCCAGATGTTGAGCAAATGAGGCTTGACAGTGCTTCATTCACCCACATGTTGTGCAAAGGGGGGTTCTTCAATGCTTATATGCCCAGCTGTTTTGCCAACAGGGTTCAACTATGCTTTATTTGCCCGGAGCAAATGAGGTTTGACAGTGCTTCATTCACCCACATGTTGTGCAAAGGGGATTCTTCCATGCTTATATACCCAGCTGTTTTGCCAGCAAGGTTCAACTATGCTTTATTTGCCTGGTTATTGTGCCTGTTAGGTTCTATGATGCTTTAATTTGCCCAGCTGTTGTGCCAATAGGGTTCTACTGTGCTTTACTTGCCCAGCTGTTGTGCCAATAGGATTTGACTTTGCTAAATTTGCCCAGTCAATGCCAACAGGATTTTGGTCACAGCATGTGTCTGCCCAGGTGTTGTGGCACCGGGGTTCAGTGCAATGCATTTTCACCCAGCTGTTGTGCAAATAAGGTTCAACCACGCTTACTTTGCCCAGCTGTGGTGCCCATAGTGCTTGATTGTGCCTACTTTGCCCAAATGCTGTGCCAACAGGATTTGATCACAGCATCTATCCAGCCAGCTGTTTTGTGCCAATAGGTGTTGGCACCAGTGCGTATTCACCTTGGTGTTGGGCACATAGCCAGTCCCTTATTTCTTTGGTCTAGTGTTAATTTGCACAGGTTTCATAAAGTTGGTCTGAAAGGCAATGTACAGATGCCACATCAATAAAGCAGCACAATGGTGTTCCCCTATCTCTGGAGCTTGTAATCAAGTTGCCTGGCATCCAGCCATGAACAGGTCAAGGGGTCAGTCAGGGTGAGAGAGTAATGACCCCTGCCTTGCCTCATTGTATGAGATAACCAAGACCGCCTATGTTCCCCCGGCTCAGTATTTCACGGTGCCTCAAAGGGCCACGCAAGGTGGCTGCACGATATCTCATTTTGTCAAACATAGCTTGATAGTTGGACAACAAAGTATACATTTGACCATTGATAAATAAATAAAAAAAATAAAATAAAATAAAAAAAATTTAAAAAAAACCCTCATCAACAGCTCATCTACTTACATATTTGTCTACTTTCTATATTTTTTATTGTAAGCACTATGTTCGCATGAACAATCCAGGAGCAGTAGATGGACTGCATACAAAGATTGGGCACGAAGATAAAATCTTAAGGGCCTGGTCCAATTTTACAAATGTGTATCTATGACAACAACTTTTATTTCTTTGGGAATCCACAACAGAATTTTTGCCGCCCCCCCGCCCCCACCACCACCATCTAAGAAGACCAAAATGTGGATTTACGATGATGGGTAAATAATTCAATATTTTTAAACCTGTATTGCATACAGTAGTGTCACGCTTTGGTATCCCTTAATAATGAATCACCATGCCCTGAAAAGGGAGTCTTCCCATCGCCCCTATAACCATTGTATCCTTACCCCCTTCCTTCTTTTTTTTTATTTTTTTTTATTTTTTGGTACTACACCCACATTTAGCTATCCCTGCCTCTACTTTTAATCAGGCAAATACAAAGTGAGTGATTCCACACTGTTAACCTCTGATTTGAAATGAAGCTGAGGGACCAACTCGTGATTCACTATACGTGACAATAATTCCCCCAGGGAGAATTCGTAGTGCTCGAATTTCTCCCAGGAAGTTATTTGTGCTGCTGTTGAGAGGCATGTGCTGAATTCTAAAGGAGAGATTAAAGACTGCTGCCTTTACCTACCTTCAAGCTCTGTATATTTGCTGACGCTGACATTTACTTCTGATGTGTACCTTATAACAGCTTAATCTATTTGGCTCTGTATGTGTATTTTTGGCGCTATCCTTCAGACCTCTCTCTCTCTCTCTCTCTCTCTCTCTCTCTCTCTCTCTCTCTCTCTCTCTCTCTCTCTCTCTCTCTCTCTCTCTCTCTCTCTCTCTCTCTCTCTCTCTCTCTCTCTCTCTCTCTCTCTCTCTCTCTCTCTCTCTCTCTCTCTCTCTCTCTCTCTCTCTCTCTCTCTCTCTCTCTCTCTCTCTCTCTCTCTCTCTCACTTCATTATCTTTATATCTATACATGGACTGCAGTGCTATACTTGTTCCTATGGCTCTCGATCTTGTTTTCAGGGCCTAATTTCCTCCTTCAGCCCTGTAACTCCTTTTGGAGCCTTAACTGCTCCCTTAGCTCTGTATCATGTTTCAGCGCCTCAGTTTTTCCTTTAGCTGTATCTTGCATGCAGAGCCTTAATTGTTCCTTTAGCTGTATCTTGCTTGTACAGCCTCAATTGCCCATTTGGCTCTGTATTGTGTCTTAGACCCTTTATTATTCTTTCAGCCACATGTCTTACTTTTAGAGCCTCAATTGCGCTACTTCTTTAATTGGCTAGCCAAACAGAGAGGGTGGGGTTCACGCTTACAGTGGTGATCGCGGCTATAGTCGTTTTCCAATTACTGTTAAACGCTTAATGCTTAAAAGATTCAAATTCCTCATGAAAATGCCTTTTATTCAAATACCAGCGAGCCTAGTCTAAAGTAAAAAGCAGTCTTAGTCAACAGCTTTCCTCAGAGAACTTTGCGCGCAATGCACACAAAGTGGCCCAAGGAAAGCTATTAAACAACCTGGCAGGGGTAACAATTTACCACACCAGTAGCCTGCACACCTGTGTCGTAACACCATACTGCCTTCCATTGATATGTCTGACAGGCAACTCCAGCATACTGGGTACCATCGCTCTGCGCATCCTATCCTGTTGCACCTGGCCACTCAAGGTGTCAAACTTGGAGAGTGAAGCACTGTATAGGTGTCAACCCACAAAGACATGTGACCGGGAGGTTTTTGTAAAAAGTGTGTGAAATCAAAGAAAATATTCAATTTTGCCTCACAATCTCTTGTCCCTTTAAGACCTTTTAGTCTCCAAAAACGGCAGACTCCCGGTGAAAACGTGAGAGTTGACAGCTACATGTACGGCACTGGGCGAGCATATCCTATTGGTGGCCAGCACTGCACTGTGTATACCAAGGTAAACTGGCTTTGTTTTGCTGTCCAAGAGTGATCACCACCAGGACCAGTTTACTAGCTCTTTTATGAAGAGCACCAAAATACACCTTGATTCTCATGAAGGGAGCCACGACACACACAGGCACCAATACTAACTATAATGGCTGCTCTTACTACCAAGATACATTCAGGGCGTCACAGTTTTCATCATGACGCCACCGGCAGGAAGTTATTCAAAGTGCACGAGATCATGACAATGTAATTTGGAGCTGAAATAGGCTGACCACAAGAGGGTAAAATCCCCCCAGACTTCCCTGCTCCTTCTGCTGTGATGCCATATTTGGGTCACTGGTGATCCATTCCCATAGGGTAAATCTGGCATTAAATGTACTTATACTTGGAGCTGCAGTGGCTCCAGGAGACCTACATGCTCTTTGTCAAGTCACCCGGTGATTTTCCACTCTACACAATAAAGCTTCCATCAAAGAGGTGAATGGTTCCACAAACTGACGACTTACAGGGAATGGAATGAAGGGATACATGTATATAGTTCCACAAAGGCTCCTCTGTCAAGTTCATTTAAGGTTGCTTTGCATTATAATTTTCCACAATGCTGACAGAGACAGAGAGTGGAAAAAGAACATACGCGAACACACTAATATCAAATTAAATGAAACCTGACGGATTTATACTCGACAAGCGTTAGGCAACTTTATCACGAAAGCTAAGGTTTTTATGTGGGATGGCCTTCTATAATAGTGGTCCGACATATGAGCTTGTACCGTACATGGATTCCATCAGAATCTTTAGGCACATTTTGTATTGAAGCTAAGCCACTGGGGTCAGACTCATCATTCTTGTCATATCCTCCTACCTAAAATAATGGACCTCACCCAGAACACATTGGTTTTGTATCAAATCTGAAGCCCCCTAGACCCTTTGAATTAACAAATGTGGAAGGCCAGGGCAGCGAGATGCATGGATCTCTAATCTAGTGCTGGTCTATGGGCCCATCACGAATCCTGATCACCGGACTTCATCATGCTCGCTCTCGGGGGTTTTACTGATGCCCAAGCAGCCACAGTATCCATGCAGCCAGAGCAACTGTCACTTTCTCAATTTTACAATCTTGATTTCTCGGGGATATGTGAGTGTATTGGGAGCACAGTACAGGTCAGCCACCTCGTCACATGTGGCTGCGCTCAGAAACTCGGGCGCACCAACCGCTGACTATTTTCATTTGTTGTGGTGCCCAATATGCCAGTTTCAATTCAGCACCCATCTTTTATTGTAAACCCAGATCTGGGGAAGCCACACTGGGCACCCAATGTTTAGTCTCCAAGCGATCTGCCTGATAAATAAAACATCAATAACAGGAACAATTTCATGATGCACCTGCTTTATGTGTTTGAATAGGCACTTTTTCCTGCTATGGAAAACTATCATATAGTTAGATTTTCTCATGTTTTTCTTATTGCCAGCACCTTGTCACAAAACATCATATTGCACTTAAACCATATCTGAATGAAAATTCTTTTTTTCCCCGAGTAAATATTTGAAGTTAATACTTTGGGGTCCATTGGACTCGCAACAATCTGTTGTCCATTTGCAACCAATCCATTTCTGCATGCTACTGATCATGATACACACACTCAAGTTCAAGGCCAAGGTCATAGGTCATATTGTAATTATTCGTAGAATGGATCAGAAGTCTCCCAAATATACTTGCACGACCTCATGCTTGGACCAGACTGACATTCATTACCACACAATAAATACAACAGTCAGAAAATAAAGACTTTCTACATCATTCTCAAAATCTGTTCCTTTGAAGGTCCAGGTCCAGGTCAAGGGCAAGGTCAAAGGTTATACATGTATATTCATCAGGTACACAGACATTGTAGTGCACTTAAGATGGACCAGACAGACTCGCTTCATCCATCATAATTTCACGATAATACAGGAGTATCTTGGCAAGCCATCATAAGAATTCCCAATATTGGGGCCCTGAAAATGCGTAAAACTGAAAATTATCTTGGCACTAAAGTCAAGCGGTCAAGGCTCTGAGAGGGTTCATGTACTTCTGACATTATATTGGAATTCAGAACAGCAAATTTGGCCTTTTCTATTCAGCACGATTTGCAGGAATACTATTTTGTCTATGATCAATATAATCCACATTTCTTACAGTCGATGGAACACACACACAGACCTTCACAGAATGAATACTGGCTATTTTGGAGTCTTTATTTGGAACTTCACGACACACGTAGTATGGTTTAATAAAATGAATTTAGCAAATTGACAGGGCAAGGCCAAAAGTAGCTCAAAAACCCTCCAACTGCTGACTATAAATGCCTGACCAGTTTCGCCAATAATCTGCCTCTTCACTTAATAATTTAATCCTTAAACTGCTGATTTAAGACTGAGTCAACAGCTTTTTTCAGGGCACTTGGCACACAATGCACACAAAGTGTGCAGATGAAAGCTGTTGACTTAGACTACTTTTTGCTTTAGGCTAGGCTTAATGGTATTTGACTGAAAGGTATCTCCATGAGGAATTTGAATCTTTTAACCAGTATATGTTTAATGGTACAGTGGTACCTGCTATTTAAGACCACCCCTACAGCCAACAAAAAGTGGTCTCATACTGCAGGTGGTCTTAAATTGAAGGTATATTTAACATGTAAATACAGCAGAGGGTCTTGAAAGAGTGGTCTTAAAAAGACATGCGGTCTTAAATTGGAGGTGGTCTTTGGAGCAGGTACCACTGTAATGAGAAAAAGACTTTAGCTGTGATCAGCACTTTAAGTGTTAAATGAATGTCCTAACAGCAGATATATGAAACCAAATTTAAGTGTATAATTGACTGGAAAGAAAATGTTGTCAGCCATGTCAGACTCAATTTCATTAATGAATTGGCTCGTTAATGTTAGTTTTAATGATTCAGTGCTAATAAGAATGAGGACATCATTAGTTCCCAATCTATGAGAACTTGAAGGCCAACAGGATTCACACTGTTTACTTTTGTTTTGCTCTCTTTTGACTCTACCCTGGCTGTAAATGTTGAGCGCCCAACGACAGCTCACAATGCTTCATTTTGTGAATTCAAACATATCTATGTGTACAGGTCAAATCATATGCAATGTGAGACACCTTTGTGAAAGGACACAACTATATTATTTAAATCAGCAATTGGCAGGCTTTTCATAAATTTCTTGGCCCCTGAGCATAAAACGCGATGCCCCTAAATTTGAGTGTTCACTTTAAAACTATCACATTCTGACCTTTGGCTTTGTTCTCGGGACTTTTGCTGTAGGCCGACAAACCAGATTCCTATAACTTTAGTGAAAAACAAGACATTTTAGTGACCACCCAGGAATGCTCTTTATAGAATGCTTCTCTGAGACCCTTTAACCTAGAGTGCCCACATCCATATCTGACCCCTCTAATGCACTCACAGCAGTGTCTGCAGTGCTGACGAGTGTCCCAGCGAGCCATGGCACCTAATTTGTCATCCCGTTTGCCGAAAGTGTCACCAGACCACATTTTGTAGACAATGATGAAGTGGGAATGGTACCACCAAATTGACTCGTGCAAAGGAAAGTGAACAAACATGTACGTGTGCAACCGTACTTTAAATTCTCCAAGTCAGCAAATGCACTGGTCCATAAACTTTCACTTGACAAGAGAACAAACATTATGAGAATCCACACTGCATCAAAAGGTTCACAGCTTAGAGAGCCACATGGATGCAGAAACAGCCAAAGAGAGAAAACTGATGTGATTGGTCAACACCACAGGTCAAGTACAATGGACACTTGATTCACGTACTAGAGGGCTCCCCGGGTCTCCAGTCCAGATGAATATGTATAGAAAAGTGCTTTCTGATGGGCTAAAATTTTGTAGTGGATATGATCTCAGAGAGATCATACCAAATGTAGTGGACAGGCAATGTATTATGACACAAATCTGGAGTCCCATTCCCATACTGTAGTGCCATAGAAGCTAAGTACTCTGGTCAGTTTGCTCTTGTTTTTACCCAGAATTCCTTCCATTAATATGATATCAGCAGCTCCCCCCCCCCTCTTCTGTCTGATTTGACTTGTCATACATGTACATGTCAACTGCACATCTATTAATACTTTGATGGCTGGTCACGACTACAGTGACACTTATTGGAATTATTATGATGAATCCCTCTTTAAATTCTTTGTCCAAAAAGCCTTATTCAAACGCCAGCATGCCTAGTCTATACTTGGCTACTTAAGAAAAATAAATAGGTCCTTCTTATGTAGCCAAAGTGCACCCAGAAAGCTTTTGATGCAGTCTAGAAATAAGCACTCTATGCATTCAACTTAAATGTGGAAAGGATCCTATGTAGTAAATTCAATTCCTGAGTGATACACATGCCAAATCTTCCGATCATAATCAAATCACCGCATTGTCCATTGAACTCAAAGCCAGAGCCACGTTAAAGTACATGTAGATGAGAAAATTAATTTGCTTGGACTTGGACCAAGTTTCTCTGCTTCTGGCAGTGGCATTAGTTCAGTTGCTCATTAAACACACCTTAATGCTGTGACTTACGAGGCAATTATGCTTGGCACTTATTTACCACATGTGCAGGAATCATTACGATGACCTTCCCACTTTACAAAGTCAACAACAAGGTATACTTGTGAGCTGATGACCTCCATATCATCAGGCCTCACTGACAATATTAATGCTCTGTGGACAACAGAATTAGCTTCTGGTACTCCTTGCTTTGCTGGATATAGGCAGCACACATGCCATTCACCAAATTCCAATTCTCTAAATGGGTACTTTAAAGCATTACACCACCATCATCTCCTATGAAGATACAAGCCACTTCCTTAACCAGTGACTCTTTGCGGCTGTGCCTCAGAGATTTTTGGGAGCTTTAAAAGTTTTTTTTTCCCACATTCAGAAAGGATTCTTCAGCACGTAATTAATGCATGTATGTAAAATTTATATTTTTTGTGAGGATTCATATGTGAGGGTGGTGTGTCTCAATAAACAGCTGTGCCCATGAAATCTGATTAACTATTTTTAATCAGTATTTATCAAAACAAAATAGTGCCCATATGAATCATGAAAACCCTTCCACATTCAAATTTCTCATAAAATGGCCTTTCATTCAAGAACCACTGTCTGTGTTTCCAAAGAAAACAGGACAGTCCTGGGCAACAAGTTTTCTTGGCAACTTTGTGAGAACTGTGCCAAACCTGCACCAAGGAAAGCTGTTGACTGACAGTCTGTGACACAGAGCTGAAAGGGTCAAGCCAAAATATTTGGATCAGCAAGTAAGACCGGGCAAGTGGCCAAGCTGAGGCAGTGTGCGACACGTTTCGACCGATATGGGTCTAGTCAGGCACTGGCAGAGATTTCAAAATGTCCATATATACACATGTATATATAGTCAGGGGTAACAAATGCTTTACCACGCTGCATACGTTGTGCACATGTATGCCCACTATGGACTCATCTCCAAATTTCATTCTTACCATGTAACTCAGTTTTTCAAACCTATGTTTGAAATATTTATTTCCCATATTAGGACAGTCCACATACTGGTTTGACGTCAACCAGTGCTGGTTGATGGAACTTGTTTACTGGGTGAACTGTGAGCTTTTGTACCCTATGACCTATAACAGGGCCAGCAGAAAAAGTGGGTTTTTTTTGTTTTTTTTAAATTTTTATCATGAACTACTGCTCCAATAAATGTACTAAATATCATTTGGAGATGTGCTCAATATAAAAATTTAGCATTAGACAGTGCAAGGGAGCTCATCTTTCCATGAAATTAAGGCCAAACGGCTCGAATGAATGCAACTGATGAGTCCAATGTTTCTGTCTGTCTCTCTCTCTCTGAGCGTAACTGTTTGGTGAACTCTGAGAGTGGAGGTGTTTGGATGTATTTAAGAACTTGGACTTTTAAATCGAGTCCACTGTGGTCTGGAAGGGTAAGACTTCTGCCCAGTGGTTATGAGTCCATTATGTTCTCTATGTAACGAAAATCTTGTCATAACCAAATATTTGGATGACCAGTCAGATGCATTTTACAGGAAGGACGGGCATAAGGTTTCCCATGATCTTTGTCCCACATATAAGATAATGACAGTTGTCTTAACATGATGGTTTCACCATGCCGAAAGTTTCCCCTCGTCAAGTACTTCACTTTTTATGAAAAGTGAAGGAGTTGAATTGTTATAGCATTTATGTGAAGAAAATTGCCTTTGCGAGGACACAATATATACTTTATTCACCATTTTATAGTGCAGAATTGCTTCTTGTGTGGTGGTCGCTCTCATCAAGCATCCCTACTTGCCGTCAGAGTTTGACCACCTGGGTCTGTGATGTCACAGAAGGGAGCTTCTGCACCAACTCTGATTGTAAACACTGACTCGCAGCAGTGAATGTCAGTGTGCTCATGGCTTACGGGATCAAAATTGGGACGTAAATGGGAAACTGTTCCCGGTTGTCCAGTCTGAACTTATCCACCATGGTGAAATGATGTTGGTCGGAGCCACGAGCTACCTCAAAAACCAGTCTTTCCTTGTGCAACTGGGATTGAGTCTGTGCCCATCACTGGTCATGCAGTAGCAGCCACGAAAGATGACCAAAGCTGGTGGTTGCGAGGTTTAAACTGACAACGGGTGCTTTTCAAAAGTCTTTGTGAGAAAAATCCTTTACAAGTGACTGGTTGAAGTTAAGGTTTCTGCATACTGCCAGAGTATTGCGTATTCGACGACAGGCCATTTATTCTATCGGCGATTTGCTGTAATTGTGTGCACTTCTCCTCTTCCTTCAGTGACGTCTACCCTGTTTTGGCCGTAGAGTGCTTTATTTTCTCCTATTTTATATGCGAATGGGAATAATATAGGGCTACACCCTTGTTCCCATGATTGTTTTTTATTGATTGATTCTCTGCATCACTACCACTCATGCCTCCTCTATCACCAGGCTCCATTCTATTACAGCGACTCCCTTCCGTGACGTCACAACCCAGACCCTGCTTGATGGCCAAAAAGGCGCAAAATTGTCAACTTCGAGTCCGTCATGGCCAACAAAATTCTTTTGCAAATAAAGTTATTTTCCTGTGTCAATATGGCAAATTTTCTTCACAAAAGTGCTGTAACACTCCAAGTCCTTCACTTTGAACAAAAAATAAAACGGCATTTGGGACTTTTGAAGATGGTACAAGTTTCATTCTGAGAACTTCAAAGGCCAACCAAGGCGTACATAATATTTTTGTTCCATTCCCTTGTGTTTATTTCTGCTTAATAATCTGAGAAAGGAGATACATTTTTTTTTCAGTTTTGGGCTCGAGCTTGTTGTCACACATCTAATACACAATTGAAATGCTTTGTTCCATGGAATTTTGGTCATTATATGCCTCGTTAGTTTACCTGTTCATCAGCAATATGCAGGTCCTCAAAAGAATGAATTACCACATATAAAATACATAGTTCTTGGTGTTAGTTTTAAGCAGATGAGACCAGTGTGCAATTCAATGTAGCTGCCTGGTTTTCAGTCTAAATAATGCAATAGTTTGGAAGGCATGGGCTGAATAATAACCGCCAGCACATGCAAGAATAAATCTGTGCTTTAATAATTTCCAGATCTGTCCCCCAGGGTGTTTGTGTCTTTGATTCATTGGTTCCTCGGCACTTAAGCTGTCCACGTCCACAATGTTCATTATGACTACTGTCAGGAGACAGCCTAGCCTTCCCTGTCGCTTTATTCTGGCTCTGATTTGTGTCCAATTTACGATTCCCAACATCCATTTAGCCAGATTTGGGATGATGGATGGCCGAATATGAGCAAGCTGTCAAGTTGCTCGATACAAACCAGCCAATCAGCAAATGGAATTAATCAGCCCTTCTGACCAGCATGACCAATCATGTGGAAGTGTACGATTTAGCCCTGAACTGCAACGCTCTTTGACCCTGCTGTGACTTCATTACCATAATTTTATGCGGAAGACATCCCGCTGGAATAGCTGATTTTGGGGAAAATTGGTTCTGATCCCAATATGTTATGATACATGCAATAAACTTCTCCATTTATTACCCCCCAAAAAAGGTGATTATCAAATTTGTATTGTTGCCTTGTAGCTATATGCCTCCGTGTGCACAGAGCTTTTGTTATGCCTAATCACATCCTTTTTCACATCATTTGACAATGCCAATTCATATGCCAATGATACAACTGCAAGGAGCTGCATGGTTTTAGGAACTGATGTTCAGCTTTGAAAACAATAACTCCCCTGAGGACGCAACAAGTCTGTATCGATGGTAACATAAAACTTTTCAAGAAGAAGCAGTATCTGGAAAGTTGCGTCAGTTCCGCATCGCAGGGTAAACATTATTAAATATGAGAGGTACATGGTCTGGTTCTCAGCATTTGACAGAAAACAAAACAATCCATATCAAGCTTGAAGACTCCATCTTCAACTGGGCTTTAATTTTGTTCAACTCTTTTGGTGCATAATTTTGCGCCAAGTCAACAGCTTTCCTTGGTATGCTTTGGGTGCCATGAGTCCAAAGTGTGCTGAGGAAAGCTTTTGACCTATAGGCGTGTTGGAACATAAATGGAAAGTCTTTTCACAAGGAATATGAATCCAGCATCTTTATTATAACTGAGAATTAATTACATCTCAAGCAGTTTGACTTTACTCACAGCTGGCATTGAAAAAGTTAAAGCAGACTGGACCATGTGAAAGAATCTGGCCATTCTTATCATTCATTTAACTATAGTGTCTGGCCTGCCATACAGGATACTAGGTGTTTGACAGTCTTTTCTTCACATGATGCTCTCTTTATGTCCAATCTACCTAACCCAGACTATAAATTTTGCACAAAAAAGGAAGGTTTTTTTTTGGGGGGGGGGGGTAGGGTAGAGTGCAGAGGGACCACTTCTGCCATCATAAAACAGCCAGTCATTAACAGCAGTAAATCTGATTTGGCTTGTCTCCACTAGACAAATCCCGGGGAGTCAGATGCCAATGAAACCTTCTAACACAGGTACATAATATGTACATGTATATGAGTGCCCATGCAATCCAACCAAGATGGCACTTCTCCCCCCCCCCCCAAAAAAAAAAAAAATGAAGATATACTTTCTGCTTAAACTGTTTATAAACCATGTAATCACTAAATGAAGCAACTGGCAGTTCATTTACATGTCAGCATCCATACTTGAAGAGAGAAAGCAACAATTCATTTTGAAATCTGTGAACGCTATGGACACAGGTCCCCGGCAACAGAATACAATGCATGGTCCCCGGAGGTTCACTTTTTAAAACATCCTGGGCCTATGCTGTGACAAAAAAGTGTATCATCATATCTGCAGACAGTATATGGTCCCCAAAGGTTCCTTATGGAATCTACTGGAAAACATGCAAAGGGGGAAAAAATGCAATACCCGACAAGCATTCAAGGAACGGTCCACGTGTCAAGTACTGTAAATTGCTTTAATTTCATTGTATTCTTATTTTGGCTTATTTCGCTGGTGGCACAAAACCATGAAGATAAAAACACAATAAAATAGTATTTTAACATTGTTTGAATGGGAATTATGTCCAAAACAGTGAAATTAAAACTGCAGTGGAATGTCAAAAATACGAAAACCGTGAAAATTCATACTCGCGAAAATAAAGCAATTTACAGTAACTGGATCTGAACATTCTTTTCCTGCTCTAACTAGCCAGAGGAAATTCTATTGCTGTTTTTGTAATAAATGTACATGTATACATACAATGAAACATGGTTAATGTAACACCCGATAGCTGACAAGTTTTGAGGGACTGAAGCCAAAATTCTTTGCTATCTGACTTATTTATCTGACCTGTTCAGATATCTGACACATTTTGCAGGGAACAAATGGTGTCATTAAAACGAGGTCTCACTGTATGTAAAAATGCAGAGTGAAATTGACAATACAGTAGTACCTGTCACCAAAGACCACCCCTAGGGAGGATCAAAATGTGGTCTTATAAGACAGGTGGTCTCTCATGAGAGGTATAAATATCAAGAAAAGTACTGCAAAAAGTATATTTAAAAGTGGTCTAAAAAGGCAGGTGGTCTCTCACTAGGGTGGTCTTTCGTGACAGGTACTACTACAGTGGACATTATTCAGAATTCTTTTGATTATTAATACTTCCATTTATATGATGATTGGCAAGTGCAAACAATGAGATCAACATGCCAGCTTCTGAGAATAGGTTAGATACGTATCAACTTTTTTGGGACTTGAGGCAATTAACAGACTCAAAGGAGCCTTTCTGCAGACTTTTCATTTTACAAAGCAAACACTACCGAGTCCAGTCAACAGCTACATTTGCCCATTTGACTGCTTCTTATGCTAACAGCCCTACAATGAGAGGGAAAACTTCATGTTGTGTGACAAGAACCAGGCTTATAATCATGAGCACAATGTCAATAGTAGGGCCACCAATGACAAGTGGTTATACATAATGATGTCAACAGTGAGGCCAACATTCACAAAGGGCAATGCATGTCAATAGCTAAGCCACCAATCACGAATGAATATGCAAAATATCAAGAGCCAGGCCACCAATAAGCTATCACATGTCACAGGCTGATTAGAATCCTGGAGGTTCTATTGGCTGAAAAATCAGTGGAGCTAATGCTGGAAGAATTTTCATGGCATTTAAATTTGCTGAACCTAATTTCTTTTGTAGAGACCATTATGAATGATTGAACAGAAGTAAAAATTACTACAGATTTTCAACGCAGGCAGCAACTGACCTCTGACATTTTGTGAATTAATTCACATCATCAAAATTATCTCACACAATCTAATGGGAACCACTCAAATTTATCAATAGCAAACAAAAGTCTCTGTCAACTTGACCATGTGGAGTAACGTCTCCAGTCACGTTATCTGAGGGAGCAGCCACTGACGGCTTTGTCCCAGTGGCAGTGGTAGATTGGTTCCACCAAGCCCAATTTGGTTACATGACAGAGACTACATCTGTCCTTTTGGAGCACAGGAAGGAAAAAACAAAAAGTTTCCTATGAACGCCGGTGATTAAGGGAACATTTTTTTCTATCCATCAGTTACGGCATCAATCATTTTTCTATCTAAGAGAGGAATAAATTCATCCATCATACACCGAGATCAACTTTTTTTTCATAATATCTAAGGGATCAGCCTTTTTCTCATATTTAAAAGTAAAAAAACATGCACAACGATAGTACTTTTTTTTCTGTAAAAATCTTCCTTGCTTGCCAAAACTGCTTCATTATATCGGTTATGATTCTAATCAACTTCTGAAACATGGAGTAAGCAATAAAAAAATTGCTTGACTTTAAAAACACTTGTAAAATAAGCACTCTAATCAGACAACCACTGACTCTCAATTGCCCATCAGTTTGCATTACAGTGCCTTGTGCAAACCTTAATCCAATACAGTGGCGTACGTGCCGTCTCTCCCACCCATCACCTACAGGCAGTAAAAACTGGTCTTGTATCACAGGTGGTCATAAAATGCAGGTAATTTGAGCCACGGAATATAACAAAGAGTGTTCAGAGAGTGACCTCACATGCAGTCTCCCATGACAGGTGGTCTTTATAGCAGGTATTGGTCCAATGATTCTTTATGCCTTGATGACAGTCAATCAATAGCTTTCCCTGATGTAGGCTGTAACGGAAAGCTGTTAACCTGGGGCATGGTCTCTTGATAGATCTCATTCTCACTCAAATTGTTCTAAACTACCATTGAAATTTATCAAAAACTTTGAAGCTTACGACAGTTGACCACCAGCCGGTTTTACCTGGTTTAAGGGGAGAAAGTTCCAGACAAAGTCACCCACTTCTTTGACTTTGTTGCGTAATAATTGGTACCCATGCTACAAGACAGTGTGTGTGATTAAACCAATGGATGCACATCACTGGTAACTTGTCCTCATAAATGACAAAATATAGTTACATTTGATTAAATTTCAACTCAGTTGATCAACTCAATTGTGCATTTGTCTGATGTGTGCTTTAGAGATTAGGAAAGATATTAAATAAGGTCTTCAGAGGCAAAAAAATAGCGTTCAGAGAACGGATTACCCTCAGCGCCCACAATCTTTTTTTTTCCTTAATTCTGAGATGATTTTTTCGTGACTTCCCAGTAGAATACTTTACATACATTTTTAATATTGTTGTCTATGAAATAAAAGAGCACTTTTGGATGTGTTCTTGGGGCAAGTTCTGGTGACAGGGACCACTGTACTATGTGTCACTCAGACAGTAATCAAATAAACACTTCAAAAGTTTCATAACAAGTTTAAAATAATAAGAGGAAGCTGCTTTTCAATATAAATGTGGTCCATTATGATGTGCATCTCTGAAAAAAAAAATTGGTGAAGCTGCATTGGATCATTGATGATATTATGGTAACATCATCCCTTTGTGCACCACTCAGACGGCGTTGAAGATAGATACTTTAAAGATTCATAAAAAGTTTATAAATACAAAGAGCACACTGGTTTTATATAGGAACCTGGTCCATCATAAGATACATCTCTGATGTGAATTTGGTAAAGCTGCGATCAATATTTTTTGAGATATCGCTGTAACACCATCAGGGTTGACACCACTCAGACAGTCTTCAAATAAATCCATTAAAAGTTTCATAAAAACGTAAAAAATAATCAGAGGAGGCTGGGAACCTGGTCCATAATAAGATATATCTTGGACAAAAATTTGGTGAAGCTGTGGTAAATATTTTTTTAGATAGTGCAGTATCGTTGTAGACAGCCTTCAAATAAATACATGAAAAGTTTCATAAAAAGTTTAAAAATAATCAGAAGAAGCTGGTTTTCAAAATGGACCTGGTCCATTATAAGGTCTTTTTGTAAGGAAAATTTGGTTAAGCTACAGTGAATATTATTTGAGACATTGCGGTAACGTCTACAAGACAGACGAACGACGCAGGGCACGACAATACCCTCTGGCACTTTATGTGTCGAGGTTTAAAAGAAAGAAAAATAACCCACTTCAGTTGAATACTGATATGAAAACTGCTCGATTTACACTGACATAAAAATGATATGCTCTGTCATTTTGAACAAAACACTGTATCATTTCCCAACATGTTTCAAGCAATTAATCTGTATTAGTGATGGAAAATTTATCAAAGGCAGATTCAAGTATTATCAATTACAATTAGGCAATTCAGCTCATTATGCCTAGAGTTCTACACACATCTACACTGGGAGGGAAGTTTTCCCTTTTCTTCTTTTTTTTTTAATATGCTAGATCCTGTTCTGCTGATTGGCATATTTTTGCAATAAAACTTTGTACCACTATGACAAGTATGTTCCCGGAAGCACGAAACATTTTCCTGGTGATGTAACAGACCTAAAAGTTATTTGTCAATGACAGATTTTTCAGCAGCCTGGATACAATGCCCCGCTGTAAGTATGATTGGCCCGACGTCACACACAGAGGCTTGCTGCATGCTGTTTGGAAACACTACTTGCCTGCCATCTCCAAACGTATCCCGCGTAATTGACTGAATTAACTCTTAACAAATTGTGCTTATAAATTACTCCTGCTCCAGACAATTCTGTGATTGGCATCTGACAGAATTATTTTTTGCAGTTATGTGATTTTTGTCTGGCTTTAAGATTGCCTTATCTCCCATCCGCACAAATTTGATGATTTTCTGACACAACACAGCATGATAGCTTTTAAATATCCAGCTCTTAAATATGTAAGAACAACAAGCTTTTTCCCTTCCAGGGAACACATTTTGAACAGTTTCTTCTCAATGCTTAGATATGTACAAAACTCATTCTCAGTTATTATACATAAAGCAAACTTTGTCTAAACTCAGTTCAGTCCTTGACACATAAAAAATCATTGGCACTGTTGTCTCAATCGTTGTCATCTTTGTTGTTGTTTGTCATCATCATCATAATCATCCTAGTTCTTCATATGTATTGTGTGTCTCTGTGAGGACAGTGAAGACTCACGCTTCATTTGATCTTGAGGTAATAAACTGAAAATGCTGACGAGGTAATAAACTGAAAATGCTGATGAGGTTTCACTATTTCCCCCGTTGTGTAACCAGGGAGGTGGAATTTACACAGAACTTAGTCTGCTTTGCAGGCAACACTGTGCCCTTAATGTTACACATCTCCAATCTTGAGCGAAAACAAATTGCTATAAGCTCGGGGCTTCTTAAAATTGACATGGCAGTGCACTACCTCAAAACACTGCCAGGAAACCAGTCCTAATCAACACGTTCAAAAGTTCCTATAAATCTCCCCCTTTAATTTGCCTAGAATGTCACCATAACAGCATTAAGGGAGAGCTGGCATTAGTCACATAGAGCATGAGCAGACCTATCTTGCACTCTGGCTAATCCCTTGGTCAAGCTGAGTTTGAAACGAGTTTGTTTTGCAACTTCCTCACGTGGCATTCCTATGATTTACATTATGCTCCAGAACATTACAAAGAGACAAACAATTTTTGCTGAGAGAAATAACAGACAAAAGATCGCTACATGTGCAATGTCCAAAGACAAAGGCTTATAGCATTTAGCGATTGAGGTCAAAGGCCGGGGCCTGCCCATATGTTCTTGAAGAAAGGCACAGGACCATTGAGAGACGTAATTAAGCACCTTTGTGGCCCATTGATTGAAAGTGGCAGGGATAATTACAGTGAGCTAACACAACTTGGACCACTGCCCGCCTAGACTGACTGGTACTGGCACCAACCAGGCGTATAGTGATTACCATGGATGTAATTATCTCTGGCTTCATCACCACCCAAGTGAACTGATTTTGCGACAGAGAAATGATTGCAGGACCTGGGCGGGCAAATGTTTCTCCTTGAGAAAATAATGACTTCATGCTCCAACGGTTTCATTTATTTATTTATTTTTTTTTGGTGACACCAACATTCACTCCCAGCATGCAACTGTACATATTTCTTAGTGCTGTCTACTTCTTGTCAGATCTCTCTCTCTCTCTCTCTCTCTCTCTCTCTCTCTCTCTCTCTCTCTCTCTCTCTCTCTCTCTCTCTCTCTCTCTCTCTCTCTCTCTCTCTCTCTCTCTCTCTCTCTCTCTCTCTCTCTCTCTCTCTCTCTCTCTCTCTCTCTCTCTCTCTCTCTCTCTCTCTCTCTCTCTCTCTCTCTCTCTCTCTCGCATTTATCATATTTTCCCAAGATAGAATATTAACTATTAAAAAAAATCCAATTCAAGGACACATACATAATGCCAACTGGGGACGTAGGAGGCAGCATCAAAACATTGACAATGAACAATCTGAAGACATCTTAAAACAGAAAGAGAACATTAAACAATTTGGAATGTGGAGTTTAGGAAGTGGCACACTTGTAATTAGCCAATCAGGGCTAAATGACATGTGTGTGCACTTAGGCACTTAGCCCTTATAGCCAGGCAAGGATCACATGACAACCCCCCCCCCCGTGTGTCTAAGGCCACCTCTAAGTGCATGAGTAAGTCCTTGCCTATGGGAGATGGCAGTTGTCTCTTCACCCACCAGCTGTCTGTACTTTAGCAGAGGACCAGACCAGTCCAAGTCAACAGCTTTCCACAGCACATCAACAGAGACCGTCAACTCAGTCCGTGTTGAAAGAGCTCTGCTTCGGACTCCTTGGCGCAGTCCGCAGAAAAATCGCATCGTCTCAGCAAAGTCAAGACTGCGTCTCGTAAGTGCCGAAGCAAACAAGCTGATGGTTTGTCCCACGCTGAGATACCGAGATATGGTAGAGGTCCCTCCACAGCAGGTCCCTAAATAAAGCCGGGCCTATACCTGCTAATACAATGATTGAAACAGGCAGTAGTCAGTGTGACACCCACATAATGCCCCGTCCTAAATACCTAGGGATGATGAATGGCTTCACTTATCCTTGCCTGCCACAGGTTTGTTCAGCTTTCGCTTATCCTGAGATATATTTTGCTGAGAGACCTCTGTGCCCCTTCAGTCAGTCATAATGTACTGCTGTATGTATCTACTCATGACAGGTGGCCACTTGGGGCTTCAGATAAAAGACTCTAATCTGATTGTTTAGAAAAATCATTTTAGGTGTCTCGGTGTAAGATTGACTCTGATTGGTGTTTGAGTGTGCTCCTGTGCAACTAAATCTTGTGACATACAATTGGCTGTGGCACCTTCCACTTGGGGGTTGATCTTAAGCAACAGAGTGGCCGATTGGATGTGATACTGTAACACCGATACTGACTGGTTGGCAAGTTTTGACATTGTAACATCAATCCTGATTGGTTGGCAAGTTTTGATACTATAATATCAATCCTGATTGGTTGGCAAACTTTAACTATATGCAAGTCCACATGTGGGACCATCTTTAGTGTGGGAAAAACTAACTAAACCCCTAAATATGTACCTGGTTTTTATTTACACCAGCACACAATTATGACTTGAACCCTTTTATCACCAGCAGCCGTTGTATACAACTTGATGAAAGGAATTGCAAAGTGCACGTCAACAAGCTGGAATTCAACGCCACTGATGGCAAACCAATAGGAAGTTGAATTCTTCTCTTTGCATTGATTTCGCATCTTTCTCCAATTTATTCTTACAAAAAAAATATCCATGAAATAAGATACAATAAAGGCGACTACTATGCATTATTGTCTGTTTGTATGCACACGCTGCATGACAGCCCTGTGACTGTTACGTAGAATCCCAGGGCTTCATAATAATGCCACAGTGATTCAGAGCATATCACAATGCTGCATGCTGCATGCATATGCACGACTACAATCATTCGACACTGATCATCAATTTTGATCCTATTCTTTAAATGCGGGGAGCAAGCCTTGTGTACATATGTGAGGTGTACCCCATTTCATGTGGACGGTTGAAATTTGTTTAGCCTCCATCAAGGTTTCTGTTCAATTTGAACGACAAATTAACTTGTTTGATATACTGAATCAGATTGTTTATTACATGTATGTGATGTGACAAAATCAGCAATGCTCCTCAACATATTCTGAAGACAACTTTTAGGCCATGCACAGTGTAACACATTGACACACAAAAAAAAAAAAAAAAAAAAAGAAAAGAAATATTTTCTCATATATTTCCTATCTGGCTAGTATAGTGCAGGCCCACAGTAATTTAAAAAAATTTGAACAAAATAGTCTATTTCTCAGTCATTAAGTCACACAAGTCTGTTTCAATAGTGAACCAATATGGTCAAACAACCCCCATATTTCATTTGACATTGCCGTAGAGCTGCGCATTCTGTCTCCAGCCTCAGAAGCCCCGTTGGGAAATTAGCCGTAAGACAAATTAGGGTCTTCTTTAGGGAAAGGATTTGGTTATCATCTCAGTTAAGCCAGTGAAAATTGGACGCTTCTGGTAGAGAGCCTCCGGAGACTTTAGCAGTTTTACTCTGCCAAATACACAAGCCGAACACTTGCCTCTGGCCCAGGTTTACTGGAAAATCACCTAAAACCGTGGATTTAATGTAGTCTCAAGACATCTTTACCAGCTGAGTACTTTTAAACATAAACATGTCCTGATTAAGTTGATGTCACTCCTTTTTTTTTTTTTCTTTTTCTTTTTTTAATTTGTAAAGATTACAGGGCTTGCTGTGGCTTTATCAGAATAGCCCGGTAGATATCACCATCCACCACGTGTCTAAGTGGGGACCACTGCCACCTGCTTCAGTCCGGCCTTGCAACGCCAGCATGGGACAAATTCCTTCCACAGTTGACCAGACCAACACTCTCAATAGCTTTTACATTGAAGCCCAAATTTTCCGACATTTCTTGCCTCTCAGTAATTTTGCTGGGACTCCGCTAAATCTGGGTTTAAATCATTAAGCATACGCGAAACCTTTGAATGCAAAGTAGGGAGGAGAGACCTGGTCAGGCTTTGTGCAAAATGTGCCTGAAGCAGGTTGAGAAAAGCCGTTGGTAGAGACCATGGTGAGCTTGTCTGCAACTACAGACTGGCTCCACAGTCAACCTTCCACATGCATATGCCATTATGAAGAGGAGCCATCATTTAATTCCTTTGATTGACAAAATAATAATAAAAATAACAACACTCCTCTACAAAAAAAAAAAAAAAAAAAAAAAAAAGTCCACTGATAAAGATCTCTCTAAATATGTTCACAGAGATGACATGCATGAAATACTGGTCCAAGAGCTGGAGCCCCGCTGCAGGCAAATCCATGGCCTGACATAGTTGAGGTTTCAGCACTCTTTCAAGCACAGCCCTCTGCCTTGTTCTTTCCTTGTGTTCCTCGTCACTTTATAAAAATGCAGCACTTTAAGTATCTTGTCACTTAACTCAACATGAACCCAATGAAAGGCTTCAAACCATTTCACGTTGAATTATGCAAAATGGTTGGTCTCTTGGAGCAATTTTCAGTAAAAAGAAATATTTTGAGTTAACAAAAATGTGTATGCAGCAGTTCATTACAGTGTGGAAGGCAAGCATGTATACAAGTAGAACCAGCTTTGAGTTACTTACCATAAAATGGGGCTGGGTGAGAATTTGTCTTAACTCTTCGCATTCTTCTGCTAAATCGTCGGGAAACTCTGCCAAGCAGTCTAGCACCTGAAACACCAAGTACACATGGCTTAATGAAAAACACAAATTTAAACCACAAGACATTATGACAGGCAGTTAAATTTTAAACCATCTCGATAGGAGAATGACCATGAAATAGTGGTTGCGCGTTCCATGGATTTCATAGGCAATGACTGCCTGGCTAACACCACCAATGGGGGAAGGGTAAGGGCGGGCCCCAGTGTGCTGGTACGAGTAGTAATTTTGTCCCAGTACAAGGTACAGAAAATAAAAGAATGCACAAATATTGGTTGGTATGCATCCAGAAATTAAAAAGGGTTTCCAGTATGTGAATACGGCAAAGTTGAATTAAAATGCCAAGTACACCAGTACGGAAAACCCTTACCCCTCACCCACCCACCTACCGCCACCACCAATGTGGCGCTGTGTCTGCCATGCAGGCAACAATCTGAGAGCCTTACAGAGGATACTACTATTAACTTATTGATGCAGAGTCAGGATTATATTCATATACACACCCTGTACAGCTACTCCTCTGGCATACAACTACATGTATAAATCATATATACACACCCTGAACAGCTACTCCTCTGGCACACAACTACATGTATACACCATATATACACACCCTGTACAGCTACACATCTGGCATACAACTACATGTATACACCATATATACACACCCTGTACAGCTACACCTCTGGCATACAACTACATGTATACACCATATATACACACCCTGTACAGCTACTCCTCTGGCATACAACTACATGTATACATCATATATACACACCCTGTACAGCTACACCTCTGGCATACAACTACATGTATACATCATATATACACACCCTGTACAGCTACACCTCTGGCATACAACTACATGTATACATCATATATACACACCCTGTACAGCTACACCTCTGGCATACAACTACATGTATACATCATATATACACACCCTGTACAGCTACTCCTCTGGCATACAACTACATGTATAAATCATATATACACACCCTGTACAGCTACTCCTCTGGCATACAACTACATGTATACATCATATATACACACCCTGTACAGCTACACCTCTGGCATACAACTACATGTATACATCATATATACACACCCTGTACAGCTACTCCTCTGGCATACAACTACATGTATAAATCATATATACACACCCTGTACAGCTACTCCTCTGGCATACAACTACATGTATACATCATATATACACACCCTGTACAGCTACACCTCTGGCATACAACTACATGTATACACCATATATACACACCCTGTACAGCTACACCTCTGGCATACAACTACATGTATACATCATATATACACACCCTGTACAGCTACACCTCTGGCATACAACTACATGTATACATCATATATACACACCCTGTACAGCTACTCCTCTGGCATACAACTACATGTATACATCATATATACACACCCTGTACAGCTACTCCTCTGGCATACAACTACATGTATACATCATATATACACACCCTGTACAGCTATACCTCTGGCATACAACTACATGCATACACCAAGTCAGCCAGTATCTTGGCAAATCACGCCCCATTCCTGGAAACAAGCGGTTTCTAAGACACATCATCCACAATGTTCACCAATTCTTGCCACTGCAGCGATTTGATCCCAGACAGACTTCATGACCAACCAATCTTAAACTCATTGCCTATGGGTTTTGATCTTACACTATGCCAAATTATACTCAAAACGGAGGCAACTGGTTTCATTTTAAATGCAATAAAGGGAACACATCCATTCTGAGGAATCTAATCATTCAGTAGCTACATATGAGAGACTCCCATGTTTCTCTGGATCATCAAATTTGGGGCCAGCTTCACCTGTCTGAGGCCCAAAAGAATAAACCCGAAGACGTTGTGTGTACAACATATTATGTCTTTATCTACCTCGTAGGCAAAGGACTGTTTAACAGATGGCTGTCGCATCTGACTTTTGTTAACCTCATAAGAGATGGTCCCATGCCACAGAAATGCTCAATTACTCCTCCACTTTTTCATGCTTTGCAGTAGCTCTACGGAGCATCGTTAACCCATGTCTCTTGGAAACCACGCTATTGTGTAGGCACTTATCCCTGGCCTGTTCGCGGCAATGACGTGACATTTGAAACACCTTTCAGAGTATTGGGCGCCGAGTGCCAGCTGCCCAAACTCTCCCATCAATTTCGGCTTCTTTTGTTCCTGAAATGGTAGAGGTGCAACTGAGAAACCTCTGCACTGCCCTGATGACAAATCACAGAGGACATACCGCGAATACACAACATCGCACTCACAGTGGCAGGTCATGTGACCTCTCAGGCCATTATTAGGAAGGCATGTATTACCGAGCAGGTGAAATGGAAGTCGGCCAAATTACATCCACTTAAGTACCTCTGCTTGCAATTGCATATTTCTTCGACAAGCCTTCATAGATCATTACGGACTTATAGTATTGGAAATAATACCACTTTACATATCAACGTCAGCAGTTGAACCTGATGACAAGTCAAGGTAAAATGATAACAAATATTCAATGAGCTGATGAATTGAAAGGAATGTCATCTTACGTGCTTTCCTCTTCAACTTCTACCTTTTTTTCCTCCACCACAATTTTTACAATTCTATCACATTTCTGCTAACAAGCTTCTCTGCTCACTATTTGGCTAGAGTTCAAACAAAATTTTCCCTCTTGCCAATGAGTTTTTTGTCAACACTCCTGTCAACACTACATGTTCGCGTTTCTTTAAAAAAAGTTTTCTTCTTCTAAAGAGTGACACGGTCGCATTTTGAAACCCAGCAATATATAAGTTTATGCCCAAATACTTTTTTATCCCTCAATATTCACAATATTGATCAAGCTTATCTGTCCTAATCTTTCTAGGCATCCATAAAGCTGTTCTAAATGATGTTTTGGGCTTGGCAGTTTGATCAAATCTTTGCCCATTCTAAAAGCGACTTTCCCTCAAAATAGACAGTTGGACCCACACCAACTAACTGTGCATTGCATGCATAATTCCAATCAAAGAAGGCAAACAAAATCAGCGCTTTTCTAATCATTTCAACTTATGAAATGAGTTGTGTAGATTTAATTGCCTGTTAGCAGTCCAATACGGATTGCAGGCTATATCCCCAGTCTGATTGAAGCAACTTTATTGATGATTTAGTATGCCTCTCCCACGCCCATTTCTCATCAATATATTAGCATCCCACTGGGTTTGGCTATAATTTTTATCTTGTTATGTAATAGGTGTTCACCAAAATTTCTTTGCACAATCCTCATGTAATGATAGAGTCATGTGTAAAAAACATACCTTTCTTTTGCTGTTTTTGTGATATAACTCTCTAACCTCTATGTGACTTGTAATTGGCCAACAGAACAGTTCAGCATCCACAATGTGACTGAAATAGCAGTCATCCACAATGTGACTTATATTGTGGTGATCCACAATGTAACTTATATTGTGGTGATCCACAATGTAACTTATATTGCAGTCATCCACAATGTGACTTATATTGTGGTGATCCACAATGTGACTTATATTGTAGTCATCCACAATGTGACTTATATTGTGGTGATCCACAATGTGACTTATATTGTAGTCATCCTTGTCTTCAGAGATCACTTCCCTTGAAAGACCACTATTTCAACATGCTGTGTTTAGGGGCTGTTCAAAATTGTCCACGTGTCTACATTTTCTACAAAATCAACATTTACAGAGTATTCCATTAGGGGAGGGGGGAGATCCACAGTTTTGCATGGCCCCCTAGTAGTGTTACAGTTAATTACGTCTCCTATGAGAGATCGCCTCTCGGGACATACTATAATTTGGTCACTCCTTGATGTAGTCTTTTTATACAGGTTTCATTCTCCTATAAATACAAGAGGACTGTGACAGCCCTGTACTCAGCTGAACTTGGATGTACACACTAAGTGGTCCTAGGACCTTCAAAGTAATATCGAGTTCACCTTTGTTCAAAAGCCATCATCACTGTTCGTAATATCAGGCATTATTCATGTTGTACGGGGGTATCATTTTTGAGATGAAAATGGCACAATAAACTATTACCAAGAGATAAGCAAATACATGCACATGCATGTCTGTTTAACCTTTCAAGGCCATTCAATGTCAAAATTTACCACATCAAAAAGAAAACCCACAGGTACTTTCCTATCATGTTTGATAGTAACCATGGGCTAAGGATCCACTATTAGCAAGCTATAAGACAATATGCCACTTCAGGTCGAAATTTGAACATGAAAAGAAATCTCAATGGCACTTTCATATTGGTGTTTAATATTACTGAGATGTAAGCCAATATGTCAGTTTGACCTTTCAAGGTCAGTCAAGGTTAAAATTAACAACACAAAAAGAAACCCCATAGGTACTTTCCTGTTAGTGCATAATAGTAACCATGGGTCTGGAATCCACTGCTACTGAGATAACCAGCCAATTTGTCAGATTTGTTACTATCTAAATTGTCACTATGCCAACATATACATATATCAATACTGATTTTTCATAATGTTGATAAAAAATAAGAAAATGACAACAGCACCATTTAATGAAGAAATTCCAGCTACAATCCCACTAACCTTGAAGAGAACTCAACTTATAGTTTGGAAGAAGATGTTAAAAAAAAAAAAAAAAAAAAAAAAAAAGAATGAAAATGCACAAAATTTGAAAACACAAAAAAACTGCAGTGCCACCTGGTGAACAAATTAAGCTTTTGGGGTCCCTAGCAGTGATTCTATGCAATTCCAAGTAAGTGGTCAGGCAGTTTTGGAAACGAAGATATTTAAAATTTTGCCCAAAACTGAATAATAATAACAAAAAAATCAGTGGAGCATAACCATTTGAACAAACTTGGTGGAGAACCACCAAAGGTACATTCACACCAAGTTCAAAGTCAATTACTGTTTTGAAGAAGTCAAAAATGTGAATTGTTGACGAACAATGACAATGGATGCAGGATCATAAGCTCAGTTGACTGATAATTCAGCTGAGCTACAGATATACTACAGTTTTACCTGCTGTATGTATGCACTGCCATGACAGACTGCCTGCTGTTTGTATAGCCACTTTTCTGAGGCTACTGGAATCCATTTTCTGTTTTACGTTACCTTTGGCGCTGTATGTGACCACTTTTTTCTTGGCAGATTGAGTGGTGGCCACGGCATGCACTGCGTACTAGTGTATCCAGACTTGTGACAGAGTAACACTTGCTTATATGACCTCCTGTCTGCTGTGACCGTTTACAACTGGTTCCTTTTCCACTTTTTGTGTACTTTGACCCATGTTTTTGTGGTCCTATGCATGGTCATAATATGTGGGCTCCACTGTATCAGGGACATCACAAGTTCCTACGCAACCAACCAATGACATTTTCCGTGTGATCAAATGATCACAAAATTGTTTCTATCCATGATATCAAAGCATTAATCAAAATTAACTCCTTTTCCATCTCTCGTGACACATAGTCTGTATAGCTGGTATTGGTATAGTAACCATTCCCCCTTGAATTGACCCTTTCTTCCCTGAATTACGACTAGTCAACAGCTTTCCTTGGCACAGGTTGGGCACCACATGCCCAAGCCATGCCAAGGAAAGCCATTGACCCGGGCCATGTGATCTTGATAGGTCTCTTCTATAATTCTCAGTCATATTACTGTTGGGAATTACATGTAGTTGAAAACACTGAAGCAGATGACATTTGACCCCCAGCTGGTTGTGGCTGGTTTTAATGGGGAAGGGGTTAAGACTGACAGTAAAGCTGAGTCACCAACTTTCCCAGGCAAGGAATGGTCACTTGCCCAACCCATATCAAGAAACTTGTATGTAAAGTTGTTGACCTGTGGTATGTTATCTGGACAGGTATCATGGACATTTCTCGTTTAAGTCATTTTCAATTACTATTTAAATGAGTCAAATGCATAGAGGCACAATATTTGAGCAGGAAACAGTTTCAGGGGGAGGGGTTTCAAAGGGTCTAATATTGAAAACGGAATATGACGGAAGAGCTCCTGTTTGAAAAGATTAAAGAGTTCATTTTCTAAACAGACATTTAATGTACACACTTGCAGGCATTGTTCTATAGTCAGTGCACATAGCATGCTGCTCCCCCCCCCCCCCCTTGCCTTTCAGCAGTCACGCTAAGTGAGCAGAATCTCATATAGATATACAATGTAGTTTCTGTGTTTCTCCCACATCCACTTCACACACATTGCTTCATAAATCTCCCCTAAGGTCCCCATGGGACATTTCCTCACTGAATTGACTTTCTCAAATCACAATCACACAAGCATGGAGTACACTCAATAACAAGCAGCACGTTTCTGTATCAGATCACTTAGGTAACCAGCTTGCTACTGACATATATATGTTTGCCATTCACCAAAAAAAAAAAAAAAGATACGGTCTTGCTTGTGCTGCCATCTGGTGCTAGATAGGGGACCTAAATGTGATGCAATGTAATGAAGCCATCAAGCCAGATGGTCCTGACTTGTCTGCCGGAATGTAATGAGGCCCGTCTCTCTCCTATGTAATTGTTTTCGCCTTGCAAATGGCAAGTAGAATTGACCACATAAATTCCTGGCTCCTTCAAATCCAATCAGAGCTGGCAAATGGTTGTCACTTTTTTCTTTTCTTGTATCAGGCAAATTTTGAATTCTGAACACTTTAAGTAAATGCCTCGTGTATTTCATTCACAGAAGGGCTTGGCTGAGGGATATTGAATTTACTAACTGCTGGTCAATGTGAGTTGGCAGTGTATTGTTCAAGAAAAAGATTACAAGAACTTGGAAAAGCAATCATCTAGCAGTTTACCAGTAAATTGAGTCGTCTGTGTACAGAGATGCCTTGGTCAGCTGCAATGCAGTCATACACACAAACCGGTCACAGACCAGTTACTTTATCATATGGCCACCAGGTGGCAGGTCATGCTAAAGTGGGTGAAAGCTTCAAAGGGCCAGAGCAGAAACCCTGTACTAATTCCTGTGAGGGTAATGACAATGGATGTTCAACCCAAAACACGTGAAGAACGCACATCAGTTACATCACAGCCATATACGATGCAAGACTTGAGCATAAAATGTTGAATCCACAGTAGATACAGACATACAACTCCAAGGGTATAACTGCCACTGTGAGAGTATAAGTGACTATATGTGCAGTGAAACCTCGTTATAATGACACCATCTGTTCCCTTAGAAATGTGTCAGATAACTGAATATGTCAGATAAATGAATCAAACAACAAAGAAAATGAACTTTTGCCATGCAAAACTTGTGTCATTATAATGAGTATATCGGATATCTGAGTGTTGTTATAATGAAGTTTCACTGTCTATGAAACATCGATCTCAAGAGGGAGTAATATATGGCTTGCCCTTCTTCCCAATTGAACAATAATATATGTTTAAACCAAACATCGATATCACATGTTTTGGCAAGAACAGTAGATCTTTGCTATAAAATATACATGTGGCATGCATATGAAGCTCTTGTGACAGTCATCTAATTCTACAAAATACTTATAATAGCATGTCGGGGCATGAATGTTGGTAACATAAAGAAAACGTAAGCCTTGATCAGTCATAAAAAAAACACTGATCATGTCTTGATCAGTTATATAAATGGACATTATGCCTTCAGTAGTTATAGAAAGAATGCAGATAATGCCTTGGATCAGTAATGAAAATGACAGAGATCAAGCCTTGATCATTTATAAAAAGAATGGAGGTGATGCCTTAATCTGTTTAAACAAATTGAGATTATGTCTTAATCAGTTGTAAAAGGAATAGAGATCATGCTTTGATCCTTACAAAGAATAGAGATCATGTCTTGATCAGTTGTAAAGGGAATAATCATGTCAGATCACAAAATGTTTTGCCATAATTGTAAATTTTCCCACGAGATACAGTTTCTTTCCCAAAGAGAGTCATTTGGGATTATATTTGACCTATGATTATTTTTCTTTGCATACAGACACTGAATACAACTCAGGGAAAGTGGTGAGATATAACTCACACAGACTTTTTTTTTTTGGGGGGAGGGGGGCAAATTTTGGGAAAAAAAATATGTTTGGGAATACGAATGATTTGTACAGTATGTCACCCCATCAAAAATTGCAACTCTTCTGAACATGTTGACATAAAGATGATGGAATTACATTTGGTTAATCAAAAATACCCTAAACAAAAATTAACTCTGTTTGTCAGTGATGCCCTTACAATTTATCACAGATATATCGATTACAACACCCTCTGCAACTAAACTATTTCACGATAATTATAGTTTCTCAAACAGTCCATGGTTAGGAGTACAGGTGTATATGTAGCAACTACGAGATTGTTCAAACACCTTTTCTTTTATTTGATAGACTTTACCATGTTTACCACTAGCAAGTTGTATAAGCTGCTAAAAACTGACAAAGATGCTTCTTCAAACAAGGAATGTCCCACGACAAAACAATGATCCACCAAAAGATAATGCCATATTCAAGTCAGTCTATCAACAATGCTTTCATTTTATAGCCTGATGCATTTATAAGAAAAGGGCCTTACCATTGCTAATAGTTTGTGACAATCACATTTTTATCCACCTTTTCCTCCTTGAATTCAGAGTAAGTCAACAGCTTTCCTTGTCATGGGTTGGGCACTACACCTGTAAGTGCCTGCCCCATGCAAAGGAAAGCTGTTGAGCTGGGACATGTGATCTTAATAAACCTCATCTACAAATTCTACATCAAATTGTTTTTTCATTACTGTTGAAATTAGTTGAAAACACTGAAGCACACAACATTTAGCCACCAGCTGGATTTGGCTGGTTTATGGGGGAAAGGGGCGACACTTCTACCCATCAGTTCAGGATATATCATACACAAGCAGGTGCTGTTAACAAGAATACTTGTCTGAGAACTAAAACCAAGACGAATCTTTTCACCTCCAGATAAAGACCCTGATATTATATTTATGAAAGCTGACTTAGCACTTTCTTTTCAAAATTATCCGTGCAGAGTGTAAGTGTGATTTGTTGATAACCGCACACTTCTTACATGTTTACAGTGTCTGGACCAGTCATGGAAGCTGCATTCTGCAGTCTGATGGACTTTACTCAAAATTTCTTGGGAGTATAGTTTTCTCAACTTCTTTGTATTAATTACAAATTAACCCTTAAAGAGCTGATTTAAGACTGAGCCAACAGCTTTCTTTGGGACATTTTTGTGTGCAAAGTGTCCCAAGGAAAAAAACTGAAAATAAATACCGCTAAAAATGCTAAATGTATCAAAATTGCGTATTATATTGTTGTAAAAGTTATATGTTGCATTATATGGATGACCTTGGCCTACTTTATCAAGTCGCCGAAGAATTCAAGTTTGGGAAACGACTTACTATGATGGTCATTACATTTGAACTTTTGGACATATGTCCATATACCATTACAGGAATATTATGCAGATGTAGGTCTATGATGTGTGGGGTCAGGGTCTTGCCATATATCATTACAGGAACAGTCTACAGAAAAAGAGTCGATGACAATTTTTCTTGCCTGAGTATGGTGGTGACATCGGTGGTATTAATTGGAACTAATATTATACAATGTCGGTATAAAAAGCCCATTGAATTCATTGGTGTGATAATAAATTGAGACAGAACTACAAAAATTTATACTAAATATGTATTAGGCCAATGGTTAAATTTTATATAATTTTGGGTCACCTTGATATATTTTTCATGGTTATTACGCAGCTTAGCAAAGGACACTTAATTCAGTATGTTGAGAAAGAACAAGGCAAATAATGCTCATTGCATCACAAATGCACACCGTGGGGAAGCTTGATAATAAACAATGTGGATGACCTTGAACTACTTTCTCAAGGTCACAGAGGGATTACACCTCAGAGAGATGAATCTTTTGTGATGGTCATCCAATTATATTTCAGCCAGACCACTGGACCCACGGTCCTCTTGTTACCAACAGGCACCAGAAATTAATAACAACACATAGAAACAAACAAAGAAAAAAAATGTCAGCCAGTCTATAATTTTCCATACTTCCAAAATTGTAATATGTTGTGATGACTGGTCAGCCTACATACCATAGCTATCAACATACAGCATCTGTGAACATACTCCCAGACATGTCCATGCCAATCATTAGCTTTGTTACCAAAAAAAGCCCATCTCATTTTTCTTGCCGTAGAGAGAACCAAGAGAAGCCGTGCAAGACGTTAAACTGGCACCAGGTTGGTCATTACTGTACATTGCTGTGGAAATGAAATGGGCTAGCCTTCCGTGAGACATGGAACACGCAGCAGTTGTGTTACTTCTCATTCTTTGCGATGAATTTTCATTCTTTAGAGACAGAAATCCAATTTCTTGTTTTCCAGTATCATCTGGTGCTTCCTATAATAACGGAGTCCACTGTGTGCCACGCCAGAGCCACCAACACATGCCAGTGTGCCAGGAAATCAATAATGCTCCTCCTCCTCCTCCTCCTCCTCCTCCTCCATAGTTTAGACATGTACCGCTAAGCAAAACTTGTGATTAACTGTTTCAGTTGCAAGACTTGCTCAACTTTCAATCTTTGCAATAAATGCTCAAATCCATGTACATCTATAGAACAACATTAGCTGATCATATTTTCTACTTCAATCCACACATAAATCTGACAGTCACATTCTAAAACGACTGTCTTATTTATAATCCAAACAAATGCCTCCAGCTATGCCCAGGCAACAAATTCAACTGACGTCAAAAGGAGATAATGTGTAAAGAGAAAGAACATCAATTTTAAACATATTACATAATTGTCATGTTTCGATAAATGTCCACGTTACCTTAGGCCTAACAAAAATATAAAAATGGGCAGTTCCGATAACCCAACCAACCCCACTGAAAAGGCCCGAGTCCCGACCCTAAACAATTTTTATGAAACATTATAAAAAAAAAAAGTTTCAAGCCGCCCTTCCCTAATGAAAATTGATTGACTCTGGCTGAAAGATTTTATCAAGAAAGTGGCCATCATGTGCCTTTATTTTGCAGTAAAGTCAACTCAATCACAGTAGTTTATTTCAACTTGTTGGCAGTGAAGGATTAACTTAAGCCAGGGAAAGAGCATAGTTGCATCACCACGGCGGTCGGTGAAACAGCATAGCCGTAGCCCCGAATGAGATATTTTATTGAGAAAGCAACCGACCTGTGCCGTTATTTTGCAGTAAAGTCAACTCAAACGCAGCATTTTATTTCAACTTGTCTGGAGGGTTAACTTGGGCTGGGGAAACAGCATAGCAACATAAAGTTCAGTAAGGCATAGCCCCGTTGTTCAGTGAAACAGCATAGGCCGTAGCCCCATTTGTTTCAGCATTTAAGGACCTCATAGGTCCGCTTGTTATGTGATCGTTAGCGTAATATTCTGCTAGGTTTTAGGTGTCCGTTCTCTGAGTTAGTACAGCAAACGGTCGTTAAAGTAATTTTAAAATATGACTTACTATCTTAACTTTTATCTGCTCGGTTGTGTCTGAAGCAGTTATCCTTAGTTACAAATCTAAATGCGACACGATAGACCTTGAACCAAAACCAACCGGCAAGCGGTGAACGCCATTTTAAACGTTGCGCAATGCCGCACAAAAACATTTGATTTGGATATCAAGGTGAATCGCGGTCACAGCATATATCATCAGCTAGGCGGCTGGTGCCAAAGGTTGCAAGTTCGAGTCCTGCTCATTCCGACCATAAAATATATCATTATTGTTGCTCTGAAACATTTGCAAAATATATGCTTGGTTGCATATATTATAACCCCATCCCCCAGATCGTCTTATTACTATCCTCATTTACAAACTATTGGCTGTGGAATCTGCAATTGTCAAAATGGCAGCCAAGGGCCGGTGAGCCCATTGGATATTTTGAAGAGGTAGTATCTAAAATATGTGTGCGATTGGGGTTAAGGGAAGGTAAATTTTTCGAATGAATGTAATGTACAATATATAATGGGACTTTTCCAGAGTAAGAATTACCTGAAAAAGTAAATACACCGCAATACAGATATCAGTTGTAGCCAGCAATGGCCCCAGAGTAGGGCTTTTGTATCAGATACCGAAGTCGCCCTGAGGTACTGAATTAAGCAGCAGCACTAGTAGGACCCACCGCGACCCCCTGGTGTGTGAAAGATGGAGCTTAGGTGAGAAGGTTGCCCCGCTTGTGGATAGAGGTCCAAAAGTACAGGCGGGTTTTTATATAAGTGGTAATTATGTATAAATGGATCATACTGACAACCTGTTACCATGCTGCCATCTTGTGGCAGATATACACAAGTAATCCCATGATTGCCTGTCTGGATTGATTCAATCAACAAGGTGACCATGACAAAGCCAACAAAGTACTTTCCAAACCACTAACAATAGCTTTCAACGCATTGGCTTCATCTCCTGTCGATCAAAAACCAGTTCTCTCATTATACTGTTAAATGCATTCAGTTTTTCCTCATGGCTGACTCTTAACACATATACAGTACTGACCACTATCAGGGTACCCTATGCTGACTCCAATCTTTGACAGGCCCTGTGGAGTGGCCTTAGTCTGTTAAAGATGAAACTGCAGCTTTACTAAGAATGTACTATTATTCGACTTGAAAATCCCACGTCAAATCTTCTATAGCATACTGACAAATACTTCACTGTGAAAAATTAAAACTGACAGCTGGTTATGGTGTGTCTACAACAACCAAATGAATAGAAAAAATACAAAAAAATAATTATACTAATAGTTTGGATTTAACCCCCCCCCCCTAAAAAAATCATTCAAGTGAACAGGTTCTGTAGAGATGCCAAATGCCTCTTATCATCAGGGACAATCCCTGAAATTTGCTGAAAATATGACCAATTTACAGTGAGTGTCCCTCATCAAAATTGAATATTTGCTGCTATAAACTTTGTTAATTATTTTGTGTCCCTGATGGTCTTGACTACTTTGTCCCTAACATGACACTTTGAATGTTGGCATCTTTGGTTCTGTAAAATTTAAGGTCCAATTCCCAACGGTAATTTCCCCTGGCCAGCTTAAGCTTCATGTTACCCAAACACATCCTTCTGGATGGCTATACTGGGAGAACATTTGACATGTGGGCCACGAGCTCAGCTGTGCTGTGGCATTATATACACTGTACGGTTACCCCCTGCTGTTTGAGCAGCATGTCTAATGGTTCCTAAACCAGTCCCTGGTGTGTTCCACTCAGAATGAAACCATACCGATTCTGTTTGATTTTGCCAACACTGACAAGGGTTGTTTGTCTGAATAAAGCAAGTAATGTACAACCTCACTCCTAACATTTAATTTTACCTATGTAAGGGGTCAACATGTATATATGTATGTACCATACAGTTCCTGTGTATCATATATGTGTGTATGTATATATATATATATATATATATATATATATATATATATATATATATATATATATATATATATATATATATATATATATATATATATATATATATATATATATATATATATATATATATAAAATATATATATATGTACCATACAGTGCCTGTGTATTACACATACATGAATGTACATGTATGTATGTATGTATGTATGTATGTATGTATGTATGTACCATACAGTGCCTATGTATCATGTATATACATGTACCATACTGTACTTCACATATAAATAGGTGATCTGTGAGTGGAAGTTTCCACTTCTCTTCCTTAATATGGCAGGCACAAAATAAAAACTTACAACATTCTCCAAATAATGTGAGAACTTTCATAAAAACATCTTTGGTACAAAATGTGATTTGAAACTACATGTACCCCAGAGGCATTGCAAAATTTTTATGTTACTTGCTTCACTAGCATTCTATGTGTAGACTGTCTGGTTACAAAGTAACCAACTGCATAATAAACTTGGGAGCCACTATTTATAGTCACAGGGTTCTTTAACACACCCATGAGGGCCATACCAACACAAATAAACCGTCAGCAAAATGACAACAGGTGATTCAGGAGGTATTGCCTGTGTGTGTGCCTGGGTTTCATAAATGACAGGCTAGCAGGCCACGAGGGACTGCGCTGTCAGCTTCCAACCCCTTCTGCAGGGATCCATGTAAACTGTCAGACTTGATAGCGCCTTGTGTCCTCATCACTCTGTCTGGCTTTGGAATGGAGCCACATTACTTCTGTCATGCACATGTACAGTTTTTTTTTTCTTTTTCTGTTTTTCAGAACCACCTGAGATGGCCAAGTGGTCACAATGTCCACTTTATGACGTCAGAAAACTGTTTAATTTTCAGTGCCTGACGAGCCCCACACAGGGGTGAAATCTGGTCGCACTTGGATTGGCATTACCATTGTGTCGTTTTTACCCTATGTGCAAAGTTGTCAGGTCACCTTGAGGTACGTGTAATACTACGTGCAACAATACATCTGGCACATTATGATGCAAGTGATGCTACAAGTACATGTTACACTTCTCTCAAATGACGTCACTTTGAGCCAAAAACCAAGAAGCACAAACAAATAGTTCCTATGCCTGTCATCTAGAGGGCACTGCAGTCTGGAGGGCTTGGGTTGTGTGTTCACATTAATTTCCATTACAATCTGCAACTTAGTACTTAAACAACTGTTCTTTGCAAAAACATGCAATTTCACATGATAAATCCAGGTGTACGCACGTAGCTGAAATGCCCACTGGTAGTGAACTGGACTACAAAGTAACTAGGTTATTCAAGGCCACTTTAATGTACAATCCAATTAGAATGCACTTGCAGCTCAAAAGGATTCAGTGTATTGGGTTGTGTATTTGGCTAATAAAATTGCTACTTAAGTTGTCTGCTGTTTTCACATGGTTAATTATATTCACACTGTTTGTTTGTTTCTAAAATCAAATATTATTGCAGTTATAGCACATCACATTTTACTATCATTTTTATTCCTCTATCCTGGATCATAGTCGGACTTGTCCTTACTACTTCATAAATGTTTTCAATCTGGTCTTCAACCCCCCCCCCCCCCCCCACCCATCCAACCTAAGAATCACATGTTTACAGTATCCAGGAGCTCACAGAAATGTCCCTCATTACCACAAGTGGTCCATGCATGTAGTACATGCCAAAACTGCCCAGGCTGATATTACACCTAAACCTACATTGATTTTGGCCTCATTTTCTCCTGGACACTGGACCTGCATGTATGCCACACACATTCCTAATGTTTTAACCCAATGTGTCTAATTTTCTCATTTCATCTCCAGTCTTCATTTGTGGAGTAATGAGGGGAGGTGGGAGGCCACAATGCATCAACAATGACAACACATCTGGATGCATCAGCAATGAAAATGCATCTGGATGCATCAGCAATGAAAATACATCTGGATGCAACATCGATGTCAATGCATCTGGTTACATAAACAATGACAATACATTTGGATACAACAGCAATGACAATGCATCAGGATGCATCAGAAATGACAATGCATCTGGATACATCAACGATGACAACATTTGGATGTAACATCATTACAATGCATCTTGATGCACCAGCAATGACCATGCATCTGGATGCACCATCAATGGCAATGCATCTGGATGCCCCGGTAATGACAATGCATCTGTATATGACATCAATGAATGCATCTAGATGCATCGGCAATGACAGTGCATCTGGATGCAAAATCAATGACTGCGTCTGGACACATCAGTGATGACAATGCATCTGGATGCATCCACTAATTCAAAAATTGTTATCATGCATCAGTTAAAAACAAGTCTGAGTCAGTAGAAATGTGGTTGTTTTTCTACAGGGTTATGACTTTATCAAGCAGGAACGGCATGAGTGATCAAACTACTTGTGTTTGTTATACAGCACTTTCTCACTTGTCTTTATCTTTCATAATTGTGATCATAATTTCACATCAACACCCTTTTTTTTGGCCTCAATACATTCTTTAGTGACTGATAAATTGATTTCATAATTCAAGTATGCACTTCTTTTACAACTTATTTACCTTACACAATTACAACACAATGGCGCAATCCAAGACCTGAAGCATGCTCATAACTTTCTCACAAGGTTCATGTAAATTTGTGCTAAATTTGATGAAAATCAGTTGCAGCATTCTTCAGGTATCATAGCAGCACTATTGACTGGATTACCCCCACTCCCACCCCCTACTCCCACCCCCCCCCAAAAAAAAACTGATGGCACAAAGTGTGAAAATAAAATGCAATGAGATAGTATTTCAACATACATATGTAGGCTTCATGGGAACTACATGTATGTCCTTATACATAAGGAAATTAAAGCTTAGGTAGACCTTTCCTCCACGATCTAAGACCCAGTTAAGGATGAGTCAACAGCCAGGTACACATCCTATGCCATGGAAAGCTGTTGACATGGTTCATCTGCTGACCTCTGTCACATTTGAAGGAAGTGAGTGTAACGAAATAAAGTGTTTACACAGATTCCAGCCAAGAGCAGGTTTTTAAGAGGAAGAATCACCCCTCTAAGTCTTTTTTTTTTTTCAAGAGCGAGACATTCAGGAAGCAGAGGACTGGTCTGTGAGCCCAATCCAGTGGTAATTTAGAAAAAGAAAAGAAATCCACATACATGTACATGCATGTATGCCAATGGCAGTACTTTTGGGGCTGTGTGTGCACAGAAAGCTATGTGGAATTTGCGGAATTACCTAAAGCCAGTGTCACATGTTATACATATGATATAATATACGATTATAGTCCTTGGATGAGGTCGATAGACCCATGTATAAGCCAAATTCAAAGACTATAACTGTTTTTGTCATGTGCATCTGTGCAAGTATTGGTGTCAAAGATTCAAGATCAACATATCAGACTGATCCTTACCAATTTATCTAAAGGAACTTGTCTACCATGTTCCCAGTGAATCAAGGTGGGCCCTACCCAACAGTGTACTTAATCCTGGAATGTGATTGGCTGAAAGTTGCTGATGACGCATCACATCACATTTGCATAGTTCAAGAGGTCTGGACTGGCTGCACGCGAGGTCTGGACCGGGTCCAGTGACTTTGAGACAGCAAAAGCAGTGGATCCACATGTTTATAGAACGACATGTGATGGTGCCTCCACCAATAGGAGAAAAATAGTCCACTCATAGGACAATGAAGAACAGAGAACAGATCACACCCTGTTCATTATACATTTCTTTTTATACTTGATGCTCAAGCATGAAAAATATCAAAATCAAAGTGGGAAAGCAGGTGGATTTTAAACAATACACTTTCAATGGGAAATCTCCCACCCACAGCAGAATAGTTGTAGTCTGTGTTCATAAAGGGCAAACAAAATACGGTCTGTTGGCTTAATTGCACTGGCTGCAGCTGAGGGGTTAGGGGTCCCACTGGAGTTTCGGTGTTCACGCTCTGTGCGGTCAAATCCACTCATTGGCAAAATAAATTGTTTTTCATTCAAATATAATGAAGTCAAAGTTGGGTAGGAATACTGCGATGTTCAATTCTACCTAAATGGTTCAGGAGTCACAATTACCCGTAGGGAGTATTGGAAAAAAAAAAGTCAGGCTTGACTAACCCCTCAAGTTTTATTTACATTTCGTGAGGAACTAAATGTATTCACAACAACACTGTTGTGATCACGGGCCCATCGCCATGCAGATAATACAAAGATCTCACCAGGCGCAATAAGAATGATGGCCACACCGTATCATTGAGGCCAATAGTAAATGATAGACAAACATGTCCACCATGGAGACATCTCGTGTCCAAGGATAAGAGAAGGTCAAATCAGGTTAGGAGTCTGGATTACATAGCTGCACCATTTTTGACCATTTACCTCATTGCATCTCAATGGATTGACGGCTCTGCTTGACGCATCTGATGTTAACTTATTTTGTTCTGGTCCCACCCGACTTTTTCAGTCAGGCCTTACAGATCAACTTGATGGTCTGCATTGAGAATGTTGCAAACTTGCCCCAGTGATCCAATTTTTCAAGCAGGGAGACTTGCAAAAATCGGATAATAAAAGAGGAAATACATTGGAAGGTGGTCTAATTTATTACAGTAAGTCTGTTGTCATGTGTACAAAAAGAGATACGAGACAAGTGCATTAATAGACAAAAACATGAAAAATGTGCATTAACTGACACAGGAACATCAAAAACAGCTCATGACATCACAGGGACATCAGTACATTATCTGACAAAAACATGAGACAATGTACACAGTCTGACATGAGACATAGTGCATGGACTGGGGGACATGAGACAGAGTGCATGGATGGACTGGTGGACATGAGACAGAGTACATGGGTGGACTGGGGGACATGAGACAGAGAACATGGATGGACTGGGGGACATGAGACACAGAACATGGATGTACTGGGGGACATGACACATAGTGCAGGGATGGACTGGGGGACATGACACATAGTGCAGGGATGGGCTGGGGGACATGAGACAGAGAGCATGGATGGAATGGGGGACGAGACATAGTGCATGCATGGACTGGGGGACATGAGACATAGTACATGGGACATGGTACATGGATGGACTGGGGGACATGAGACATAGTGCATGGATGAACTGGGGGACATGAGACATGATGCATGGACTAACTAGGGGACATGAGACAGTGCATGGATGGAGAGGGGGACATGAGACAGAGTGCATGGTTGGAATGGGGGACATGAGACATAGTGCATGGATGGACTGGGGGACATGAGACATAGTGCATGGACTGAGTGGGGGATATGAGACACAGTGCATGGATGGAATGGGGGATGAGCCACCACAGTTTTGACACACAAATGCAAATCTCTCTGACTAGATGTATTTTTGTTTCAGCATATCACGTTCTTATGTCATACAGACAGATATAGAGTACACTCAGAAATCTTCTCTATTTACCTACCAGGATTCAGTGATTCCAAACCTTTTGCTGTCCCTCAGAAGATGAGCAAACATTGCATTGGGGATAAATACAAAATCTCCCTTGTAAGACTCAATGCATAGCTGATCATCTGATGACAGTACAACAGTTGCTCTGTACAGCTCAGATAATGGACGTCAAAGACTCACCACAAAACATGGGAGCTCTCTGAATGAAAATGTCAAATTGTCGTCATTTTTCTCCGCCCAGAAGAACGTGGCTTTTTCAGCTCTTTATGTGCTACAGAGCAGAATCAATCAACTTGTGAAATCAGACCCTCGATTTGCTTGATGAAATGTTGAACAAGATGACAGCGCTATAGCAATGGTGGATCTTTCATGTTCAACCCTCCCATTTCCGTGGTCGATTGATTCCCCTTGCAGACCATGGGCTGACAAGACAGGCTCAGTCAACAACAGACCATAATCACTGCCGTGTCCCTCAGTCCCTTATCGCTAACTTAAGCTTGTACGTCATTCCTGCATTGGGAAAGCTCTTTGCAAAAGTATCAACGCTACAATTTGGACTCTTTTTCCTTTAAACGACTTGGGGATATCAGTGACAGTGTAGTGCAGCTTCTGCGAACACTAGTACACCGTGAAGTCCTGCCCCTTGTGGGTGTCAGGTTTCCACCGCTTATGCTTACGGCAACTGCACACCATGACAAACGAAACTCTACTTGCAAATTATTGCAACAGAAGAATGTGCATATACACAAAAGTCTAACATTAATTTTCTTTTCAGCTGTCTGGATCTGAATACTGCAATTAATTATGTAGACCGTTTAGCCTCAAATGCTAAATGTGTAAAGTGGGCAACTCTAAACGGCACTCTTTGGCAAATTCCCATCAGAATACAACATGAAACCAACTGAACGGCAGATTTTAACTTTGCCTTCAATGTCGATTAGGCCCTTGTACAACTATTACATTTCTTTACAAGCCGCTTTAGGGGACCACATTGCATAGTAACTGTCCACAAGTAGCAGCCATGGCATTTCAAAGGTCAAAGGTCACGCTACTGCTTTCCCTGGCCCTGACCCAGAGATACTTAATCCTCATGAAATGTACAGGGCCAACCTTAAAAAAACAGCAGCTCAGTGACTCGATGTCATCCTTTCATGTGTACCTGTGCAATGAGTATGGGCTATATAATGTGCATTCTTGGCAGCATGCATGTTACAACCTGACATATATCACAGAAACGGATACTCATTAACCTCAGTCTCTGATGAGTCACAGAGGTGAAAAACAAAAAGAAAAACCTTTTTTAAACAAAATTTTTACTGTTGGGTTTCTTGTCATTTAGGCCTAGCCCAGTGTCACTTGCATTCTTCATTTTCAGCTACAGTTGAACTGACAGCAACTACTGTAGTATCTCACTTGGTCTGGAACCTGTACCTGCCTTATATATTATGCATCTCCATTTTAACCCCCCCCCCCCAAAAAAAAATCATTACAAATCTGGTTCAACTGCTCTAGCGCAGGACCATCACGCTAGGTTTTCGAGTCAACAACATTCCTCGGTCCACTTTGGGTCCATTCACTCTTACTGTGTTGAGGCCAGCTATTGGCCATTCTATTTTTTTTTTTCTGGGAAACTATACACATGAATGAGATTTTTTTTTTTTCAGAATTTGGAAGCGCTCATTAAAAGAAACTTCAGACCATGAACATGGCTACTGTTGTGACCAGCCCTGAAACAGTTAATATCGGTAACCGTCCTAATACTGACCACCACTAATACACAGACTCCATGATAAATGACTCAAATACTTTCCGAAGTACGTTCTGTGGGCATCCAGCAGAAAGTTGTTGCCTGATGGCATAGCTCTCATGACGACACAACAGAAGCAGAAAGCATGACATTTGGCACCTTCTGTTCACGTTAGTCTTGAAAAAGGAAGAGCTGCATGCTGATGCATTGACATTAATTGTCTGAGATTTATAGCCAGGTCAGTGTTTGTCTTTGTTTTTACATAACCTGAAATACCATAAAATATAACGAGCAATAGACCTGTTCATAGGACTCAGGTTTATTTGGTTCACTCCGGGAAGTGCATCGTACTCTGTTTACATTTTGTGCTCGACCACGCTGGCCGGCTTACATGTCGAAGGATCAGAAAGTAAAACACAGAATGTGCATGGATTTACTGAAAAATCAAACTGTCAACAAACTAAAAATGCAAGTTTCACCACTGAAGTGATATTTTACGTAAAATATTTGCATTGTTCAGCACAATCCATGCTGTAATCACCAGCGTTAGCTGTGACATCTGTTGTAAACATGAAGGCGTGGGCCAGACTGCATGGGCCACTTGCTGATTGGACAATCAGGCCAACGATGGAATGCATAATTAACTGCTCGGAAAAGTTTGGTACAAGTCTGTATGAACAGGTCTATTGGTCCTGGTGATGCCACTTAAATCGAATACACATGTATACCCGTACTGGTGAAAGAAAGGCTTCTTGACACTCTTTTATATAAATGTATCGGCTAGGGAGCATAGGGATATAGAATTGTGATATTTTTTGGTGGTGGTGGTGGTGGGGGGGGGGTTCGAACGGATTGACATGGAAGATGTGGGGCTGTTGTTTCTGTTTCTATAATTTCATATTATGATATCCCAGTCACATGTGTGCACAAGGTAAATTAGCCTTTTTTTCCCAGGCATAAATTTGTAACAAAGCCCAGCAACTGAGCCCACACGTTCAATGCTGACATTGGTTTGTTGCGTAAGCAGCTAGCGCATTGTGTTTCATCAACCATGCTTTCATAAACAATGCATAAGGTGAAGTCTACCGTTAGCATGAAATGTGCTGCACACACACTGCATGACTCCCAAAGTGGCAAAGCTGATTTCTATTTAAAAGGGGAGATAGGTCCGTCACTTTTTCTTTTTTTTTAATTAAAGTTGATCATTTTTTTTTTCATTTTTTCCCCAACATTACTACGTTGTCAGAAACTGGAATAGAATCCATGGGGTTTAACTACTTCTGGGGAGGATTGCACCTTCAACGAAGCCCTACCATGAAGGCTCGGCAGCCATCCATGCCCGACGAAGGAGTGCATGGACTAAACCTACCAAGCCTTCATGGAGGGGGCTTAGTTGAATGTCCAGTCCTCCCCAGATGTAGTTAATCCCCTAAACAAACTAAAGAAACAGCTATGACTAACTACATCTCTGAAGGAATTTCTACCACAGCCAAGGAGTAAATTCTGTATTCCCAAAAAAGTAAAAATAACTAGAGGGCTACATGAAAAGCCCATGCCCAGCTGATCTAAGCTTGTCCCACAAAATCAAAGTTGCAAGTGAATGGACCTGTGTTGAGGTTTAGCCAAGTGCATATAACATTTTGAAGTATTTCTAAGACGGACTGTCTTGCAAGTCAGCTGAGTTAAAAATTGCAGTGCCACCTGGTGAACAAATTAAGAACTAGGAGACCCTCGCAGTGTTCCTGTGTGATATCACAGCAATTGGGTGAGTGGTTTCAGAGATTTTTTAAGATTTGCCCCAAAACAAGAAAAAAAAAAAATCATGTAAAATTAAAAATTCATTGAAGTGTGACCATTGGAGGTACATTGCTACCAAGTTTGAAGTCAATCCGGATGACGGTCTCGGAGAAAAAATAAAAAATGTAAATTAACATAAGAATGCCCATTGAGCTGCATAGTAATCAATAGCAAAGGTGTATTTACCGGTAATTACCCGAATTGAAAAAATTTAAAAATCAGGAATCCACAGCAGTACTACCTAGTGAACAACTTGTTTGCCTCTTTCACAAGGAACATATCTACAGAGTTTCAGCTTAATCTGAGTGAGGGTTCTGGAAAAGAAGTCAAAAATAGCAAAAATGCACATAAAAATTATAGGAAAAATAAAAAAATATGCAGTGCCACCTGGTGAACAAATTAAGAGCTAGGTGTCTCCACGAGTATTCCTGTGTGATATCAAAGCAATTGGGTGAGTGGTTCAGGAGAAGATGATTTTTTTAAGATTTGCCCCAAAAAAGAACAAAAAAATTCTTAAAAAATCTAAAAATCATTGAAGTGTGACCACTTGAACAAACTTGGTAGAGACCCACCTAAGATACATTGCTACCAAGTTTCAAGTCCATCTGTTTAACAGTTTTGGAGAAGAGATCAAAAATGTGAATTTGCATTAGAATGCCAATTCACTTTAAAAACCAGAGCCATGCCCAGGGGGCATGAATGTCTCGCCAGCATTCAGTAGCAATGTAATTGTAAGACCAAACATTATAATGGTATTTCGTATATCTATGTTGAATGTATCAAGTAAATCTCAATATATTTTATTTACTCAGAATATACCACTTTTTTTTTTTTTTTTTTTAAACAAAATGGCCAATAAAGTATATAACATCTTAATACAAATCAGAGCTTGACATGCCAGTTTCAAGCTTCGTAGTGATAGATGTCATGTAAAGCACTTAATACCCCTTGGCCAACATGACTTCATATGTTCAGTTACCTAAGTTTGACCTTCAAAGGACACTTCAAGATAAATTTAAGAACACCAAAAATAAAGCATAGGTACTTTGCTATTCATGTTAAATAGTAACTAGGGACCTACAATCAACTATACCAAAGACACACAAGGAAAATAAGATTTGTCGAGTCAAAAGTAGGTCAAAGTCATCCACTTTCAAGAGATTTCTGACGTTTTGTAAGATGCAAAGCTAGTATAAATTTGGTGAACATGGTTTGACTCTTGGCCATGAATAGCATTATACATTCGAGGATGCAATGCATCTGACCTCCAAAGTAGGTCAAAAATACATCAAGGCCACCCACTTTCAATAGACTTCTAAAGCTTTCCTAAGAAGCAAAGGTGGTGTAAGTTTGGTAAACTTGGCTTGAATTCGTTAAAAGTTGCAGTGGTAACGCCACGTTTTGCATTTCACCCATGAAAATACATTTAGGTCGTTGAAATCAGTTGAGGTCATCCAATTTCAACAGGCTTCTGAAGCTTCTAAGTGTGACAGTGATGACCCTCATCTCTAGGGATGATTACAATGAATCATCCACCCAAGCATGAAAGCCTTTCCTAGTCTAGTGAAATAATGCCACTCAGAAGTTTTTCTCCAATGCTCAATCAAGCATAAAGTAATCAGTGAAGTGTGACAGTGATGACCCTAATCTCTAGGGATGATTACAATAAGTCATCCACCCAAATATGAAAGGCCTATGTAGTCTAGTTACTGAAATAATGCCACTCCGAAGTTTTTCTCCAATGCTCAATCAAGCATGAAGTAATCAATGAAGTGTGACAGTGATGACCCTCATCTCTAGGGATGATTACATTAAATCATGTACCCAAATATGAAAGGCCTATGTAGTCTAGTTACTGAAATAATGCCACTCCGAAGTTTTTCTCCAATGCTCAATCAAGCATGAAGTAATCAATGAAGTGTGACAGTGATGACCCTCGTCTCTAGGGATGATTACAATAAATCTTCCACTCAAACATGAAAGGCCTATGTAGTGTAGTTACTGAAATAATGCCACTCCGAAGTTTTTCTCCAATGCTCAATCAAGCATGAAGTAATCAATGAAGTGAGACAGTTATGACCCTCGTCTCTGGGGATGATTACAATAAGTCATCCACCCAAATATGAAAGGCCTATGTAGTCTAGTTACTGAAATAATGCCACTCCGAAGTTTTTCTCCAATGCTCAATCATGCATGAAGTAATCAATGAAGTGTGACAGTGATGACCCTCATCTCTAGGGATGATTACATTAAATCATGTACTCAAATATGAAAGGCCTATGTAGTCTAGTTACTGAAATAATGCCACTCCGAAGTTTTTCTCCAATGCTCAATGAAGCAAGTAGTAATCAATGAAGTGTAACATTGATGGCCCACATCTCTAGTGATGATTACAATCAATCATCCACCCAAGTATGATAGCCCTATCTGATCTAGTTAGTGAAATAATGCCACTCCGAAGTTTTTGGTTGACGGACGGACGGATGGATGGACGGAAAGTGACAGCTTAGTCTCGCTAACAGCTAACGCTGGCGAGACAAAAACCAACATAATCAATAGCAAAGGTGCATTTATTGATAAGTAACCATATTGAAAAAATTGTTAAAAATCAGGAATCCACAGCAGTACTACTTAGTGAACAATTTTGTTTGACCCTTTCACAAGGAGCATATCCAGTGAGTTTTAGTTTAATCTGAGTGACATGTTCTGGAGAAGAAGACTTAGTCAAAAATAGTGAAAACACATAAATAATCACAAATAATAGAAAAAAATTGCAGCGACACCTGGTGAACAAATTAAGAACTAGGGGTCCCCAGGAGTGTTCCTGTGTGATATCAAAGCAATTGGGTAAGCGGTTTCGGGAAAAAAAAAAAAAAGATTTTTTAAGATCTGCTCAAAAAAAAAATTATAGAAAAATCCTTAAATCACTTGCACATGACCATTTGAACAAACTTGGCAGAGACCCACCCAAGGTACATTGCAGCCAAGTTTGATGTGAATCTGGCTGATGGTTTTGGAGAAGAAGTGGAAAATGTAATTGTGAACGGACGGACAACAGACGAACGACTCGGCACCCCAAAACCTCAGCCTTATTTAATAGTAAGTCAGCTGAGCTAAAAACACTAAACAAAATTTTACTGCAGGCTTTATGTCCAAAATATTGAGATTAAAACTCAAGTTCAAGTTAAATGCCTGAAGAACAAGAAGCCCAGAAATTTATAAACATAAAAATAAGTACTTTTATAGTTTTACAACAGCTGCCACAATTAAGTCAACATTGATAGCAGCAAATGGAAAGCCTGCGTGCATTGCAATACTTTATATGTATATGTATATGTATATGTATATGTGTATGTATATGTATATGTATATGTATATGTATATGTGTATGTTTAAACTGCATAAGGTTATTGCACAACCATCTTTTGGCAGCCCTGCAAGCTAAAACCCTTCCCTGCAACATGCCAAACGATGACAGATCAACCCAAGTAAAACATTTCTTGATATTTTACCCCCACCTATAAAGTGCCCAGGTTGCTAATGCAAAATTTTTGGAATGTGAGACTCAATGTCACATCACTACTTTTCCCCAGTTAAAATATAGTAAACCTTCAGAACATTTCCATTGTTTTACCATTTTGGGGTCACAAACAGTGGGAGAGGCACTTAAGGGATGGGAGGTGCTAAAATGGGGATCGATAGAATGTTTCCGACAGGAAATGGATATAATTGTGCTGGCTTTCTGCATGTGTTGTTTAATTTCCATTAATATGGCTTCCTTTTCTTTTCGTGAAAACACTGGTATTGCTCCAACAAGAGCCTGACCGACAAATATATAACCAAATACTGGTTTGACCGATTTGGCCTCCAGGGGAGTTCACCACTGAACATGACCAGTGTCCAAATCCCTTATACAGGAAAACCTGTTTTGAGAGACCACCCCAGGAACAGATCCAAAAAGTGGCCACACAGCCTTTTTCTGAAGACTGAACTTTTTGTCATAGCTACATTACCATTCACGCATACACTGCGGTGAAATGCTTACACCCATCCCAACTATATGTTTTTAGTGAGAATATTATCAGAAAGAGTTAAAAGATTAATTCTCCAAAGAGAAGTCAAATGCTTCTCCCATACAGTAAAAATTGATAAAATCATTTATCATTGTTTATATGCAGATAAAAACCCAAACAGTTTCAAAATTGCATGGTAATACCTGGCAGATCCCTGCATATACATTGTACAAAGCGTTATAAAGAAAGATACTTTGTGTTTCCTGCAACCATCTAAGCTGCAAATTACATAGTATCAATGGAGCATCTGGCCCACTAATCAAGCTGATAAACTGTGTCAACTACATTCAGATCAATGGAACTCTTTGCCAGGCAAAATGATTGACAGCTTTGGCTGAATTTCCAATAGGGAAATCAGTCCATGGACAGAGGAATTCCACCCCTGTGGTCTCCCAAAAGAGGTAAATTATCCTCAGAATATGCTTTTGCATACGAAAAGTGGTCAGAGAGGCAGGTGGTCTCCCAAAGGAGGGTCTCTCAAAACAGGTTTTACTGTATACCACGGCTCTTCGGCTCTTCGTCCTGGATCTGCACAACCACTTACCTTGCCATGACCCACACTTCTCCACTCAATCTCTCCACACACCTAAAAGCCTTCTACTGGCACTGATGCGACTCCAAATGTGAACCACTTGAAAAATTTCGTTCCAGAACAGGTCACATTAAGTGGCTATAGTATACACGTACACTTGCATGCTCATTTGTGCTTTTCTGCAAGCTGCGTACACATACGTAACACACGCCTGGCACACGGACGACAGCCCCCCTCCTGACAGTGTACATGTGTCATGCAGAAAGAGAATGACAAGCGAGGCAAAAATGCAGGAGTTGTCAACATTTACAGGCAAACATTTTCTCATTTGGAATCCATTTTGAAAACACTGTAGATATGTGGAACAACAAGAAAAGACCAACATGTAAAATATGTGAATATTTGACACAAATATCGCACGTGCCTGACAATATGGTTGTGACTGTGCACAAAATGACTGCTCCCTGACGTGAATACCAAACAGTCCTTCTCTGTACTTTAAACCTCTCAGTCTCAGTCAATATGCTCTGCTTAGAGAACTCTTGGTACCAAGACTCCAGACTGTGCCAGGGAAAACTGTTGGTTGGTACCACACATGCCCATGTATGATTGATGATACGGATAGACACATTTGACTGACGATATACATAGACATGTATGACTGACGATATACATGTACATGTACAAACTGATGAAATACACGCACACTGATTTTTAATGACAACACCAGAAGATGACACTTATAAAATCAGATGCTCGGCGGCAATTTTTAGCAAAAAAGAGTGCCATGCCAATGCATTGGAGTCCATCAGGGCCAGTAACCTCAATAGACAATACGTTTGTGCTCAGTGCAAAGTTTTCTACTGAATATTATTGACATAAACTGGTGCCTTTGTTTGCCACATGAGCACTCTCTTTGTACCATCAAAATATCAATGACAAAGGAGGACATCCAGATCCCTACCCCTGACATACACACAATAGGAAAGGTCACAATTATCAATTATCTGTGTATTCAACTGAATACACAATCCAATACACATAATTCTTTAGGGCTAGAGATGTGTATTCCCATTGGATTGCATATTAAATTAGCTTTAAATCAGAAGACTACTTTTAAAGCTGCAAAGAATAAAATTTATGTAGACACTTCAGCTATGTACATAATTTTACAACACAAATTTTGCTGTTTCTGCAACAAGTGGTTTTAACCCTGTGGACCCTAAGGGTTGATATATCAGCCCTCAGTACATTGAGTTACAAAATTCTTAGGACCAGGAGGGTTAAGGTTATTAAGCTGTAAATTACAATGAAAAGTGAAGGGAATACACAACTCCAGCCCTGAATGACTAAAATGCCCTCTACAGGAGAGCAGTAGAAGCTTCTCTTCTTGGTCTCTCCTATTATCTTCTCCTCTTTGAACTTCATGCAAACTATTACAGGTCCCAGGGAAATGTATCAAGGTACCGCAATTCAGAAGAATGAAAATCAGCACTGGCCGAGAAAGCATGGCTACTTGAGACAATGTGATGCGTGTCTGAGAAAAAATGTGATGTATGTCTCCGACCATTCATAATGCACATCTCTGAAAACATGCAAGGCATGTTTGAGATACGTGATGTATATGTACAAGACAACACATATGATGTTTGCCTGAGACAACAGGTGATGCATGTGTGAGGCAATACATGCTTATCTGTCGAGTCTCCCCCATTTGGCAGGAGTCTCCAAATTTTTGGCCTTGCTTTTCAGACTTGTTGGTACAAGTTTGGTTAATTTTAGATGATCTCGCCCATTAAAAGCCAGTTACTTCTCCTTTAGTCTGTTGCCAGATATACAATCTCCACCATGTGAACAGAAAAAAAAAAAAAAATCTCCCCATTTTTTGCCACAGAATGTTGACAGGTATGTATATGTGATGCACATCAAATATGATAGAGGATGCATGTCAGTAAGATGTGATGCATGTCGGAGACATGTAATTACAAGTACCGGTATGTATGATACATGTATTAAGCATGTCTCAGAAAATGTTGATGATGCATGCTGGGATATTATATGTAGGCATGTCTGAGACAATATGTTGTGCATATCTGACACAGCATGTATAACACATGACTGCAACTTTGTACAATGTTTGTCTGAGACAATATGCGACGCATGTCAGGCACAATAAATGTAAGGTATGCAGGAGACATCGTGTGATGCATACAAATGAGACAATATGTGATGCATATCTGAGAAAATTTATGTGCTGTATATGTGAAACAATATATGTCGTGTATAATCTCAGGCAATATATTTTTGTCTGAGACAACGATATGTGATGCACGTGTGAAATAACATGTGATGCACACTGAGACAACGATATGTGATGCACGTGTGAAATAACATGTGATGCACATCTTAGACAGTCTGTGATGAATGTTTGAGAAAATATGTGATACATACCTGACAAAATATATATATATAATGCATGTCTGAGATAATATATACTTGATGCATGTTTGAGACAAAATAAAAGTGACGCCTGTCTGAAGACAGAATGCTACAGTACATACCTCCTTTGTTCTATGCACACTGTCTGAAGGCGGAGGCTTGGTGGGCCCCAGAGATTTTGTGTTGATCTTGTCATATAACTGAAATGAAAAGTAGAATAATTAGGAGAAGCTCAGGAGCTTGACGGATTAACAACGAACGACTGGTATTAAACACGAAATACAAGTGGTGTTTCTTCAACTTTACAAGTTTGCATATTCACGTGTACCACTGAATGACAATCACGACAGATGTATATGTATCGATGTCCTGTTCGAGCACTCCCTTATATCACCATACTACACAATGCTGCTTGTTTTGGCTGCAGCTTGTTGGTGCCAATATCTCCTTTCAAAATGACTTTTGAGGCGTCATGCTCTGGTCAAGGAACCACGGACATTTTCACAACCCTGGTCTCTGATAATATATGTTATACCAGATGCCACATTAAATCTCAAAAACCACTGCACTCCATTTGATTCCTAAATTGAGCCACTTTGTTTCCATACAATTTTACCGCCGAACCCATTCCTGGGCATAGTAGGACTGAGTCAATAGCTTTCCTTGACATGCCTTTGCTGGATTGCACCCAACTCATGTCAGCTATTGACCTATGGCGTGCCATCATGAATGATCTTATATACAAATCTCAGCACAAAAGTTTTCTAGTTGAACCAGAAATTGAAGTACAAATGTTAACGCAGAAGACAATCTGGGTGCTTGCGGGCAATTTGAACAAGAGAGAGTTAATTTTTTTCATTCAGCGGAACCAAACTGTCTGAATTACCACTTTTATTATGCAATGTATTTGTGATTTTATCATTCTAATTACATGATAGAGCACAGCACAGTGGTACAACTGAGCACTTTTACTGTTCAATCTTTATGATTCAGCTGGCTTAATATTTAATGCTAGTATATCTACATGCAACGTTTCTCCACTCCAAACTGTATCAGCAAGCGACTGATGTAGTACACATCGTCTCCTTCACTTTTGTCATTACAGTGGTACCTCTCTTGAGAGACCCCTCTAATGAGAGACCGCATATCTTTTTAAGACCGCTCTCACAGAACACTGCGCTATCTTTTCCATGTTGTTGTACCTCTAATGAAAGACCACCTGTCTTGAGAGACCACATTTTGACCCGCCAGAGGGGCGGTCTCTCAAAAGAGGTACCACTGTATAAGGATAATGTGTCATCTGAATGCAAAGCACCCAGAATACACTGAGAAAAACTGGTGACTTGGCCTCTGGAGAAGAGATGGTGGTGATAGACCAGTTGTGATTGGCTGGTTGCGCGTCCCAACGAAAAATAGTCCGTAATTCTGAAAATACTGTATTTTCAGCACGCTGTTTTTCTTTTTTAGATAAATTTAGCAGAGTCAGGTCTCCTGCAGTACACAGTTCCTGCATTGCTGGTCATGTAGGTGCAGTGTCTGATAGGACAGGTGAGAACTACATGCTGAGGAAATACAACAATATGACCCTGGACAGAGCACAGCTTGTACACCTGTATAAAGATACCATCCAGGTGTTAACTGTTTCATTTATCAATTATAAAAATATTTGAGCTGGGATTTATATACAGAATAAATTCAGCTCTGTTTTTTGCAACATTTGTATATGTTAAATGCTGTTTACGAACTTTCAAAATTTAAATTTGCTGACTTTTTAGCCTCAAAACGGCTAATATGTAAAATTGAAGGATTTATAACTGTAGTCTATACTGCCTGGTTCAACTGGAGCAACTTCCACCAGATGGCAACATGTGTGGGCAGTGTAAGTTTTGCGTGTCCACTACACCATATATTTGGCTCAGAACACAGCACACATTTTCCCGCATGTCTACTACAACACATCACTGCCAACACATTTCACGCAACTTCTATGGAATGTCATCCATAAAAACATAGAGTATAAGAAGCCTGTTTGCATTTTTGGCGCAGGAATAAAACTTTCCGTCAGTTTCACAAATTGGCATCATCAGAGAATATCCTGACACTTCAGAAAATACTTTAGTGATTAACTATGCAAAAATAAGTATGTGAGAAAAACAAGAGGCCCATGGGCCTAATGCTTTGCTGACCACCATCACCAAAACTTTCTGAACTGTATTCAATTCATGACCTTGAAAAATTTATCAAGTTTAGCCATTTCATGCAATATCAAACTTCCATATGAAACACATTTGTGATACATTTGGCATTACTCAATTTTATTCTTTATCAAGATATTGAATTAAATGTTCTGTTCTATGTGCATAATGACCTTGAAAATGGGTCAAGGTGACACAGTCATTGGGTCATTGTAACCCAAAAGGTAGGTCACCAAGTAGTTTTATATACAATGAACTCAAGTTCAATTTTAATCTGGAGGCTCAATTCTCTTTGCCACTGATGCTACACCCTACCAACAGAAAATCAACTCTTCCAACATGTGTGGTAACCTTGCAGATATAGGTCAAGGTCACTGATCTTATACAACATAATAGCATTGGACCTAGTTTATACATGTATATCCTATAAATTTGGCATGTCTAATTCAATTATTTTTTTTATATGGAATTTTGTATACTTCAAGACATTTTAATTCATAATTTCTGTCAAATTATAGGTGGCGCCACTAATATCACAAGCAATCGAGACTGACCTCTTCTACAATCCCAACAAATTTCATGACGATCCATAGAAAATTAAGGATTCTGGACTGATCACAAGATTTTCACATTTTGACCTACAGTGTATATATTACATAATACTATACGTGGCACCACCAACATTGACATAGACATAGATTTTCATACACTTACGTAAGTCCTTAAAGTTATATGGGCCTTACTCAAAGCTGTGAAGTGCACAGCATTCACAAGATGACTCCCATATTCAAACTGGCCATTTGACCTTGACCGTCAACTTGGAATAAAAATTGTGTTGTGTTTAGAATGTGTGCCCCGCATCCACCTTTTCATTCATAGTTTATTTTTTCAGATCAGGAAATAACATTTTAAGCTTTTAAGGAAAAACAAAAAAAAACTTGCACAAGCACCAAAATCCATAATAATTGGGTCATGGTGACCTAAAAAGTAGGTCACCAAGTACAATTTTATGTACAATGTAATCAAGTGCAATTTTGATCTGGAGGCTCAATTCTCTTTGACATAGATGTCCAAGCTACACATTTGCTTTACAAAATCACTGCTTTCAACTTTACAGGCCTGGTGACCTCACAAAAAGACATCAAGGTCACTGATATTCCATAAAAATTCTAGCACTGGATGTGGTCTGTATATCCTATAAATTTGGCAAGTCTATTCCAAGTACTTTTTGAGATATGGAATTTACATGTATCTTAAAACACACTTTGGTTCATAATTTCCGTCGATTTATAGGTAGCGCCACTAGTATCATAAGTAACTTAGACTTTGACCTCCTGAACAATCCAACTACATTTTATGAAGATCTAACACATATTAAGGCTGCTAGAGCGGTCACTAAATTTTCCAATTTTGACCCACATATTACATAATACCGCATGTGGCACCACCAATATCGAACTCAACCTGGCTTTTTATACCCTTGATAAGTCCTGAAAGCTATATGGTCCTATCTAAAAAACTGTGAAATGTATTGCACTCATAAGCAAAGAGTTTGCAGATGGACGGACGGACAGACAGACATGAGGACACACAAGCTGTGTGACCTTTGGTCGGCAGCACTAAAAATCTTGTATGCCTCGCTTATGGGACCAAGTCCGGACACTGGTTGGGTAATTTTTCAGTTATGGCTCAGCCCAGCCTCACAAAAACTTAAAAATGCCCCGAGTCATGTCCGAACACAATCCCAAATGCTTCACCATACAAGATTCTCTTTAAGACCCATAAATATCTACTTCAGCACTGACACTGTCCAGGCTTCTGTTCCGAGACCAAAGTGACATTTCTCTTACATTTCACAATGATCGCATGATTTGCTACACTTAACTTTTCTTGTAGCCACAAAAGCTGTACATTATGCATCGATGCACAACTTAACGGCATCTACTCCATCATCCTGCAGTGACAGACCCGCCAAGTCTTCCTCTGACACTTTAGCACGATGCCTTTCCAAGAAATGCCACTGAACCACTTAAAGGAGACACTGCCATGATCCGCTCACCTAACAAGTGAATGCACTCACATATCTATGCCTTTTATGTTTTAATGCCATACTTCAAATCACAATGCACATAATACACCCTTTAGCACCTCCATACACAAAGACCACTTCTGACAGGGCACAACTGTCACTTTCCCACCAAAACTGGACAAAAGTGCCTGGCTGTAACCAGTTGTGTGCCTGCATGTCAGCTCATATTTGTAACCAATGCAAAACCTTCATTATGAGAATCGTAGATAAGACATAGTACCCAACTTGGGCCAAGGAAAACTGTTGACTTTTCTTACTCTTGCCAGGAAAGGGTTAACAAAAAAACAGCTTGAACACCCCCAGTGACCACGTCATATCTCCTATGACACCTCAGTCAAGCCCAGCCCCCAGTATATTGAGATATCTACTGCTGTTTATGCCTGGTCTCTCATGGCGTGGGCTAAACTCTTTCGAGATTTCTTAAAATAGCAGTAAACATTGCACTAACATTAACAAGTTGAACGGGGAGACCTAATAATGATTCCAGATTAAAATTCCACATTAAGATACCTTTCTCTCAAGTATCCACAGGCCCATATTTCCAAAGTGAAGAAAACTGGCTGAGTCCACAGCCTTTCTCAGCATGTTTCGGGCACATTAACCCAGTGTGCCCCAAGAAAAAGCTTTTGACTGAAGTAACTCACAACACAGGTCCAGAGACAGAAAGAGTAACTGGTCACGGTCAACAACTTTCCTTTGTTTTCTGTGCACTGCACCCAAAACTCACCAAGGAAAGCTCTTGACTCATCCAAAATTTCAGCATTAAAGAGTTAATCCACTACACAAAACAGAAGTTCAGCAACCACATGTTCAAAAGTGTTTGATTTTTTTTGGGGGGGGGGGGGCATATTCTTCATGCAAACAAATGAAGGGGCGCAGTTGGACATTAGAGGTTATTTTATACATGGAAATGACAAACTGCCGACAGGGGCAGAATGATAAGAAAGACATGGCCATGCAGTCATACAACTTATCCAAAATCTCTCTTACAAGCACAGACTTCACCCTAGCGTATTCTCTCCTAACTTTGGCACCTTCTTAATTACATGTTTTACAGATCTGTCAATGGTTTAAAAAAGCCCCAAGAAAAAAAGACCCCAAAAACTAACAAGAGGACTGTGACAAACCTGTGCTCAGCTGATCTTGGATGTACAGGCTGAAGTGGTCTTGTGACTTTCAAAAATAATAAAGGTCACCTTTGCTTGACTGATCCAGTTCACTTGTCATTTTTATATGAAAAGTGAGAAACTCCATTATTAATAAGATATATGTCAATATGTCAGTTTGACCTTTCAAGGTTACTCAAGGTCAAAACATCAAAACAAACCCTATAGATATTTCTATTAGTGCTTAATAGGAACCATGGGCATATGACCCACCATTAGTGAGACATGACAAGTCAGTAGAGCTAAGAACGGGAAAACTATTGGATCTTCATCTCCTTTGCAAACTTGCCACAGGTTAAGTCGGGAACATTCGTGTGCAAAATCAAAGCATTCCACGTGACAGTTTTGGGGAATTAAAAAATGTAAGAAAGTTAACAAACAGACACAAATAAGCTCTGCTGATTGACAGGGAAGTCAGCAGAGCTAACAATAGATAACTTAGTTCTTCTTCCTCCCCCAAGAAAATTTCAAAAATCCGTGAAACGTTTAATTGAGATAAATAACGTAACTCCACTCAATTGTATGGCAAGATTTTGTCTTGACATTCCTCACAACAAGAGCTTTTGGTGGCCATCATGCACTGCTTGCTCTCTGCATTACCAGGCAATGCAAAAACCAATGACCAAGCCCTAGATAGATAGAATGATAGTGAAATGCTCCCCCTTTTTTCTTTGTCAATGCTGCATGCCACACTGTTACTTGCAAACCATCACTTTGTATTTTTTGATGAATTTATGAGTTTCTCAAACAGCCCTGCTACAGTACTCCCTCCTTTGGGAGGCCACCCCTAGTCCCACCCAAAAGATGGTCACATAAAGCAGGTGGTCCCTCAAAGGAGGTATAAATAACATAAAAAGCACTATAGAGAGAGCTGACAACTGTGGTCTCTCAAAGGAGGTGGTCTCCCAAAGGAGTGGTCTTTCAAAGGAGGGACTACTGTATATGTTTAAGCAAGTCATAACAGTGCAAACATGGAGCAACGGACATCACCTCAACTTAAGAGACATGGGGACAAAGAGAGAGAAATTGACATGGATTTTGCCACACCACATCACTGAGGTGTTTACCTGACTAGTTACTGTGTGGCCCCAGCATCCACTGAAGCAATAGTAATTTTTTGTACCAACAGCCGGTAAACTTTTGTAACATTGTGCAGGTTGGTCACTCAGCTGTTGGTACCAAAATGCCTGACACCGAAACATTTCTAGTGCTGTGTACCCCAGGGTCCAATCACCCACCCCTGTACAACACGCCCCCTCTACACATATCCCCCCTCTAGTCTCTGTAAATATCTTGTCATAACACATGATGCTGACTTCATTTTTCATTTCACAGTTTCATGGGAGGACATTTAACCAAATGCTGTCTCAGACATGTCCCACTCTCAGACAGACTGTGAGCACCTTATATGCCCAATCAATAACCTTCCATAATGATCCACCAAAAAAAAAAAAAAACAAAAAACAAAAAATCAAATAATGTGCAAGTTACGCATGTTTAGGATTAATCTTGTGTGGAGTCATTCTGACCACCCACGTAATATAATTAGTTTATGTAATAATGGAAAAACGTGCACAGGGTTTTCCTGCTAACCAGACTGAACTGACTCTGAAGTCTCCTCTCCAAAATCAATGCACTGGACAAAAAACTGGACTGGTTTGTCCGAAATATGTCAAGACTTACCAGTCTACATGTAAAAAAAATGAAGCTGACTTGTGCGTTTCATTCAGTAAATTCTGGCTTATACATCTGGCATTTTTTTTATATTTTACATTGGATATTGTTCCTCATGCTCTGCTGAAGAATCAAGTCCAGCCTTTGCTTCATCAGCATGTAATGACTTGCTTGAAATAAAACTGTCAAGGTTTCATTACCTGAAGCTCTTTCCTACTCAAAGGACCACCACAATTGAAATGAATATATGAGCAAAATAACTCAAAAAAGAAACCAAACAAACAAATAAATAAATAATATTTGAATTGGCAGTTCCAATTGATTATGACATTCAGCAATTTAACTTACCAAAGTGGTGCAAAGAAACCATTTGATTAGCTATACACCTAGCTCTACAGACAATTGCTTAAGGGTATATATCAGGTTACGCATGAGTCTTACAAATGACTTAATAAGAGTCTGAAAATACACTAAAAGTACCATAAACTATATATTTCCTGAAAGCTAACAAATCTGGGAATCAGTTGATAGCATTTTCATTTGTACCAGTTCTTCTGTGTTGACACAACAATCAGGTAAAGTGATCATAAAAAAATCACACAATTGTTAAATCTACTTTTTTATTTTGGGCTTGAGCCTGTGCATTTCTGTTGCAAAAGCTAGCAGACATGATTTTCTACACAAACGTGTCTCACTTTTTTCATTGTTTGCGCTATTGTGGAGATACTTACGTTTAAAGTTGAAAAGATGACATTCCATTCTTACATCAAAGGTTTTGACTTTTGGCTCGCTATAGAGAGAAAACCACTCAACATAGAAAAAATCTGAGACACGTTTTTAAAGATTATATTCTTGTGAACAGTTTGCCACAAACCCCAGGTCTTTATGAGCAAAACTGACGAAGTTGATTTCACAAGAAGTTGAGAAACAAAGGCCAGGAATGATGCCGAGAAAAACGCTTTCAAAGCAAATGCCGACTTCAGTAGGACTTACGCCATTCTTTGGGCCTTTGATCGCAATGACACCTTGGTATACCGTTACGCACTCCTACCTGTTGAGTAAATGGACAAGTTTGGAGCATCAAACTTCAAAGAATGCTTTATTTTAGAGGTTTTACATCCAAAAATGTTATAATCGTGCTCATCTGTCACTTTGGATTCCACGTTGGGGTTTCTCAAGTTTACCATGATTGGCCGACAAATGACTGACAGGTGGTTACCGGGCAACCGGGTTCTAAGATGTTTGACGTCTTGCGTGGGGGCCCAATACAGGTGTCAGTAAATCGGAACTTCAGTCTCAATTCAGAAAGTTTCTATCAAGTTCAGAGGATCGTTGCTTACATTTGTGTGATTAGAAAGTGCTTTGCAAAGATGCCGAGAAGGAAAAAACCTAGGGGCAGACCGATGCCCGCGTCAGTTGCAAGTGAACTCAAGGCGTCTGATCTAGGATCATACTACAATCAGTTCCCTCCAGTGGAGACGACCCTGCAACCCGACGTGAGCCTCACGGAGACCCCGGGCGAGTCTGGCATTGCTTGGTCAGGGTCGAAGTCGGGGCCAAGGTCACGGATACTGATTCGGTGAACACAACAACATCCACAAGCCAACCCGGTCTGGACAAACGATTTTGTAGTGCTAGTGCCCAGAAACTCGGAGACTTTGTGATCCACGAGGCTAGATCTACAGTCAGATTGTTGTGAACAAAAGAGATGTGAATGAACAGCCAGAGGGATACCGATTATGGGACTCTTCTCAGTTGCAGGCTTGTGTTGATGCCGTTGCTGTGTGTGCAACTTGTAAAGTTGGAACTCTGAAACTGAGCGAAAGAACAAGTATTGGCGCAACAAGAGGATGGAAGTCTGAGTTTACATGGATATGTTCAAAGGAGAGTTGTACACAAAGCGATAATGGGGTTTGCCTGCCCAGCTGATCGTAGTCTGCTTGTGCGGAGCGTGCGCAGAAGCGCTCACACCTGCTGTATGTAAATGAGGCTCCTGTTGGATTCCTGCAGGGCGGAGCATAGAAGCTCAGCTAGTCCCCAGCCGAAACCACACCAAACAGTGAGAACCAGGCCCAATACTTTTGCCAAAATTCACAATTTTCCTTTGCACAACCTGAAATCGATTCCGGCATACAAAACTTAAAGGAAAAGTGCATAACATGTGTGAAAATAGCAAAAATGATGGTTTAACCCATTGTAACCTGATATATATCCTTAACATATGTAATATATATATATATATATATATATATATATATATACTTGTGTTTTAAACATATTGCCAAAATAAAAGTAAAACTAGGGCAGTGCAGTTTCCAGACTAACATCTAGAGTCTTTTATCTTTCGTTTGGAAACACATTTCACAACATCATTTTACAAGCCATTTCAGCTGTGAACAAACAGAATAAGTACGCTTTAGCCAATCATCAACCTTTTTGAAAATTTGAGGAACGACTAGGCTTAGCACATAAGGAAGAGGACAAAAGGGGGCAGAATTTCTTGGCTGCATCTAAGTGTGCTTTTTCTCTCATTTAACCACCCTACTCACTGCCCTTTTTTCAAATAAGGTCATTTCTGATTGCCTGCTAAACACACTGATCTTGTTTTTTGCTCTACTCTACTCAGACTGTTCTTTGACAAATGGATCTCTCTTTTAGCACTGGAAAAAGCAACTCAAGCTCTGATTGGCCTAATTTGGCTACCACACAGCAGGTAACAGGGCACACATGCTGCTAATGATGATAATGATTAGCTCCCTGGTAGTCTATCAGTCCATCAGAATGGTGGCAATGCAGCTTTATTGACCTTGCTATAAACATAATCTTATAGTCCTGGAGCATGTCCAGGTGTAGTACAAAGATAAACCAAGAACTTAATCTTATAGTCCTGGAGCATGTCCAGGTGTAGTACCAAGATAAACCAAGAACTTAATCTCATAGTCCTGGAGCATGTCCAGGTGTAGTACAAAGATAAACCAAGAACTTAATCTCATAGTCCTGGAGCATGTCCAGGTGTAGTACCAAGATAAACCAAGAACTTAATCTCATAGTCCTAGAGCATGTCCAGGTGTAGTACAAAGATAAACCAAGAACTTAATCTCATAGTCCTGGAGCATGTCCAGGTGTAGTATAAAGATAAACCAAGAACTTCATCTTATAGTCCTAGAGCATGTCCAGGTGTTGCACACAGATAAACCACGAACTTAATCTTGTAGTCCTGGAGCATGTCCAGGTGCAGTACAAAGATAAACCAACAACTTGATCTGCCTATAGGATAAGGAGGCAGCATCCCTGACAAACAGTTTAACCTTCTGAAGGAATTAAATCTGCACACAAAGCGAGGAATATAACAATAAAGGAAAATACTATTCCTTGACTGTGTAGGAGTTTTGAACAGCACAAAGACTATAATTCAACCGTCGGCATAATTATCAGCCTTACATATTTCCCTCTCTTCCTTCTTGCCTCTGTACCCTTGAGGAACCTGGTGCTGATGTATGTATGACGCATGCTCTTTTTTACCCTTGTATAAAAAGATCTGCCAAAATTTTAGGCCAAGTGCCTAAACCCTGACACACATAAGTATGGCACATTGTGAGAACTGCGTGTGTCTCAAATGCTGTTGCTCTGACATTGTCTAATTTGTGGAACCATATTTATCGTTAGCAAAATACCTTTAATTACATGCCTGAATTTTGATCATATGTCGAGTAACGACCATGTCATCAAAGGCCCACAAGCCTAGGATTTTTATAGGTGAGTGACCTTTACCTTGTGGTTAAAAACAACGAAGGCAATTATAATCTCAAGTGATGTCCTACCAAGGTACATATCCTGAGAGTAAGGTTAAAGAATTTTCATGAAAATGTTCTCGAGTGATCACACAAAAACCAATTTTGTTCAAATGAAGGCTGACTTTGACCTTGAGTTCAATGTCACCCACAATCACCCCAAGATAAACTCCTACTAAGAGAGATATTGTGTTAAAATTTGGAGGGAATGCACCAGCATTTCAAAACTTATCATCTGGAAACAAAATCCAGATGGACGGGCTGCCGGAGAGACGGGAAGTCTGATCACTCTAGGGCACCCACATCTGTAATGCACACCCCGAAAAAAAAAAGTTTTTCTCCACCGTCACCTTCCTGGTTTGCCAAAGCCATCAGGAATCCAGTCATCTGGCCAACAAAATAATAGGTTCGTACAAAAGGCATGCTTGACGTCAAGGTGCCCTGGTTTAATGCATGAAAAACTGCTGGCAAGCATCTGACGTCATAAAAACATTCTCTGCTTCTCTTCTGTCTTGAAGGATAATTTACCATCAGTCGATAGGTTTCCTCCATGTGCGGCGGGTGAAACACATGCGCAATGCACCCTGGGAAGGCTGTTGCCACAGTCTTTCTGATGGTTATGTATGCCTCGGTCCTACACCTGCTGTCACATTTGTTTCCAGAATTGTTGATGTCTAAGATTTTATCCTGCATTTATAACATTTTTTAAAAGCAGCTTGTCTTGCATTCATGCACCACTCCCTGTATCGATCACACTAAAACAGTTTCTATTAACATTTTTTTTAAAATCCCTGGTTTAAAAAACCACTCACTCCCCTTATTTTATGTAGGAGCAAAACATTCAAAATTCTAGCATGGATGGAGTACAATATGAGGAGACCCAAAGTGTCTCCGCACGACACATAATCACGATAGATGTATTAGTATTCAAGAAGCATGCCACCCGTCATTACTTTTCCTGACTTCCTTTTTATGAATATTTCTTGTTCACCTATCCAAGGTCCAGTCAGTCCATAAATGTCAACCTGATAATCCAAGACGAAGCTTTAGCCATTTAATCTTTTCCCCCTCAAATTGTCCAAAAGCACCCAGATGTAACTTGTCATCTGCTTTAATGGTTTTTACTTAAATTTCTTGTTACTAAGAAACATTTTTGCTGAGATTTGTATGTAAGACCATTCACGGTGACAGGCCTTAGGTTAATAGCTTTCCTCGGCACAGGTTGGGTGCAATGCACCCAGCCTGCACCAAGGAAAGCTATTGACTCAGTTGTACTCTTACCAGGAATGGGGTAAATCTTTCCATGTCCAGAAAAAAAACAATGTCGCTCAGACACCAATATGCTCTGATAATTTTCCCTTTAATTTGTACATCTCTTTTTCCTTTGCCCTCAAAATTTTGCCAAATGATGGACAAACACAAGGCACCCAACAAAAAGATGTTTGTAAAACTGATACCTCCCCCCCACACACACATTCTTTGAAGGAGGCATAGTTAGATCAAGATCATCCAGTCCTTAATCAAGACTAACAAGAGGACCATCTTGGTCCTGTGCTCTATTGACAGGCAGCAAGGGCCTCAAAACCGACCAAAAATTAACATATGCCAGTTTCAAACTCTTCCTTTCAGCAAACTTTAAGCCATCTGCTCCAGAACAAGCATAACAAATTCTGCTAAGGGCCGCTGGACCACGCTTGAAAAAAATCCACGCAAGAATGTAGGCAGAGCTGCACACTCACGATGGCGTAGACATGCAAAATGTGGAGTCCAAAGATCACTTTGCGATTGCAAGTACCTAGTTGTATGTGGAATTCCTGCCTTCCTGCATATGGATCCATACATTGTTTCTAGTTGCTATGTCAAGTTTGAACGACACAAACACAAAAATATAAGAGCTATGCACATGGACTGTGTCCACAGACAGGGATAATAAGTACATTCAGACACAGCTCTTCTCCCATTGGACAATATTTTGGTAACAGTAATCAGCATAATATCGATTGTTTATTATTGATGAACCATTAATCACTGGAAACCATCAATAAAATTATCCAAGGAGTTGGTATTTCAATTTTTGAATATTGTAAACGTTATCTGCGCATTGACTCAGCTCCATGTCCAGACGGGACATGCAAGAGGCTCTCCGTACGTGATCTTTACACTCTATTTTTTTTTTTTCTCTGAATTTATTTTTCATATTTTTTTCTTTATGATGGAACTGGGAGATTGACCAGTGAAAACATGCAAAGAGAAAATGCCTTTTAAGATTTTTGAGTACTGACACCTGAATCCCAAACCATAAAATAATGTCTACAAGAAAATATATGGCGGTTCCATACCTACATGTATAAACATGTAAAAACACATACTTTAATTTCACACAGCTGCAAATTTCCTTCATATATCTTTTTTCTAAGTTTCCATTTCGCTGATATTGGCATTTGTGCATGAGGCTGTAGAAATGTACACTGCTCAGTCCTAGTCATTTTGACCAAGAAAAATATGGGCTTTGACCTTCATATACTAAAAAATATGTTCCTTCCTATCTGTATATAAGTCCCAATGAATATACAATGAATTTGAACAAAAATACATTTCTTTTAGTTCAGCTGACCAGCAACAGGGACATTTTCTTTCTTTTTTTCTTTTTTTTTTTCTTCAAAATCTGCAGAGGGTTTGAACTAAGGTCAAAGTCATATGTGTACATCAAGACATTACCCCATGCAAAACTTCCTATTTTCCATCGAGCTGCACAGCACGTCTGGTTTCACACCGAGTCGGCAATTACCAGAAAATTCATCACCTCTCACACATTGTGGCCAGGTTGTCCTTCCTCTACTGATCACTCTGCAATTGCAAACCTCTCGTCGTTCCGTTCCGCATATAAATTGCTCGGATTTCAGGTTCCCACTTTTCTGCCTGAGCTCTCCATGAGTAAGCAATCCTGCTTTTTGCAGCTAAATTTCTGCTAATGTCACCCACTTACTGAGCTGTGCTTATGGAGCTCTGTGCTCAGGGTGAGAGCCCCCCCCCCCCCCCCCACCACCATGCCAAACCATGTTTGCAGCTTTTTGCCATAATACTTTGAGATTTTTTGTTCTGCTTTTGCTTTTAACATCTTCGGTTACAGTACCTCAGTAGCTGAGACACACGTCTGTCAGCCACAGCACAACAGTTACGAACTTGTCATGCTTTCAACGTGTCCGTCATGCTCATGTACATCATTATAATGATTTGAAGATCATATTCCTCATAAATATGGTCCAAAGACCTCTCATTCAAGCACCAACATATATAAAATGAACCATTTTAAGTCATTGGAATATATGACATAACGTGAAGATTAGTGAAACCTTTTTGCTAAATCACCCAGAAAGATGAGGAAGAAAAGATATTTCCATCACATCCCAGCTGCTCTACGTCCCATATAAACCACATCACAATATCTCTCCACCTTAACAAATCCTTTTGTTGTCATAGCGATGACAAATGACAGCTGGTTTCTTCATATTCTGAAATAAACCTCTTATAAATTCATCATGGTGTACGATTTTTTGAATTTTTTTTGCAAGTAAAATGCATCCATCTTCCTTTCACCCATCCATCATCAGTTGTAATATGCTCTTTTATATCAAGACTTTTTTATGGTACTTTTTTGTGTACACTGGATATGAATCACCGACTGTTTAATGTTGAATTCCTGTGTATTTGTTTGACTGAAACATTTGCTTTTAAAAATTTGACAATGACTGTGACCATTTGATTCTTGAAGCAGCCAGCACATTAATATATATATATATATATATATATATATATATATATATATATATATATATATATATATATATATATATATATATATATATATATATATATATATTCAATTTGTTGTTATGTTTATTATCATTATCATCGTGTGCTTTCTCCATTGGCTCCTGGCAGCTACCTTAACTCTTAAAGTTCTACTCATGGCCATAGTCATTTTCTTAGTACTGTTAAACATATAATGGTTAAAAGATTCAAATTCCTCATGAAGATACCCTTCATTCAAATACCAGCAAGGCTAGTCTGAAGCAGAGAGTAGTCTTAGCCAACAGCTTTGCTTGGAACACTTTGTGCACACTGCACGCAAAGTGTCCCGAGGAAAGCTGTTGACTCAGTCTTAAATCAGCACTTAAGGGTTAAGGTCCAGGCAGTCACAAGGGCCCTGCTTTGACAGTGTTAATCAAAAGTCCCTCGTCTCTATTGGTTGCCATGGAGACGAAGGATCAAAGAAAACTGATTGAAGGGCAGACCCTCCCATATTTGACAGACTGACAATATTTAACCCCTAGTTCTTTTATCCCTTCTAAATTGCTGGACACTGCCTCACTTCCTTTCTTCTGTCCAGTTGTCTTGCACTTATTTTATGCTGGATATGTTGTTTTCCCTTACAGTCCCAGACATCAGCTTGCGCAGCGTTAAATGCTGAACATCTGATGTCCATGTGACATAAATAAGCGTTTTCCCTTATCCTTTTTATTCAAGGCTAACTGTGTCAATACAGTGAACACAGATGGACACTGGAGGAAGTAACTAATCGTTCAGAAACAGCTTCTTTTTGCTCTTCTGGGGTTTTATTTGGTTAAAATATTATGACAATGTAACTTTTGGCAACATGAGCAGCTGGAGGTGTACAGTTTATACACAGGCAACTGTCAGACAGGTGAAAACTTGAGCACAAATAGGACATGCTGTGTTCAGCCAGAGTGCACTTTAGCACATGAATTATCTGTGAGTGCTCCGTAACTTTTCTTTTCCAATCGTTTTTTTTTTTAAAAGTAAATCTGTTCAAACCAACTTTTCCTTGTTTTAAAGCGAGTGCTCATGAGTGTTTTAAAAAATAAAAAATAAAACTGAGCTTGGCCCACAGGTAGTAGGCCTACAAGTAACTAGGGGACTCTTCCACTTCTGGTGAGAAAGAAAAACCAGTTTGTTGTTCACTACAGTAAATGCACTCAGTTCATGTCAAATGGTCGACTGCTCCGGTACTGATCATGAGCCATTATCCTGCACCAGACCTCACATACATGCATCATTATTCCCGAAGCCAGAGCGTGCCTTGCAGGCCTGATGTATTCTGCTTTGATTTTGAAGCCATAAGTTTACAACCACTTATAAAATTACTTTTTTTTTTGGGGGGGGAGGGGGGGGCACTCACCTTTAACTCTCTCTCTCCATTTTAAAATGACCAAAATATCTTTTATCTGGAGCAACCAAAAGCAGTAGAGGGTAAAATGCCCCTTCCGTCAATTTTTTTTTTATTTTATTGTAGTGCTAATGCAAAAAAAAAAAAATGTAGGTGGGTCCTTTCAATATATGCTTTAGGTCAAAGCATAGCTTTCTTTAAGGTGGGTTGGGTGCTTACCACAAAGTGCCCAGTGTTTGACTCAGTCTTCATCTAAGGGGGGAGGGTCAATTTCCATTTGCAGTGTGGCTTGGCGAACCACAGACAGAGTACCTGAGCACACCCCTCGAACCTCACATACACTTCCTGATTACAAACACCCTGGACCCACTCACTCTATACATAAAAAAACTCCAAGCCTGGAGTGCCCTGAGTTTTACCATCCACTCTTTCAGGGCCAAATTTTCACCAAGTCCTCAACTTTCTTCGGGCCAGCTGCGTTGAACTTATTGTGCCCATAGCTGCACCGGAGAAAGCTGTTGACCTGGATTGTTCTCATGGTCTGCTTTCTTATGGTAGCTGTAAGCGTACTGATACAGGATGGAAGGATAGGAACGTTTGCAAATAGATAATTAAGACTCTAGGATTGTTACGTCAGTTCACCTCACATCACCTTTTGCGGAAATTGGCAACGCAAGAGAACGATGATTGGTTTCGATCTGCAGACTGCACACATAAGAATACAATATATCATTGAGGCAGGAAATAAGCTCAGAAGTTTTCTTGCCTGCAAGAGAAACAGCCCATGCCAAAAAGGGCTGTAAATGTTTAATACTGTACAAAAATAACCCATACTTGTGATTTTGTATGCACATCAGACCCTGCACTTGGGACTTGATTTACTGTCCACTTTAACTCCTTCAAGGCTTATTGTCACAAAAGTCGCAGTTATCTGAACTGACATACAGTGACTCAAAATGCATTTTTTTATTTGTAAAAAAAGACTTCCATTAAAGCCCCATCATGCCTATATTTCCTAAGAAAATGGAATGACCACAGTCAAGAACTTTCCTCGGCAGGCAAATGAAGCCATGGACTCAATGTCCTACTTAGTATTGAAAGCGGTCATCACTCCCTGTGCAGTCTGAACATGTCAATCTCCTACTTAGTATTGATAGCAGTCATCACTCCCTGTGCAGTCTGAACATGTCAATCTCCTACTTAGTATTGATAGCAGTCATCACTCCCTGTGCAGTCTGAACATGTCAATCTCCTACTTAGTATTGATAGCAGTCATCACTCCCTGTGCAGTCTGAACATGTCAATCTCCTACTTAGTATTGATAGCAGTCATCACTCCCTGTGCAGTCTGAACATGTCAATCTCCTACTTAGTATTGATTGCGGTCATCACTCCCTGTGCAGTCTGAACATGTCAATCTCCTACTTAGAATTGAAAGCGGTCATCACTCCCTGTGCAGTCTGAACATGTCAATCTCCTACTTAGTATTGATAGCGGTCATCACTCCCTGTGCAGTCTGAACATGTCAATCTCCTACTTAGTATTGAAAACGGTCATCACTCCCTGTGCAGTCTGAACATGTCTTAATCAAGTTTGTGTCCACTTGTTCTGGTTTTATTCTGCACAGAATGTTGACCATAATGCTATTAGTCTAACTCACTCTGCAGCAAGTTCCTCAATGCCCAGCGAGTCGTAGTCTGGCAACCATAATGATGGCCGGGGCATGACTTCCTATGCAAAACACGGACCCTATAACCAGGCATGTTGCTACTTGATCATATGGCCTCTCTCCTTATCAGGAACTTGTTTGCGATACACAGTTCTGATTTACCCTCAGCTACATCCCCAAAAAATCTGCTACACAAACAGACCAAATCATAAACACGTATCTTGCTACAGCGTCTTCCTTGGATTTCATCAGCTAATGCTGTCATCTCCATCAGATATTTTTCATTCTGTGAATAACCGCCAGCACAAGAGCTGGTCGTGTTGCCATGTATTGTGGTGCGTCTTACCGTGAGCAGGCTACTCTGTTACAAGTCTACTTTTAGGCTTGTTTTCAGCTGCTACCAGAGCTGACATCTTGCACAAATAGATGAAGGTAATCAGGCCTGGTAAACTACTTCATTGTGACGGGAGTGTGATGGGAGTCCATCGCCTGTGGGTCTGTCCTGGGTTGAAAACAGGAAGATCTCCATGTATCCAAAGAGAATTTTGTACTAAGCTATATGTATATGGAGTCTGAAGGCAGAGCTTTACAGGTATCTTCCTGCCATACTAGGCCCTCATTAACTCCTGCCATACTAGTCCCTCATTTACTCCTGTCATACTAGGCCCTCATTAACTCCTGCTGTACCAGCCACTCAATAATTCCTACCATACTAGTCCCTCATTAACTCCTGTCATACTAGTCCCTCATTAACTCCTGCCATACCAGTCCCTCACTAACTGCTGCCATACCAGTCCCTAACTAACTCCCGGCATACCAGTCCCTCATTAACTCCTGTCATACCAGTCCCTCATTAACTCCTACCATACCAATCCCTTATTAACTCCTGCCATACCATCCCCTCATTAAGTCCTGACATACCATTCCCTCATTAACTTCTGCCATACCAGTCCCTCATTAATTCCTGCATAAGTCCCTCATTAACTCCTGCCATACCAGCCTCTTGCTTGCGGGTTTAGTCCCTGCCGTCCTTCGCCGGGTATGGACTAAACTTGCCTAGCCTTTATGGAAGGGCTTAGTTGAATGACTTTGTCCAATCCCCCCTCGCCCCCCCTCGAACAAGTTAACCCCAATTCTATCCCAGTTTCCAACAACATAGTCATGTTGCAAAGAGAAAAACACGAAAAAACTGATCAACTTCAATATGAAAAGCGCCTCAAGTGACAGACCCATCTTCCCTTTTAACAGAAATTAGCTTCGCCACTTGGGCAGTCACGTGGTGCATGCGGACCTGTCATGCTAACGGTAGACTTCATGTTTTGCTTTGTTTAGGAAAGCACAGTCCATGAAACACAATGGGCTGGTTGCTGACGTAACAAACCAATATCGGTAATGAATAAGAGGACTTAGTTGCTGGGATCTGTCAAAAATTTATGCCAGGAAAAAAAGATGAATTTGCTTTGCGTGCGCTTGTGACTGGGATAGAATCACTTCTCCCGATATAATACCTCATTAATTCATTCCACATCAGTTCCTTGTCTGTACATACAGTGACCTAGAATTTTGATGGATATTCAAATTCATCATAAAAATAGCTTGAGTAGCTTTCCCTTAAGCAACATTCTCATACAGAGGTTCCACTCTTACAAGGTTTCCCTTGCTTTAAATTCCAGTCCTCTTAGAAAGCCGCAGATTTCATGTCCAAAAATGTTGATTTCTACTGTATAGTCTCCCTCAAAAGATGCCTCTGTGGCCGTATTTCAAGTACAGTGGGGCTGGCCTGACAGGAGGGGCACCACTGTTATATGATGTCAGTGGTTTTTGTACTGCCAGGCAAGTCATGCTGGGGTTGGAAGCTGTACCTCCTTACCACTCAAGGAGTTAATTCCTGGAGGCTGAATTTTGATTGTTCTCCGTGCGCAGGCAAGCCATGGCCAGTATACTGTGTCTAGGCCCTGCCAAATTTACCCAGTAAGCCCCTCTATGACAAACTGAATTGGATAAGACACTCTCTTACTCAACTCTACACCCAACTGTCTGCCTGAATTTATCTCAGGAAGTCAAATGTCCAGCTCCACTTTCAGATCATCAATACCAAGAAAAAAAAAACGGTTAGTCAAGTTCTTACTCTGCACATCGATTCCTGTCATTGCCTCTAAAATATGAATATAGAGACATTGACCAGTTTTATTTTTACTCTAATACGTTCACTTTATATTTTTTTTAAAAAGCTCTATCGCAGCCTGACAGATAAAAACAGGTCATCACAGGGTTACTATCAGAACTTATATAATCAACTTTGCACTGATGAAAACTATGGAAACGGTTTTTGCTAACACTTTGTAAGCGTACAGGTTAAATTCCATATATCACCCATACACTCACATACTGATATAGACAACGCTAGAATATGCCAGGGCTTCTACCATGCCGACCAGCCAGCAGAGTGTCAGTATTACTGCTATGCTGACTGGCCAATAGAATGTCAGTATTATTGCTATGCTGACTGGCCAATAGAATGTCAGTATTAGTGATATGCTGACTGGCCAATAGAATGTCAGTATTATTGCTATGCTGACTGGCAAATAGAATGTCAGTATTATTGCTATGCTGACTGGCCAATAGAATGTCAGTATTAGTGATATGCTGACTGGCCAATAGAATGTCAGTATTAGTGATATGCTGACTGGCCCGTAGAATGTCCGTGATTTTCCCATATTGACAGGCCTGTTATTTGCTGACAGTCAACCCTCCCTTTGCAACAAATAACACGTGCACAGTGACCCTGTCTTCGGTGAACTGTCCAATGAGAAGCCAGCTGCCTTCACAGACAACCTTCCAGGATACTGTGGGCACTACCTGTGTTATCTTTACCTCCTATTAGCGACCAATGTCTTGCCTTTAGCAACCACAATTTGGTCACACTAAGGGTGATCTTTCCAGACAGTTTCACTCTAATACGTCCTGGATTAACTCTTTCAAGGCCACATTTTGCACTGAGTCAACAGCTTTCTTTGAACACACTGCACCCAAAGCATACTGAGGAAAGCTGTTGACCTGGAGTTATATTCTATGTAACTACAGGCATGCTGGTATTTGAATGAAAGGTCTACTGTACAAGGTACATAAAGTACACTTATCATAATTACCAGGAGTCTGTTTTCAGTTGTTCGAACTTAGTCGCAGTCAGCATTGAAAGAGCTAATGGTAACGCAGTCATTCCTCTCACAGAATTCAATCCATTCAGACCCACTCGTGCACAAATATGTACATACTGACTGCTCCACTTAAGTGGGTTTTATACGAACACTGCCTTAGATTTGTTAAGCCACCCACTTCATCAAGCATCTGACAGGATAACTGGGAAAATGTCTGTTCAACAGCAGGTGGAAATTTGCCTTCCTTAAAATGGTGTTCCCCGCATTTCCTTTCTTGTCTGTACTGCTTCCTTCCATGTGCCCTTGCCTGCATGGCTCTCCTTTATACTTGCTTACCTCATAACCACTTTGTACTTCATTACTTCCCTTGCATGTATCTTTGTTACTACACCTTTCTTTACCTAATTATCACTTCTCATATATACCTCTTCATCACCACTTCTCTTTATCACCACTTGTATTGCACAGTTCTTTATCACCAGTTCTTTTGCATACCTCCTTACCACTTGTTCTCTTGCATACATGTACCTCCTTACCACTAGTTCTCTTGCATACCTCCTTACCACTAGTTCTCTTGCATACCTCCTTACCACTAGTTCTCATGCATACCTCCTTACCACTAGTTCTCTTGCATACCTCCTAACCACTAGTTCTCATGCATACCTCCTTACCACTAGTTCTCATGCATACCTCCTTACCACTAGTTCTCTTGCATACCTCCTAACCACTAGTTCTCATGCATACCTCCTTACCACTAGTTCTCTTGCATACATGTACCTCCTTACCACTAGTTCTCTTGCATACCTCCTTACCACTAGTTCTCTTGCATACCTCCTTACCACTAGTTCTCTTGCATACATGTACCTCCTTACCACTAGTTCTCATGCATACCTCCTTACCACTAGTTCTCATGCATACCTCCTTACCACTAGTTCTCTTGCATACCTCCTAACCACTAGTTCTCTTGCATACCTCCTTACCACTAGTTCTCTTGCATACATCCTAACCACTAGTTCTCTTGCAGACCTCCTAACCACTAGTTCTCTTGCATACCTCCTAACCACTAGTTCTCTTGCAGACCTCCTTACCACTAGTTCTCCTGCATACATCCTTACCACTAGTTCTCATGCATACCTCCTTACCACTAGTTCTCTTGCATACATGTACCTCCTTACCACTAGTTCTCATGCATACCTCCTTACCACTAGTTCTCTTGCATACATCCTAACCACTAGCTCTCTTGCATACCTACTGGCCTTTAATATTCTCTTCCATACTTCTGTTCAATACATTGCTGTTCTCTCCTTACTTTAATACATGGTTCCCCTATTTATTTTGTGCCATAGTCTGCATACTATGACTAAATAACTGTATTTTTAACAACTGCCTTGCCTTGCCAGCTCTCTTTGTTTTAACACTAGGTGCCTATTTTAGCAATGAAACACTTCTTTTATGTGAAAAAAGAAAAGATTCCTGTGCTTCACAGCAAAGTTTATTTTCACAAGTGGTTACATTTTTATATATTTCATTCAAAAAAAAAACAAAAAACAAAAACAAACAAACAAACAAACACACACACACACAAAAGACAAAAACAGAAGAAAAACAAAAAGAAACAAACAAATTCCCAAAGTTTGAAGCTACATGCAAGATCATTATGGGTTGGAGGGCAATTTAGCAGAATGGTTACAAGCAAGCCAGTAATATAAGCAACACCTCGGAGAAATCAGATTTTGAACCAGAAATCCTGTGGGCTTCTCTGGTTGTCTGCCTTCATGTCCACGCTCCTGCACAGGACTTAACAGTGTGTACAGCAATCAGCAGCATACCCCTATACTTCTCTCATCCTCCCAGTCTGTTCCAGTCAATCTGTACAGACATTGATCAGACCAGTATAAGGCTGTATAGATCTATCTGATACATTGGTCTGGGTTGGGGCTTTTCCATGTGGACTGCAAGTGCTATGAGTGAATATCCCCAGCTTTTCTCAGTTTACGGCATAAGTACATTTTGTATGCTGTATTCTTTCGCGTATGCACACAGCACGGGCCTGGGGGGGGGGGGGGGGGGGGGGGTACTCCCATTAGTGACCACATTGGTTATATGTGCCATCCTGAACTCTGAAGGCCCCTCTTTGCAGTGAAATTTCCCTAACAAAGGTTGAGTATTTTGCCAAAAAAATTTCCTAAAAGAGTAATGTTTCTTTTTTATAAATGGCTCAAAATTTGGGAAAATTTCCCTAACCAAGGTCACCCCCCCCTACAGTACCTATTCTTTATTATCTGTTTCTTACACCTCTGCTTATGCTTTATGATCTGTATCTCATGCCTATGCTTTGTGATCTGTATCTCATGCCTATGCTTTGTGATCTGTATCTCATGCCTATGCTTTGTGATCTGTATCTCATGCCTATGCTTTGTGATCTGTATCCCATGCCTATGCTTTGTGATCTGTATCTTATGCCTATATGCTTTGCGATCTACATGTATATCTTATGTCAATGCTTTATGATCTGTGTCTTATGCCTACGCTTTATAATCTAGCCATAAAATCTACGTTCCTGTGCTTTGTGATGTGTCATATGGACACATTGTCTATGGAACTGCCATATGGTGTGTGATGTGTCCAACAAGAGGCTTGTTCTGTCCTGTGTACCACTGACCGAGCCCTCCCTTAACAGTCTACTTGATATGTCATGTCACAACTTTATCTTGAGCTAAGGATTCCAGAAATTTAAGCGTCTAACCCTTTCCTGGTCTGCATAAGACTTGAGTCAACAACTTTCCTTGGAATGAGTTGGGTGCCAGATGCCAAACCTGTCCCAAGGGAAGCTGGTGTCCTTCGACACATCCTCATGACCGGTCTTCTCTATAATTCTCTGGAAAAATATTCTCCATTAACGTTAAATTGAAGTAAAAACTTTCAATTCACACGGGGTGGCCTTGTAAGAGGGGAGCCGATGCATTCATGAATATTGGCAAAAGCTTCCCTCTTCTGCGCAATCATGAAGTGGAGGTCTGGATTTCAAATTGTACCTAATCACTTGGATGACTGTCTAGTTATGAAGGATCTCGAGCCATTATTTCGATTCACCGTCATTGTTCTGCAGGGCTCCCCAGGGACTTTGACGACACATTCAATGCCACTTACTCAATCAAATGAATTCAGACTTGCATGATCTCAATAATTATCCCGAAATCTTATTTCTACTTTTTTTCCCACATCATATAAATTTAACAATTAAATGCATCTCAGAAACCCCCAATGGGTCTATTTTTGATTGAGATATGTATCAGCACTCTGAAGTGTGGTTTTCCAACTGCCCCACAACAAATTGGGATAATAACTTTTTTATGCCAATTAAAATCCTACGAGGCTCGCGGGACTTGAACTTTAGCTAAACAAGGAACACAAAGAAATCACTCACCAACAGTACCTTATAGCCCTGTCTCACTAACTGTAATCGATCGTCAATTGTTCATCCATTTTGCAGAAACACGACAGATTGGGATGGGACATGTCCGACAATATTCACACCGTGGAAAACAACTGTTATTTCTTGTATGTGTTTTTGACACAGTGATCCTCATCAGAGATGAGGCGAAGTTGGAAATTGATAGAAATCATTCTGTCCACACAATGAACCGGGTCAGATCATGTATTCTGCCATGGCAGAATCCTGCCATGACATTTTTGTTTCTTTACAAAGGCTCATCACAGTTTGCTAAATAATGTTACAAATGTATAAATTTTACACTTAATTTAGATTGTACATGTATCTATTGTGCACCAACTTAAAGCCAGCACTGTTCTGTGCCTTCACGGAGGATGGCAGTTGCCTGGCTTGCAATATTTGCTCAAGATAATTATTAGCTCTTGCCTCACTGGCGGTAGATACGACACACAACTTACATGATACATATACTCTTAATCAACCCTGGATGTTTAAAAAAAAAAAAAAAAAAAAAAAAAAAGCAAGAGGGCTGTGTGAACAGCCCATGCTCAGCTGACCTAGACATTCATCACACTTGCAGCTCTGTGAACTTGGGATAGGATTTTGGTCACCCAAGTACTGAGTAAGTCCAGTCTGACCTTTATAGAAGAACACTAACATGTGCAACACTGCAGCTGACTGACAAATCAGCTGAGCTAAAAAATTCAATGCCTCCCATCTTAGCCTTGGAGAGAAAAATAAGAGGTCCATGGGCCTACTGATCTGCTGACCACCATCACCAGAAAATCTTTTCCTGAAATGTATTCCATCCGCAGCCTTGACAAATTAATCAACGTCATCCATATTATGCAAAATCAAAATTCCACGATTCACATTTGTGATACATTTGGTATCATTCCACTTATTTGTTATAAAGATATTGAATAACTTTTTTTTCTTAAGTGCCTAATGACCTTTAAAAGTGGGTCACAGTCACAGTAATTGGGTCATGATAACTCAAAAAGTAGGTCACCAAGTAGTTTTATATAAAATGGTCATGATCACTCAACAAGTAGATCACCAAGTAGTTTTATATAAAATATACTCAAGTGCAATTTTGATCTGAAGGCTCAATTCTCTTTGCCATTGCATGACATCAAAACTACACTCCACCATTTAAAACCACTTCCAACTTAACAGGTCTGGTGACCTCACAGAAATATGTCAAGGTCACTGATATTACACAACACTTTAGCATTATATTGGAGATGATCTATATATCCTATATATTTGGCATGTCTAATTCAATCATTTTCAAGATATGAAATTTTGTATCTGTCAAGACATTTTAACTGATAATTTCCATCAAAGTATAGGTGGCACCAGTAGTATCATACGGAACCGAGATTTTGACATCTTCTACAATTCTACTAAACTTCATGAAGATCCAAAAAAACTTGAGGATGCGGGAAAGGTCACAAGATTTTACCTTTTTTTTTTTAAAAACACAAAATCCTAGGCCAACCAACATCTGCTCTCCCTGGGTAACACAAAGTCCAATGTTTTCACCCAATTTTATCCTCAGATATTAATCCTAAGTGTAACATCCACCCATGTCTGCCACATGCATGGATACAAAATCCTATATTCATCCAGGTCTCAGCCGTGGACAATGCAAACACCAACACCCACCTCTGTGTCAGAACCACTCAGATACCTATATACACCCATACCCACCCAAGTGTGAGGTATAAATACAAGCATTGATACCCACCCCAGCCCCAATACCCACCTGAGTGTGGGATATAAATACAAGCATCGATACCCACCCCAGCCCCAATACAAACCTGAGTGTCAGGTATAAATACAAGCATTGATACCCACCCCAGCCCCAATACAAACCTGAGTGTGGGATATAAATACAAGCATCGATACCCACCCCAGCCCCCATACGCACCCGAGTGTGGGATATAAATACTTGTACAAGCATCGATATCCACCCAAGCCCCCATACCCACCCGAATGTGGGGTATAAATACAAGCATTGGTACCCACCCCAGCCTCCTGTCGGGCTCGGACCTCCTGTGTGACCCACAGCAAGGCACACAGCCTCATCATGGCTCGCTGGTGGCGCTGGTTGCTGTAGGCCATGCTGTCTGGCGGAACCTGCGCACTGCTTCCCATCCTGCGACAGGTGGCACAGTCGCGCACAACGTTACAGATCAGGTACTCAAACTCTGGTGGTACCTGCATGGTGTGTCAATATCACAAAAGGTCATTTACAGAGTTAGTCAGCACAATCACTGGAGCAGTGTGTCCTTCATTACAATTTTATCCCACTATTGTTTATGCCAGTGTCTCTTTCACTATCACGTTTCCTCACTGCTGCTGTCACACAATCTCGTCACTGTGACATTAATCCACAGTTCCTTTTATGGTTTTTCACTGGCAGATCATTCCACCCTTGGGGTAACATTACCTTGTTACTTTGACTTGGTTTCCCAGCTGCTGACACACTGCCTTATCACTTTGACATGATTTCACCTTTGGTATAAACAACATTTCTTTTACTGGATTCTTGCACTGTTGCTACAACCGTCCTGGTCACGGTAACATCAATCCAGATGCTACGTCAATGTCCGTTTGGCTCCGAGATCAACAATCCCCCTCTATCTCTGCATGCATCTCCTTACTGTCATGTCATCCATGTGATTTTCAGAGTCTTATTCCCTGCCAGATTGCCTAATTTATAATGACATCTGCTTCACCATGCGTTCCACACCAAATGTAACCCGGTTCCTTCTTTATGAGACTGTCCCACCGTCACAATGATAATTGTCGATGACGTAGCCGCGCTCCCATTCACTCAAATTGATGGTGATGAATCTGTTCTTGCTCTCATGTCAGCTACAGCTCTGTTGCCCGCACACTTTCTTCCTAACATCAAAGTAACAATACAGCCACCGCCGCTGTCTCCAATGTCTTTCGGATGTGTGACCGGCTGTGGGGTCTTTTATTAGGAGTCAGGAGTGCTGAAGCCACAGCCATTATCACCGGCATTAACCATAGAAGGCAAGCAGCATACAGGTGAGCTGCTTATTTGGATGTAAGTTGTGCTCATGACATCAGCAGACCCACCACAAACAATCAATGAAGAGCTGCTACTCGTACATCCACCACCACACATGCATGAAAAACACGTCTGTCATAGAGACCCACTCCGTATCTACGCTGCTGCTACGAGACGAAATCTGAGCCTCGACTCGATAACTGGCCGACTGAGACGATGACTGGCACTGTGTGGACTCCTCAGAGCCAGGATGCTGATTATGATGGCACGAAACAGAACGTCCGAAAAGCATGAAAAAAGTTGCAGGCTCTGTTAAGGTGCATATCTGTGTCACTTAGCAGAGACCGATTGATACTAGCTGGCCCATGATTGTGTGAGACGACATCTCATGGGATCCCTGTGTTATACTATTCTACTTTTTTTTCTGCAGTCGTCTTGCAGAAGAAAACTGGTCAATACTGGTGGCAGAGAAGTCACAGTGCCTCCCAACCTTGTACAGCAGGGGCTTTTGCAGAAAACTTACTCGGCCTATGTAAGCCTCGCTAGTTTCAAGCAGCCATGCACATACGATGTTTATCCCATACGACTGCCTGAAATGATGTTAACTGCCTCTGTCTCAGTGAATGGTACAGCATTTCAGCAGCACAGACAGGCATCTGATTCCCCCCAGCATGCCATCTCCTGTATTACCCATAATAATCGACATATCATTTTTCTTAAGTCCCCCCTTCCAAGGTTCCGCACACTGCTGGCATAGCCGTTTTGGGTCAATTCCCTACATCTGCATTACAGAATGAAGTTAAATCAATTGCTGATGATGGAGGGGAAAAAAGAATGAGTCACAGATATTAACCCTTTCCCCCTTCAATCGAGACTGAGTCAATAGCTTTCATTATTTTGGGTTGGGTATTTTGTGTCCAACTCATGCCAAGGAAAGCTGTTGACCTGGGGCAGGTGATCTTGCTAGGTCTGTACTACAATTCTCAGCCAAACTGTTTTTCATCACTATTGAAGTTAGTTGAAAATACTGGAGCAGACGACATTCGACCACCAGCCGGTTTGTCCAGTTCAGGGGGGATGGCTAAACAGGCTAATTTGCAAGCAGAATTTCAGCAGGCATGTCAAGTAAAATTGGCATACAATTTAATGTGGAACGTCCTTTCCGCACTGTGGTGCACTGATTTGTTAACCCTACTTTCATCTACACAACTCAACACATCTCATTCATATCAGCAGCATACATCAGATCAAAAAGCTCCCACAATATATTCATAGGAGTTCAACCCCTGTAAACAATTCCAACATATTTGCATATTCTCTCACTTGTCAATTAATCACAACTACCAATGTTCTCTTCAGAATTACCAAAATATGCCACTGAAGCATTTTTATTTTTTTTTTGCTCACATACCTAAAGCATTTTACCCATATGATCCCTAGTTTCAGTTTTGCACTCCCTTGCACTGTTGCACAGCCAATAGAATTGCTCCTTGTCCATATTACACAGCTTTGAAGGGCGTGGCTTGTGTAATGGAGGTGGCCAATCACATTTGCTGGGGACTATTTTTTGTAGTAAAACTGTAGCAGTCATGTGACTGCTATGGAACGCCATTCATAAGAGCATGAAGTCAGAAGCCTGTTTGCAGTTTTAGTGCATGAAGACAAGGTCATGTTTATGAAAGTTGGTCTCCAAAACAGCATCATCAGAAAATCTTCTATCACTTCAGAACATAGTTGGGTGATCATGCAAAAATAGGTACGTGAGGAAAAAAAAGTCTAGTACGCCTTGCCTTGGGACTGTGTTGGGACATGAGTTGGCCATTTTTTCAGTTTTCACAAGGTTGTACTGTGCAAAAAACTAGAAAACAACCCAAATGCTTCGTAACATAAGATTTTCTTTAATCCCATGTGTTGCCAGTGTCTTACTTGAGTACAACCGTTCTCCAGGAATGCAAATTAACTCCTTTCAGCTACCCATTCCTGGTATGAGCATAACAGTCAACAGCTTTCCTAAGTGCAGGTTGGGCTCTTTGAGCCCAGCCTATGCCAAGGAAAGCTATTGACCTAAGGCATGTTATCATGAATTGCCCTCCATACAAATTTCAGCAAAAAGTTTTCTAGCAAGAAATTCACTGAAGTAAAAACAAAGACAGACGATAATTTACATCTGGGTACTTTTGGATTTGAGTAAGAAAGAACTAACTCATTGCAGCTTATATCAGTATCTGCTTTTCGAGACCACTAAGCTCCTACTGACACCAAAGAGTGGCTTAATATCACAAGGAATCTAAAGATACCAACACATCTGCTATGAAAGCATTTAAATGTCATGAAACAATGGTCTTAAAATGACACAAGATGGTCCAAGAACAGATATCACAGTACGTGCCAATTCCTCATCAAAACAGTACTCCAGTATCAGTGTACCTGGTCTAAACTCTTAATTTTTGCACAAAACAATGTCCAAAGTTGCCTGCTTAGCTGACTCTCATGCCATCTTTGTATCTGGCTGGTGGCTTAGGATGTTAGCCTGAAAGGCCAGGGCCCTAGGTCTGTTAAGCAGGCAAGCTGTTCAAACCTTGGACCAGAACATCATGAAATGCCAATGACAAAACTACTGAGTGGGGTCTTTACCAGCACAGTATACAGTAAATTGAAAGTATGGATCTGGGAACATGAGCCAATTAAAATCAATTGAGCAATTAAGATGATTCAAGAACTTTCAAATCAATCTGTACAACATCACAAACTACCAACTACAAGCCTTGTCTAGCATTTTTTCTCACTTGTTCCATTTGTTAAAGTAAATCAAGTGAATCAAGGCTGTTTACCAAAGATAACAAGTTCATCAATAATTGGAATAGGAACATGTCCCAATTGCACAAACGTGAATCTTTCATCCGACATCGTAGCTGATTACTCTACTAAGCACGAGTGAGCCATGTACATGTGTATTTCTCATTCCCTGGTATAGACTTAACCTCAAATGGCAGTGAATTTGACTTTAACTATGCGGCTCCACCTGAACGCAATGCTATAGTAATGTCCTAACCTATTCCATTGGTCTGAGTATGACTGTATGAGTCAATAGTTTTCCTTGGCACAGGTTTGGCGCAACGCGCTCAACCTGTGCCAAGGACAGCTATTGACCTAAGGGCATGCCATCATGAATGGTCTTACATACAAAAATCTCACCGAAAAAGTTACTAGTGACTAGAAATTTAAGTAAAAATGTTACGGCAGAAGACAATTTACATTCAGGCACTGTGGGGCAGTTTGAGCCAGGAAGGATTAACAGTGTTGCTGTGTCGAGCAGATTTATAAGACAAGTGTTCACCACACTTACTCCTTTCACCTCTAACTGTTCATATTGAGAGTATGTTTTTTTTTTTTTGTAACAATCAGCACACTGTTCAGTAGCTTTGTTTGTCCCCTTTTAATAGTCCAACAACGCACTGCCCAGTCACTTCGTTTGTCCCATGATGAGTAATATACAAAGACGTCCTCCTAATTCTGCACCACACATTATTGAAGACAACAGTCGGTAAGCCTGAAGCTGAACTTCATGCTGAAATAGTTCCTGAAGTCTTTTTCCAATGCAATTACCTGTCTTCTGTCATCCACCAATTCTACGCAATGTGAATTTAAGCATTCACAGTTTTAGATACAAAGTGGGAAACTAGCAAGAACTGACAGGGCAATTTAATGCTCACAAGCTTTGAAAATTGCCACAATGATTTCAGATCAACCATATGAATAGAATGTCTCCCAGTAGCTCTGCCAAGACCTGGCAACCAGCGTCTTGCCATTGATTACCACCAGGTAATGATTTCCTATTATGCAAATTAAAACTTATCTCTCAACCCAGCAGTCTATAAAACTTCCTCTAAAAACTGCACCCAGTTTTACGAGAGTGAACCTTAACCTAGGAAATAAAAATGCAAGACATGACATGGAAATTACCGCTGCCACCAGCCTGATGGATCATTTTCCTGTGGCACTGAACTTTCTATATCCCCTGATGGATGGCTTCCATGTGACAGCAATGCTGGATTGTGTCAAACTTATGAGTGGTGTGGAGTCCATGATTACCCACAATTCCCAAGTTGTTTGTCCCCCAGCTTGGCATTTGACCTATAATCACACAGGCTTTGCCTCTTTCGCAACTTTCATGAGAGAACGAAAATGCCTGGTGAATCTCCACTCGAATGAAAAATTCCTCTGTGGACTGACTGTCTATGAGATACTTACAGTAGGAGAATATGTAGATGTTTAAACTGATTTTGATATGTTACACTGTGAGATACAGTGATGTTGAAGGGGCAAGCGCATCAGCCGAGGTCAGACGGGTACAAAACTGCAGCAAACTGGGGTCCACCCCAACATGCCATAAACATATCTGTGCCCGTGACAGCTTCACTGTGAATCCTCTTTCAGTTTGTTACCAGGTCTCTCATTAAGATATGGCCAAAATTACGAACAGCTGTATTCTGGTGGAAACTTGCAGAAACTTGGCAGGAACAGACATGGTCATTTCTTTCGCTGAGTGACTGTTTCATACGAAAATAGGACAGCACTATTGCTGTAAAAGTCTGCAATGACCAGTGAAAGATGGAGAGTCATATCTCCCGTTCACTTACTGTCAAATTATCACCTTCAAAATATATAACCTGTTCTGGTATATTATACAGTTAAGCCTGTGTTAAACTTAACAGTATCCAAATGCATCAACCTTTTCCAAACCCATTTTTAACACTTTTGAAACCATTTCCTCTTAATGCATTAAAACCCTTTTAAACACTTTTAAACATTTCTCTAGCAGTTAACAACCATTTCACACACTTTCTCAACCCGATTGATTGAAATGGTTTGAAATGGTTTGCAAACCATTTCAACCATTTCATACTCTTTGTCAACCTCTTGCAAACCCTTTGTCAACCTCTTGCAAACCTTTTAAAACCTTTACAACCCCAGTAAAACAATTTGCAACACAAAAAATGCATTTGGCTGTTAAGTTTTAGACAGGCTTAACTGTAAACAGATAAAGTCCAGACAAGAGCAGTCGTACCATACAGCAATACAGTTATGCTCATCTAACAGTTAACCCTTCAAGTGCTAATCACAGCTATAGTCGTTTTTACATTTCCATTAAACATATAATGGTTAAAAGATTCAGATTTGTCATGAGGATACCTTTCATTCAAATACCAGCAAGCCTGGTCTAAAGCAAAAATAGTCTTAGTCAACAGCATTGGGCGTGCAAAGTTTCCTGAGGAAAGCTGTTGACTCAATCTTAAATCAGCACTTGAAGAGTTAACAATCCAACATATTCTCTGCATTGTAAAGTGCTTACACTTGCATTGCCAAAGGCCTGAAAGGTGTTCATTGAAAGTTAAGAAACTTTTCAAACAGAAAGCCAACATGTGAACATGACATGAGAAATTAAATCACAAAGTGGCCTATGATAACACAGAGACTCATTACTGCTTGTTTCAGTAAAGGCCTACATTCTTGTTGGAACTTTGATGTGCTTGACAAAAAAAAAAAAAAAAAAAAAAAAAAAACAAGAATAATTTCATGTTAAAGACAAAAAACAAATTTGATTTATGAAGTTTACAATCTGATATCATCAACTTGTGACAATGATGAAATGTACCTGTTATGTCAAAAGTTTATTTCTTTCCCCCCCCCAAAAAAATCAACAAATAAAAAAAATTAAAAAAAATAAAAAATAAATAAAGTGTGTCCTGTAAATGCCACAGGATAAGATATAAAAAAAAAGTTGAAAGAGTTAGGAAAAATGTTTGAAAGCATCTGAAAAGGTGCCAAGTGTTAGAAATGGTTTGAAAGCATTGACAATGTTTGGACATGTTAGAAAGGATCCAGGCCGTCAATGGATTAGAAAAAGATTTAAAAGGGTTTTAATGTGTTAAAAAGAAACGGTTTGGAAATAGTTCGGAAAGCATTAAAAAACATTAGAAAAAGGTTTGAAAAAGGTTGGATTTTGACTCAGTGGTACTAATGGTAGATTACAACACATTACAAATGACACTGTCTGTTTCTAAATGACTCCCGACGCACATGGTGCAGCATTTTAAATACAAGTCTGTCACAATTGTAGATGGCAAAAGCAGCTGGCAAGATAGTTGATATTACAGAAGGAGGAAACACCAAAGTTGAATTTCACGGTACTGTGGTTACCATGACATCTGACCATGGACATATATGCAAAACCACACTTGCAATTGCAGATGGTCAAGTGTTCTCCAATAAAGTTGCCATTGCACCTGATACTATGGTCACAGTTGCCATGAGAGATGGCACAGTAGCTTCCACTACAGTTGCCACTGCAGATGGATAAGTAGCCTAATCAGGGACGTGTTATAGATGGACTACCAACGGCGGGGCCCCCTTTGTACCATCTATGTTGCCGCTGCTCAAGTGATCGGGTGTTTGAGCGAGCACCTTCAGTGCTGAACAAACACAACACCACGGTCCGCGCTGGCCGCTGCCAGTCTCGTGGGCCAGGTCACGCGATGAAAGGCGAGAATAATTGCGTCACCGACTGAAATGTGCAAAATTTTTCGTGTTCCACATTTTAAAGTCAAAATTTAGCGTTACGCCGGACTCAGCTACAAGAAATGAAACCATCATTATGATCCTACTGGCATACACTATCCATCTAAAACTACATTTTTTATTGCTGATTGCGGCGTAAGGAGTTATTACGCATGCAAGTTGTCTAACTTTGCATCATTTTGGACAGAAAAAATGCAAAAACTAGCCCTTTTATCGGCCGATTTCAACGAAAAACACATCGATGGACTCGCACGGTTCTGATTCAAACAATGAGACTGGTTGCGCACGCATAAAACTCTCCGTTTTTGAACTTGGTACAATAGCACACCCGATGTAAGCCTGATGTATGTAACCCAATACAACCGAACGCGGAAACATAGATGGAACAACAAACGGACTGAGCAGGGGGGATTAACTTGAGCGGCGCTAGTGAACACGCTTTGTAGTCGTCGCGCCCAGTTGACCACTAAAGGGATTAGCGCTTCCGTTGGTAGTCCATCTGTAACACGTCCCTGGCCTAATGCACAATTACCACTGCACAGAGTACAGTGGGCGACAGTGGTCCCTGTGGATGCTACAGTGGTTTCCAATACAGTTGCCACTCCAGACGGTAAAATGGCCAACAGTTGTCACTGCTGACGGTAGAGTTGCCTCGAGCAGATGGAACAGCAGATGATAGAGCGGCTTTCTAAGCAGTCCCCACTGCAAATGGTAGAGCCCCAACAGTTCCCATTATACACGGTTTTGTGGCCTCCAATGGAGTTAATTCACCACACTTGTTTAACTGGCACATAGCAGTGGTGCAGTGCCCTTGCAGATGACACAGTAGCAACCTGAGTTACCATTTCAAATTAATGGTCCTGTGGTCTCTAGCAGAATTGACATTGCAGATGGCAAAGGGACTTCCAAGATATTTGCATTGGAGGCTGGCGACCTGGCTTGTGACACAGCTGCCACTACTTCTGGTAGAGATTCCTGCAAGTCATCTGCATAATTTACAAACAGCTGACTGGTTTTTAAAATGGGAGAGTGTATTCCATGCCGTCATTAAATGCCGAAGATTACAGATAATACTGGATTGTGAACAGGCCATTATAGATGACAGAATCGCTTTCAAGGTGTCCTAATGATCTGTTTGCAGAGTGAGATACATAACTGTTGTAATTAGGCATCATGGGTGGTATCAAGGCTTCCACTTGTAGACAGTCTTGTAGCCATCCAACAGTTGCATTGTACAGTGAAATATTGTCTGCACAGGCAAACTATCACAATTTCAATGGATTGTGGTGTCTTACAAAGTCCACTGAATGTTATCATCACAAAACTTAAGCCAAAAATCAGCCCCTGTAGGTGATTACACAATGCAAGCTAAAAAATAATTACCATTCAATATATATATATATATATATATATATATATATATAAGTTAGCAAACTATGCAAACAAGCTGCCACAGCATTGCTACCACAAGGAATAAATAAATTTGAAATCAGAAATATCTGCATGTAACTTTCCCATGAAAAAGTATCGGAAATGGTTCATTTTCAAGCATGCGTTTTTTTTTGTTTTTTTTCAAACAAAACCATATTGACAAGTAGTCCAAACCCCTTCCTCAGCACATTGTATGTGCATTGTACCCACAATGCACTGAGGAAAGTTGTCAGCAGTGTAAATAAATAAACTAAAGCCACAGCTAAGGTGGTAGAAAACCCGATGGTGGGAAACCCGGTGGTAAGAAACCCAAGCTGGCATTTTATGGATCAATTTTTTTATTGGTATATTTATTTAAGTGGCACTGGGTATAGCTTGATGCATTATTTATCCATTGTTACCACCATTTACTTATTTATTATGTGACTGTTGGACTGTTATAAAAGATCAAATAATTGTGCAGCAGTGTTGGCAGCAGGCTCTAAGGACTGTTATGTGAGACTCTAGTTTTCCTGAGCGCTGGTTTGAATGCCCTGCTAAAACTTGACGCACATTTCCCCTCAAATTGTTTGTTTGAAGCTGAAATAAAATGCAATGTTGTAACAACAAAGTACAGATTTATGATGTAATATGAACAGTCTGCATCTGCTCACCAATGTGGCACAGGGTTCACACTGTGGCTATGACTGGCCCACAGCATCGCCTGATTGTGAAAAAGCATAGCAGTCTCACATGTTAGAGGTATAAATCTGACGAGTGACTGACAACAACTATAGACCTAGACAGTCCTACAAATGTATTGTAGGCATTTACTAAGGATGAGTGTCTGGTTCAGTGCTGTTTTGAAGGTGCTTGCAAAGATTCTATCACAAAACAATCAATATGTATAAGAACTGCTACAAACTATACGTTTTTGGAAAGCTGACAAACTGCCGATTCGTTTTCTTCACTGTCCTTTGTGTTTGTTGTCCCTTGTTTATACAGCAATTGTACAAATTGCCGTCCTCTCTTTCAAAGAACCTTGAAAAAAACTTGGATTCAACTTTTTTTGCTTTTCTGATGTAAAGACATTAAATTTGTCACAAACTGTTCATAACAATGTAAACTTAAAAAATGTAGAATCTTTACAAGCACCCTCAAAATAGCACTGAACCAGATGCTCATCCTTAAATTACCCACCATCATCACCACTAAAATCAGCATCATCCAGTTCTTTATTTTACCTGTGAAACATTATGAAAAATCCCCCATTACTATTATTACCATTGCATGTATCATTGATCCCACATTTGGTAGCTTCGGGAACACGTGATTTTGTGGTGTATTTGTGGGACAAAATACAACTTTATGCCGAAATCCAGGAAAGGAAATGAAAACCAGCAAGAGACAATCTGCTCTCAGTTCGTAATCTGAACAGGTCATTGTTGGGGCCAGCAAGGACCATCAGGTGATCAATGCATGGCTTTCACTGTGACATAAACAAGAACATGACAGGCCTCATGGCTATTCTTCCAGTTATATTTCTCATGGTTTCTTCACACCGAGACTCACAAAAACACTGAAGACTTGAGAACCAAACCATATATCAGCACTTCTTTCTACATGAGTTTCACCAGAAGTGAGCATGCAAAAATAAAGTTGTCGCTTTCTGTTGGCACCATCAAAACATGGGACAATATACAACTGTCTGACAGCAGAACCGAGGCAATGAATACAAATTGCTGAATTGCTTTTCAAATTTTACATACAATGATAAATATGTTGTACGAATTAATATTTTTAATCATATACTTTCCAAGTTATATCACAAAATCAAGGAACATACCCATATCTCCAGTATAGCTTTAATTACATAGCTGTTATCAGAGTGAGGCTGCATCTGTTTTAAGGCATTCTCAATACTCTTGCAGTTGCATACATATACGTGTTTATTAAGTTTAAAGAGAATGTTGCAACCCTTCGTTGGAGTTGAATTTTCACCCACCTTCCCATGTTACAACCACCTTAACAGCTACATCAGGAAAACATACAGTTCACTGTATCTATGTCACAGAAAAATGAGGTTGTGGCAAATGAGAAAAGCAGTTGCTATGGCAACACACTGGCAATGATAAATCAGCACAAGCAACTCCACAAGATGGCACTGTACAGGTCCATCTTTCTTGACCTGTGAGAGACTTGACTGATGCCTGTTTTGTAGCAGACAGAATCTACAGATCCTTTGCTCTACCCAGATTTGCCTCCAGTCCACGATAGTTTCTCTCCAGTGGTACTTCTGACCTCTCTCATCAACCCACAATTAATGACAGGCTTTGCGCCCCACAGCAATTTTAGGGTATGCAAGTTTCAAAATTAAATTCCAAGAAAATAAAACTTGCTGAAAGGGAGATCATACACCCTGTTACAGAACACATTTTGAAGTTTTGGAGTTCTGAAGCAACATTTTAAGGGCACACAGGCATACCCCCAGAAAATGAGGGTAAAAAAATTCACAAATTTTATCCTATGACGGAAACCCTGAATGATTACAATAATTTTCTTGCAGCTCCTGGTGATTCAGTCAAACATCTACAATCTGCCATGATTCCACTATTTCTTTCAGCTGGTTGACTTTTTCAACAACTGCTCTGTACACAACCAGGTTGACTGTCACTGCAGAGGGTCACACCTGACCTCAAGCTGCTTAAATCCAAAGTTTATAATTTAGACTGGCTCTTCCCTTTAAAATTGCTGCATAAAAGAACCGTTTTTCTTCAGTGCTACAGTCACAATTATTTGCTTCTATGCATGTTCACGTTCAGCACAGGTGCGGTGTCTTTGTTCAACGCACACTGGCTCATCAGGCATGATAATAGCCATAATCCAAGCCTTTATAGGGCTCAAATTGACTGGCTCAAACGTAGAAGCCCATATTCATATTGCAATCACTTGTGTCTGCTGTGCCAGGAAGCACAGCCTGACAGACGTGTGGATAATTCTGTCAGAAATCGAGACAAACATGTCATTTCCATTTCACAGAGGCCCTGTCAGCGCAAGCCATGTCCAAATGGGACTGTGTGATCTGACAATCATTTCATTAGAGTGTTAACAATCATTCCATTAAAGTGCTTACATGGAAATACACGTGTCTGCGAGGCAAGAAGGACTGAGGTAAACATGGTAAAAGGCGGCCACTTGGCCCTCACACTTGCCACCGACACAACTGCACCACCTTCATGTGTCTGCGAGGCAATGAGGAATGAAGTAAAAAGTTAACCCTCATCTTGCCACCAACACAAATACAGCACCTTCGTGTGTCTGTCAGGCAACGAGGAATGAAGTAAAAAGTTAACCCTCATCTTGCCACCAACACAAATACAGCACCTTCATGTGTCTGCGAGGCAATGAGGAATGAAGTAAAAAGTTAACCCTCATCTTGCCACCAACACAAATACACCACCTTCATGTGTCTGTCAGGCAACGAGGAATGAAGTAAAAAGTTAACCCTCATCTTTGCACCAACACAAATACACCACCTTCATGTGTCTGTCAGGCAATGAGGAATGAAGTAAAAAGTTAACCCTCATCTTTGCACCAACACAAATACACCACCTTCATGTGTCTGTGAGGCAACGAGGAATGAAGTAAAAAGTTAACCCTCCCTCTGCCATGAACGCAACTGCACCTCCCTCACGTGCCTGCTTGGCAATGAGCTCGAGTGAGCTTAACAGATAACCCTCATTCTGTCACAAATAGAACTACAGCACTTTCACGTGTCTCATTAACTTTCAGTACCAATTAATTTACAAGATTGCTATAGGGAACTGGGCTGAAAGTTGAAAATGGGACCAAAATATACTGCCTATGCCAAGGTTAATTGTGGTCAAAAACATCAGCAGATTTAGCTGTGGACGGACTGTGTTTGGCAGGAGAGTTGAGGGCGAGCCTGATCTGGCAATACGTGAGGCTGTGGCTGATGGCAGGTTGACTGTGGTGCTAGACTCACACACAAAATGACTCCATCTTTCCATCTTAACAGCCACTGACACTTTCCTGCTCAAATTGTCTAGAAGCATCCTAATTTAGCATCTGCTTTAACGTACGGTAAGAGCTGCCATTTAAGGTCACCTCCACTGCCAGGAAAAACTGGTCCAATGGTACAGGTGGTCTTAACCCTTTAAGTGCCAATCACAACTAAAGTCGATCTACTTAAGTCAGACTAGTCTGAATTATCATATGGATTCCAGATCTGTATTCGTCATAAAATGACCTTTCATTCAGGTACCAGCATGTCTGTAGTTCCAGAGAGAATATCCTAGGTCAAAAGCTTTTCTCACCACGCACTGTGCCCAATGTGCACCGAGAAAAGCTGTTGACTCAGTCCAAAATTTGTCACTGAAAGAGTTAAAATGCAGGCTTGCTTACGAAGAAATGCTATCCATTGTCTTTAAAATATGGTCTTTCATAGCTTGTGGTCTTTATGGCAGGTACCACTGTATCTACTAATATCATGCATTGAATTTTTTTTTATTTTATGAATTACATGTATTTTGAAGATAAAAGCCTATCTCAATGGTGTGCTCTCTGTCAGGAAACTGTCCTGTCAACAAACTCTCCTGGTCACAGGTTGGGAACACTGCACTCAACTTGTGACAAAGAAAGAATTTTTTTCACATTCCTAAATCATTTTACTCATATGATACTGATTTCAGCCACACACAATGCCTTGCATTTTTGCTCAACCAACAAAACTGCTCCTTGTCCACAGAGATATCTTTAAAGGGTATGGCTTGTGTGATGGAAGTGGCCAATCGTGTTTGTAATAGGGACTATGTTTCATAGTAAAACTGCAGCAGTCATGTAACTCTGGAATGTCACTCCTAAGACTAGTGCAGAGTAAGAAGCCTGTTTGGAGTTTTGGCGCACAAATAAAAGTTGGTGTTTACGAAAGTCGGTCCTTGGAAACGGAGTCATTGGAGAATTTTCTGTCCCATCAGAACATATTTGGGTGATTCATTATGCAAAAATAGGCATGTAACCAAACAAAAACAGGCCATATTAGAACACTCATTGAGTTATGAAAACCGAAAAATGCCCCAACTCATGTCCCAACACCATCCCAAATGCTTTGTCATATGAGCTTGTCTTAGATTCTGCAGTCTAACCAGTTTGTGGTCAGCTGTGAGAATGTCACAGATTGGTTTTATGAACAAACATCATACATTGAACTCTAGGTTATAAAACAAATGCCTACCAGTATTTCAACTTTTGTGGTTCTTTCCATAAACATCAGACACCCAAATGAAAGCACTCGTGCGTGTGTGTGTGTGTGTGTGTGCGTGCGTGCGTGCGTGCGTGTGTGTGTTGTACTTTCAGAAGTCAAAATGAAAGTATTCACACAGCATACACAAACAGAAACTGGTGACAAGATTCGGCTGTGAAAATCACAACCAACATGGAGTCGACATCTTTCCTGACAGCAGGTTGGACACTTAGCAAGTTCCAGCTGATGCTACTCATCTGGGGGTATTCTATCATGATTTACATTCCATTTCAAACGTATTTCACTATCAGTGAAATTTAAAATGAAAAAAAATATATATACATTGTATATACATATATAATATGGAGCACTCCACCCCATCCCCATCCCCCCCCAAAAAACATATCTCTATTGCTGGCACTTACCACGGCAAGTTAAAGAGATACATTAGGAAATATGAACAAAGTTATATGCCCAGCCTCCTGCCAAACGGGCAAGATAAAAGGTCACCTGATAACCTGCCCAAGTGAAAGTGTGGCAGCTTCTTTTCAGAAGTTGTGACAGTTATATAGATCCCTGTGGCATTGCTTGAATTGCAGAGCTTCTGAAATGCATAAAGAAGACTTTGGCAACGGTGGCCTGGCCCTCCAAAGGAAGTGTACCTATGATAATGCCCTACAGTAACATATTATCCTTGTGTCCTCAGCGGGCAATAGAAGGTGTCATGTGTCTTATGATATTCCCAGGCACCAGTCAAGATTCCTTTTAGGACAGAAGACGCAATTACCATACCGTACGGCCATCAATGATCAATGCACAATTTTCACCCAACATCAATCAACTTTGACCCTCCCTATCTTTTTATGAAAGTTCTGAAATTGCTTCTCCCTATCTTGTTATGACAGTACTGAAATTGATTCTCCCTATCTTTTTATGACAGTACTGAAATTGATTCTCCCTATCTTTTTATGACAGTACTGAAATTGATTCTCCCTATCTTTTTACAAAAGTACTGAAATTGCTTCTCCCTATCTTTTTATGACAGTACTGAAATTGATTCTCCCTATCTTTTTATGAAAGCACTGGGACAGCTGCCAGTTTCAAACATGTTTTCCAGGATTATAAAGGTACAAGAGTCCCTGCTTTGTAAGCTACATGTAGTGTGGGTTAACTTGTTTTGTCAAGTGTCTGTCAGAATGCCTCGTTGTCTCAAAACCGAAACATGAACAGCTATCGTCTTGATGTATTTTGCTGGCTTTTTTTTTTTTTTTTTTAATGTATGTAAAGAGTTTCTATGTAACAAGGCACGGCTGACATAATTGCAAAACGAACCTGTGAAGTTGTCTGCAAATACTGATTGGTAAACACAATGAAAGCAGACAGCATGCAGTGACAGGATGCATTAATAGAGTCAACTGTGGACACATTGGCCCAGTCGAGGCACTGGTATATGCACGGGCACAGTACCTATTTGCACAACATGCAGGGGCATGCTACTTGTCCTGGCAAGACTAATTTCTCCTTCGCATTTATGGCACTGGGACAAACCATCCCTTTAATCAATGTGGACAAATGTGTTGTCACGATACTCAAGTTCAGCACTTTTTTTTGGGGGGGGGGGGCCCAATGTTGTAAGAATTTGCCAAAACATGGGCAGACGCGACATGAATACATCAACTTGGTTTAAACATATTTTTTTATTTCCCTAAGGATACAATTGGGAAACAGGGCAAAGCCCTATATAAATCCCTCTTGCACATGAAAAAATATTAAAGAAGCGGGGTCACATATCACAGGTTCAGAGACAATTCACCACAAGAAAGAACGCCACAAGGCGAGGACAGGTAGAGTGGCGGCGCCACACGAGCAAAAGTGGAACGCCACAAGACGTCACAGATAGAGGGTAGGGAGATGAAGTCCACCTTCATTTAACTTTTTTCACAGACCATACATTTCTGGTTTCAGGATTTTGACCAGAGTATACATCCACTGGATGCAGTATATACAACTTGATGTATACGCAACTGTGTCAAGACGGACAGAAGTTATACCAAGTGTGTACATGAAATAAGGAAAAATTGGCAACAAGGAGGTTGTGTCCGGTCTTGAGGCCAATTTGTCCTAAAGTGTCTGATCTGAAGGGCAGTTGGTGCTGAAATGTCAGGCAGGCAACAGCCAACATAGCATTCAGTCTCTCTTGCATTGGCAACTGTTCTTCACTTCACCAGCAATTCCAGCTTGGCAGATTGCAAGAGAAGATGCCAAGCCAAGGTATCTCAGGGTCACACTCATGAAAACCTGGATTTTGTTTCTGGGCATGCCGCCTGAACATTAAAATTCACTGCCATTGAAGAGGATTTGATTGTACAAGTGCCCAGTTCACATCTGCAAGTGCACTTCAACAAAGCCACCCGACAACATGTACAAGTATTGAAATGGAGCACATGCTGCAATGTGAAACAATGCAGACACACGGGCTGGACATGTACAAGTCATAGGTGACTGCCTGACTGATAAACAGTAATTAAGGCATTAACCAGCGCCACCTGGGTCCTCAGGCAGCAACTTAGCCAATGGGACATGTTTTTCCTCTCTCTTTGCCCAGCTGGCATACCCTCCTCAAACGTATTTCGTCAGCCACTCTGAATTTTGATAGGACTATTTTCAAGACAGAAGAACTAGGTATTTCGTCAGCCACTCTGAATTTTGATAGGACTATTTTCCAGACAGAAGAACTCTGGGTTGTGTGGTAAAAAGCACTAATCACTGACAGGGACGTCAGTCAAGCACTGGTTTTTGGAAAAAAACCCAGTCCTGATGGCCTCCACAAAGATGAAAGGTCTACCGCTGATGGTTCTGTCACCTCGTAAGTGTCCACATGTTCATTCTGATTGCACAGAAATGTTACAGTACGTACAATGATACCACCTTTTGTCGTCACCACTGAACATGTGCTTTTTCACTTGTCAGCTGCAACATAAAACACGATGGCACTGGTTCACTTCAAGACCACACGCACATCCTCTATCAATCCTCTACACTCATTTTTTCCGGCTTACTTGCATCGAAGTTATCCCCTTTAATCATTTATTCTGCTCACTGTGTGCTCTTCGAGCTGTTCCCTAGCATAATTTATTATCCTCTTTCCATTTATTGTTTACTCCTTTTCCACACATTTTCCTTTCCATTTTTTCATCATGACTTTTACCTCCCCCTCTTCATCGTTTTCCCCTCCCTTTTCCATTTTCAAGGTTTATAAATCATTGAAAATAACATTTTTTCTTTTCCAACACCCAAGTCCTATTTTCACCTTTTGTTGTCTTTTCTCCTAATACTGTATTTCTCTATTTTCTGACGATTATTCAGCAAGAGTTTGTTTCTTGACCCTTCCCAAGTTAGAACAAGACTGAGACCACAACTTAAATTGCCACACATTGGTGCAATGTCCCAACTTACACCATGGAAAGCTGTTGACCTGGAGCATGTTATCACATTGGGTCTTATCTGTCATCCCCATAACAACTGTAATTCTATTGATAAGAAATGTTAGTAAAAATCACCGAGGCAGACGACAATTCATGTCAAGGCAATCTGAACAGGAAAGAATTTAACATTTTTAATGAATTACAACACTTTAAAATTAAGGCCCAGTAGACCCGATACCACCTGGCTACAGCACTTCCACTTTCTGTCCCCCACAGGAAAATAGGCATACACTTAACTCATTTCATACTAGTCCCTGATTTTTCTGTATATTTACCTAGATTTAAGGCGACAATTGCACATTTAAATTCTTCATAAAAAGAGCTTTCGTTCAAGTACCAACATGCCTATAGTCTTAAGTCAGTGGTTCTGGCACTGCCTGACATGTCATGCTGCAGCTGCCCTTGCGGCAGCTGCAGCATGACTTGCCAGGCAGTGCCAGAACCACTGACCAAGGCCTGTGACCATAGTATGGAATGAGTTAATGTCGATGATTCATAACTTGTTGAGTTACATGTATCTTCCGGAAAAAAAAAACGTGGGATGGATGTATGCGTGGACAGGAGCCGACACATCGACCCTGAAAACTAGGCTATGAGTTCCCAGCATACAATCACTACCTACTGTATCATCCTTTATATTCTCGAGCATAAAATTTCCCGAATTAGCCTCAAAAGATTAATCCTATGAGACCTTCCCATTTGTGTGTGTGTGGAGGTTTCGTTTTTATTTCAATTAAAGTCGTATGTCAAGGATGATTTCGTGTTGTCACTTTATCATGTTTACTCGATTTCATCTGCCAAAATGTTCGTGAGTTTAATATTCCCAAATAGTGTCTAGTCGGGAAAATCTGAGAATATATATCTCTCGTGTATATTTTTTGATTATACAGTAATTCAGCAGTACTGACCAGTGCACTTGGAGCCAACAGCGACATCATAACAGCTAAATCGTACTACAGTTACGCTGTCCATACCCCCATGGCAATGTTATTCTTTCCCTTAAAACATCAGTGTATCTTATGTGGAATTAAGTTTCTGTTAAATCACACCGTAGAGAGCTGGAACAAAGACCAACTCCCTGTAAACAGTAGGCCCACCCACAAATATTTATTTTTACTCTCATTAGCAACTTATTTCGGCAGGAAATGGCACATTTCAGCAACAGACAGCGGTGGTCATGCAGCGACATTCTGTGTTTGTCCGCAGTAGGCAGCAGTGGTCAATGGCAGACAGGGCCACTCAGCTCCGCATCAGGCAGAATCAACCGGCGACAAAAGCTTGTTACCCGCTGTCTTGCCACCCTAGTGCCATCCAAACGGCTCAATTGGACTTCTGCTGCAGCCAATGGCACCCATCCTCCCAGTGCTGAATGCCGCTGCCTGCTAACAAAATGTGCCATTTGCCGTCGAAATAAGTTACAAGTGTTTGGGTTGAAGAGAACTCATGAGCCTCTGCCGGGTGGAGGTAAGGATGATGCCCGTCATGTATTTTGGCACATCATGCGTCTACTTTCATCCACACTTTCCTCATCATTCTATTACAATCTCAACCTATAGTCCTCATAGAGGATCGCCACACGATACAAACGCAGAGCCTGGGATTACTTCATTGCTGAGTTATCATCCAGACACCAAATGTGCGACGGATGGAAGCACTGCACGAGCAATTACTGGACGTGGCTGTCACTTTATGAGCCAAGCTGGAGCACAGTTTTGCAATATTGTGCCTGGATTTGGTTGGTCTTACACATGTAAGATCAAAGATCGTACATGACGCCTACACTTCATTTATATGTCCACTTCTCCATCTCCCTCACAATCTCCCAGCTGACTTTAACCCTTTTCCCCCTGAAGCAGCCACAGGCAGCTGGAAGTAAAATGTTATCAGCTTCAATGATTTTTTCATGATTTTAGTCTTTATGAAAAACAATCTGAGTGCGAATGATGCATAGGCTTTGATATCAGAACTAAATGTGGCAGGTCAGCTGCTTTTACCTTCCCTTCAGGTCATTGAAGGCTTACCTGAGGAAACCTGTTGACCCACTCTTCATTTAAGGGGAAAGGGTTAAAATTTCAGAAAATTTTCCTTGACAAGTACAGTCTTTCGGAACATTTTTTTTTTTTCTTACTGGACATTTGGGCCTGCAAACATACAAGTTTTGCTGGTCAAAAACTAATTTTTACTGGCCCAAGTAATCTAGTTTTGTTTAATAATTCCAAATTCCGCTGGACATTTGGGCCTGCATTTCAGAAATTTTACTGGTCCTTCCGAATTTTTACTAGATAATGGCCTTGGACCAGTGACTTTTCAGCAAGACTGCAATTAAGTGTCATTTGTATCCCAAATTCTGAATACATCTTAACATGGTAAGTTCCTTGGTTATGACAAATTCCTTAGTTACATTGAGATTTTGCATGTGTGGCCCCAGGTTCTTTATACAGCAATAAACAGATGACATGTTGTACATCCATGGGACTCACAGAAATCTATGTGGAAGTAACACCGGCAGGGCATTTTTGCAACTTGACATCTTTGACCATTTTGACCCCCTGATGACAGGGTCAACATCTTTCCTGAGTGCAGTCTGGCCCTAGAGCGTACACCGAAGAAAGTTGTTCACTGATGACATGTTATTCTCCTTAACAAACAAAACAAAACAAAAAAATAAATAAAAGCAGTGACCAACATGGAATGCCTTCGGACAATTTTTAATGGGGAAAAGTTGTTAGCCGATATGTCAGCGTCTGGTCCTTTGGGCATAATAAAAAAAATACTTTTCTTGTTCTTTGTTAGAGCAGTATTTTTGCACGCTCTCGGGTTTGACATCTTGTAGCAGCTAATGCAAGGTCCGTGGCAAAAAGCAATGTATAATGTGGTCAGATGCCCTGCTGCACGGACAACAGAGCCCAGGAGACAGCTGGTGTTAACAACAAGCTGGATGAGACTGCTGAGTGGCCAATATGATTGATCGGCCTCTTCTGTCTGGACCTAGTGATTGACTGACTATTTTTGCCTGGCAGCATGTTTGAATTTCTCGAAATGCCACTTGCGAGAATGGCCACATCAGCAGACCTGTTTGACACGTTCTTAAGTTCCTTTCTTTTTGGATTGTTGTACCTCAACTGGCAGAAACACTTCTAAATGCTGTAAATATAGATTGCCATTGACTTAAGTCTCCCTGGATATCATAGCCATTACTCTAAACTGTTGAAAGAAATCATACAAACCAACATCGCATCACTGCCAGGAGCTTCTTCGCTTCCAGATTGTTCAGAAATGTACAAAGTTAATTGAAGAAACTAGTCCCTAAAAATACCTGTTTCATTGCGGGGTTCCTACATGCAACTACAGCACAATAAAAATTTAGCAATTCAAAGTGTGCCTGTGACCTTTGGAATTATGTCAAGGTCACTTTCTTGGAAGATTGTCTTGCACATATGTTAAAGTACTACTTCATATAGGTCCCATCCCAAATAGTCTTTAAATTATCAAGTGAACAGCAAAAGTAATAAAAGTGATCTTGTGACCTCGGGAATGAAGTTAAGGTCGATTATCAGATAGTAGCCAACACTCTTTAGGAGACTAATCTGCTTATCTTTCACCATCCCACTCAATGGGCACCTTCAGATTTTCTTGCCCTTCAGGAGACAGATTGATACTGTCTAGGTCAATTATGTATTATGTAAATATGGGCAACAGAGAGCTAACAGCATCAAAGGTCTAGATCAGCAAGTTTTCAAGTTATGAACGAACAGTACAATTCAGCAAGTAGTCCTGTGACCTTGGTTATAAGGTCAAGGTCACGCATGTACTGTATTAGTCTCACTCTCATACCCAGCAGTGTCTCCATGCAATTGGAAAGCAATAGGTTAATGGAGAAAAAGATTTGTTATTCAGATTTTTGCCCCAAAATGAACAAAACAAGCAGATCATGATGATTTTGTGCTCTGCTGATGGGAATCTGCTACTTTTGCGAGTACAGACTTTGCTGCATGTACTTAATTAGTGTTTGGCAATGAGTGACCAAAAGTTTAATATTACAAAGAAATGAGCCAAAACATCTGATTAACTTTGCAAGGTCATTCAAAATCAAAATTAATTATACCCAAAAAAAACAAAAAACAAAAAAAAAAAAAACAAAAAAAAAACGAAAAAAAACAAACTCATGGGTACTTCCTTACATGCATTTAATAGAAACTATGGGCCTGGGATCCACCATTACCATGAAAATAAGCCAAATTGTCAGTACAGTTTGACCTGTTAACATCACTGAAGGTAAATAGGTACTTTCCTGTTAGCATTTAATAGTAAGTATGGGGCAAGGATTCACTCTCATCCAGACATAAGCCAATATGTCACAGTGAAGGGAACAAACATAGTCCAGACCAAGTTTGAAGAGAATCAAACATGCAGTTTGAGAGACGAAACTCATAACCGTAAAAAAAACACCGAAAATTCATTTTAAAAAAAATACTGAAAAAATTGCAGTTCAACTTGTCAAACAAAATACGGTCTTGCATGAGGACTCTGGGTGTTTTCCTGTGCAATTTCAAAGCAATTGGCCAAGCGCATTTGTATGCATTCTTTCCACTCTTATTTTAGGGAAGTTTTTGCGGCTTGAGGTGCAGCCGTCTTATGAGTTTGTCCATATGTGGATATACAAGGTACATATGTGCCAGACTGTGTTGGTCCAATGAGGTTTACAAAGCTTACAGTACCAATTCCAAGGTTGAATCTGTTGTGTTTATGGCCAGACTTTGTGTCAGCATATAAAAGCAGAACTCTTTGAGTTTTCTACTGGCATTTGATTGGGATATAAAACATCAAAGTCTAGAAACCCTAAATCACCTCGCAGACCATGATGATCAGACACACTGTCAGTTCTTCTCCCCACCACCAGAGGTCAGCAGTGGAGCACCACACAGCATCAATGATGGGGACCCATTGTGGCTTGACTGCAAATTTTACAATAACAGGCTTACTTCAATTACGGACTGCACACTTGACTACAGATGCGTGCCTTTTTATTTCTTGCCATATTTCATATGAATGAGCCACTTCAAACATCATATACAGTATCCCAACTGGAGTCTCTCAGTCTATAAACAACTCGGGGATGACCTGCAGTTATTAACAATTCATGTAACTGACTTGGTTCTAATCAAGCAAAGAAATTGAGGTTTAACTCAACTTAATGGTGAATCATATTGCTTTTTCCAAGTGACAGACAGCAAAATGATGAAATCAGATGAGGCATTTACTATGTCTAACGATTCAACAGCAACTCCACCTGCCCACACCACACCCCCATTATCCAGCTCTCCTAAAACGGGAGAAAAACAGTTTTATTGCTGTTCAAATATGACAATAGGTGCATAACTCACCCAGGTTGCCTAACAGTTGGTAGATAAACATTTGCCATTCCACACAAATGTTACACGCAAGTCATGGATCCCTATAAATAATTCACGACTTGTTTTCCATGACAAATGTGTTTTCTTGTTTTTAATTCTTCTCAGCAACCAGGGCTTCTTCCTGCTGGTTTTGTGCTGTGTTTGTCTTGGCGCCACTTGTCTCGATGGACTTCCTGACACACACCTTGCCAAGCCTCTCTCGTTCCTTAACGGCTTGCAGATTTCTTTTGTTTTTCTGCAATGAATTGCTTCAGCTTCCACAATGAGGCTAACTGTGATGCCTGTGTTTAATGGCCATCTTCATCATGTGGGAATGACAACTGCTTTGATTACCAAAACTGGTAATTTACCTGTTGATAGCAGTTTCTATAAAATGACCACAAATTGGTGTCCCCGGGGGTGGTCTTTCACCAACACAGACCTCAACATAATCTGTACACACAACAAAGAAACATTTACCCCCCCCCCCCCAAAAAAATGAATATATATTGAATGAAAACTCTTTTTTATCTCTTTTTATGAGGAGTTAGGATGCACAACTCCCATAAAAGTTCTAACTGAAACATGGAAGCAAAAAAAAAAATCTACAAAGAGTTAGCGGTAGCAAAGATATGTCTTGTTCATACCTCCCTGTCGTAATACGTTAAGCAGCCCATAGACTATCCTGCTGGTTTTTTTTTTTCGTTTTTTTTTCTGATCACCTCACAACCGAAGCCTTCATATCCCAACAGAGCCATATTTCTTGTGTTCTCTTATCTCTGGCTGCACGGCTTCCCTCAGGTTGGACGGCAGCCTTGGTATGAGTAGAAACATTCGCCTCCAGTCATCATCAATCGCTGTGTCTGTTCTCTCGTCGTTCCTCCTGGGAAACATTTTCTGCATCTTTATGGAAAACTCTCCTTGCTGTGCATAGATGGGTGTTCCTTGGTGGGTCCGGATGGGGACTTGTTATAGTTTTCAAAAGGAATCAACATCTCTGGTCTGTATCCACTTCCTGTTCCAATCGTACCTAGCTCTCTCCCTTCCCCCCCCCCCCCCATTATCTCAGTATTCACAGCAGCTTTTTGGTTCAATATCAGACATGAAAGGTGGACCATATACGGAATACCTTTCAAATTGATTTCATCTTGAACAATAAGTCATGTGACATATACTATTTTGTATGGTGGCAGTACCTGCTTCCTGTGTCACATGACATTTTCAACCAATCAATGAAGCAGAAACTACCCCAGGTGCCTCCACCTGCACCAGGATGATACCAGGGGGAAGTGACCCACAGTGTCACCTACAGGTGATGAGTGTCATTATTTGAACAGCATTAAAAATTTAAATGGCACTGAAACCAACAGAGCAAATTGTACAGAGAGACGGGAGTAACATCTAATGAATTCAATGCCCAGACTAATTAACATATTGCATCATAAAACATTTTCTTCAGGCAAATGTCAAGAATTCCAATCCATACTAGTAGTGTGTGCATTTGCCCTGATCAAATTCTCAGACTTCGTGAACTTGAGCACAGTGACTTCCTGATTCTTCCTGTATTATGCTGAACCTATCCTTCCAATGGCAATACAGATTCTGCCACAATTTCTGGTAAATTGATATGGAACCAATATTTTTCATCCCCAATTTCCAAGATGCCTCCATTTATTAGATTTCCATTCAGTTTTATTATGATGCAATCTAATTTTGTAATATCACCATCAAAGGAATATATTTCTTGGCCAAAAGTCAAGCAGATTCTTCTATGTTCAGTTTACCTAAGCATGTAATGGGGTGCAACGCAAGACCTTAACCTCATTACTCGACCAAACTCCGGGGTTTTCTCTTTTTTTTTTTTGACACCTAAACAAATTCCCCCTCCATAAAGGTAGCTGCTAAAAAGCCTTGTGTTGTCCTGACCTTGAGAGGATTACATCAACTGTCCTTCCTACAGCTCTTAATTTACTTTCTAATGAGATCATCTCTCCAGTTCAAACTCCGCAATGAGTTGCAGCGAGAGCAATCTGCCGGCCTGGTCAAAATATTTGCCAGTGCCGATGGCCAGAGGTATCTTTAATGCTCCTCACCCCTCGTCCAACCAAAATAACTTGATCCAGTTTTCCGGGCTCAATCTAAAAATTGGTGTACTTTGTCCAGTGTATGCCACAATCTGATCCGCTCTAATGTAGCTTGCTGGGCATGGTCTGTGCCTGACAGCTTTATTTTACATCAATACAATTTTACTCGATGGCTGGCTGGTCCACCAATGGTCTGAAAAACCAGTGCAGCGAAAAATATCCTTTTAAAGCGGGTGCAAAACATGTTGTAAAACTAATACAGTGGACATAGTACTTGCCGAACTTGCTTTTTTGTGACATTACTATAACTGGGTTATTCCCCCCCCCCCCACCCCGTTTTAAACTGGCCCTCTCAAAATTGGTAGCCAACATGTGTTTCAAAAATTGATTCAGAGAAAGCCGTGTTTCCACAGCAAGTCCAGAAATATGTTTTTAAAACTACTGAAGTGAAAGCAGTGAGTGCTTCTCCATGCATGACTGCTCCAAAAGTATGCCCTAAAGCTAGAGCAGCGAAAGCAGAATTTCTATACACAAGGAACCGGAGCTCTGTAAAATTTTGTCAGCAAAAACAGTTCCTGTGACGTGCAGTTGGGTTCTCTACAAGAGATATTAATCGTTTCTCCCCTGAAAAACCTAATCACTTTGTGATACCTGCACAGCATCATAGCAGGGAGGAAGTCTGGTTGATAGAAGTGCAGGGGTAATTAGTATGGAGAGATAACAACCTCAGTGTCACCAAATTAGCAGAGGGGTTGTGACAAGGAGCAGCCGTTGGTTAGTGCCACAGGTGAAGGCTGCTTAGTGCAGGGGAAACCAGAGAAGCACTTGAGCATGATAGGTCCCAAAATATTGTCCTAAAACAAGTGACAGCAAAAGCAGTGCCTTCCATAATTGATCCACATAATACACCCTAAAACTAATGAAGTGAAAGCAGATCGAATTTCCATAAAACTGATCCAAAGCATGTATTAAAACTAGTGCCGAAAAAAGCTGTGTTTCTGTAATTGGTACCAAAATATGTCCTAAAACTGATACAGTGACAGTGTCTTTAAAGGGCAGTGTGCCAGCTGTATATGTACTTCCATGGTTGGTCCAACACCTGAGGCAGTAAACGCTCTGCTTAAGACACTGTCATGGCAAACCACCTGCTATGAAAAACGATGGCACGGAAAAAGTCCAACAGTGAATCTGACGGCCAATTACCTGACATGAAAGATTACCCGTCCCTTATGACTGTACCACTGTACTACAAATTTTACAAATTATAACCATCAGAATCCATGCAGTGGTCCCGCTTGAGAGACCACTCCAATAAGAGACCACCCATCTTGAAAGACCTTCCTTTTTTGCATAGTAGTTTGCATGTTATTTATTCCTACCAGAGGCCACCTGCTCCAACACAGACCACAATTTAATCCTCCCACCCACAGATTATCTTTCAAGACGTTTCACTATACCATGACCTGGCCTGTTTTAAAACTCACAAACTGAGCCCAGCATAGTCCCATCGAAATTATGCCACGTCTTTTATATACAATTCACATGATTAAATAGTACGATTTATCTGAATGATAGAGGATTCCACCTTCAAATTCCCCAAGCAAAGGCCTCTCCTTGACCTCCCAGCATGCCCCGCCTCATCACTGCTTCTCCAGAGGCTCAACAGTCCATGTCCCCAGCTTTTGCTTTCCACCTTTTGGGCACACTTACACCCAGAGCATGCTGAAGAAAGCTGTTGACTTGGTCTAGAAATTAGCATTTTAACCGGCTCCTCGTCAGAGTATGACGGAGTCAATAGCTTTCATTCACTTGAAATGGGTGCATTGCACCCACCCAACACCACCCTAATAACCAAATGGGTGCCATCAAGAGTGAGCTTACCCACTGAAGACCCTTCAATTTATTCGGGCTAATACAACCCTTTGTCAAAATTTTACGGAAGAACGTGTGCAATATGGACAATAGTACTTCCATATGTATATAGGTAAGACAGTGACAGGTTAGCTCATGGAGAGTCAAGAGTTTGGGCTGGGGAATAAGGTAATGACTACTAGGGAGTGGTTCTGGACAAAAAGACACAAATACAATACAAATCTCAAGAAAATGTTTTCTAGTCATCAGGAGTTTAAGTAAAAGATTATTATACATATAAATGTATATATATATATATATATATATATATATATATATATATATATATATATATATATATATATATATATATGTATATATATGTATGTATATATATAAATATGTATATATATATGTGTATATATACATACATATACATACATATGTATATGTATGTATGTACATATGTATGTATATATATAAATATGTATATATATATGTATATATACATATATATATATATATATACATATATATGTATATGTATGTATGTGTATGTATATATATATATATATATATATATATATATATATATATATATATATATATATATATATATATATAGGCAGACAACAGTTTACATCTGGGTTTTACATCTGCTTTTGGCTGATTTGAGCAAGAAAGGTTTAAGGGTTCATTGACCTCTATCACAATCCTTTCATGCATGTTCATCATCTATAACTGTAGGGTGCTGCCAAAACTTGCAAAATACTTGACATTTTGCTAAAATGACAAAGCTATCTTTTAGTTCCAATAGGCAAAAGTTTCATACTAAAGCATTTGGCCATTTCCATATGAAAACCCCCTCCTTTGCCTCATTCACAGCAAGAATGCATTAATGTCCAGACTAATTCCATCTGTTGTATGTGCCTCACACTTTTTCTCCCAGTAGGACATGCCATTTAGCGGACAGATACCTGCTATCTCTGTGTCAATCCGTGCAGTATCTTTATCTTGGTTATTGCTGTATCATGTTAGATGTGCTGGGGTCAGTGAGTACAGTCATCTGATGATGACATGTGACCGGATTGGTGGCAACAAGGAGCCTCTATCTGACAGAGGAGTCCTTGGTTGCAAGCAGCAGTTAAAGTACAACTCAAGGGGGGTAGAAGGGGAGGCCAAACTCACTGCAGGAGGCCCTCAGCTCTGGCCATTGGCTCATACACTGGACAGGTGACTTCACATGTGTTCCAGTGATACATATTTTACTGGTTCCATACCTGTTTTTTCCTGTCTATTTGACTAAGAATTAAGCCAGCCCATGTCACCAAAGGACCACCCCTGCAGCAACAAAAGCAAGAGGACTTAAAAGACAGGTGTCTCCTGTGAAGGGGCACTACTGGATTGTTGCAATTGTCTACGATAGTACCTCCTTTGAGAGACCATCCCTAGTTCCTTCCAACAAGTGGTCACATAAAACAGCTGGTCTCCCAAAGGAGGTTCTACTCTCGAACCACCTGCCAAACAGCTAATTACTACTTTGAATTCCCATCCATAATTTAGATTTAAACATGGCTGATGTACACTTATTAGACCCCATTCCACCTTGTAGTCATATGTTTACTCATTTATTGGTGGTATTTTAAGACATTTTAAATTTGGAAACTGGTTTTGACAAATTATTGTAACAATCTTGTACAAAATAGGTGGGATTTAGTTATCTCAAATGGGGAATTTCTGGATATGCAGGTGTTTTTTAAGGGTCATTTTGGGTGGTCACTGACCAGGCTCTGCAGGTGGTCTCCCAACAGAGGTAAATTATCAGTACAAAGTGCTTTTGCACAATAACTGAGGCCCTCACAATCAATGAATGAGGCATTTACAACCCATGACCAAGGCCTTTACAACCCATGACCAAGGCATTTACAACCAATGGCTGAGCCCTTTATAACCAATGTCCGAGGCCTTCACAACCAATGAATGAGGCCTTTACAACCAATGACTGATACTTTCACAACCAATGACTAAGGCTTTTACAACCAATGACTGTGGCCTTCACAACCAATGACTGAGGCCCTTACAACCAATGACTGAGACCTTTATAACCAATGACCCAGGCCTTTACAAACAATGATTTACGCCTGAACAACCAATGATTTATGCCTTTACAACCAATGGCTGATACCTTTACAGCCAATGACCAAGGCCTTTTCACCTATGACCAGAGGTCTTGACAAAGACAGCTGGACAAAGTACTTGTAACAACAGACACAGGTTTAATTCAGCCTCCTAAATTAGCACAATCCACTCTAAAGGAGGCTGTAATTAAACTTTTAACTTTCAAATACATGTACTTGTCAATGTGGTCCAGTTAATGTAGCCCAATAAGATATTACTTTCTGTCAAAATTCACGGAGGCAGACCCTCTATATACATTGTGGATCCTTCAGTTCAGACTATACACTGGCTCTATCCTGTCCAAGTTAGACAAGGGTGGCTTATTATCTAGGGAGGAATATTTCATTGTCCCATGTTTGGAAAATAGTAAAGTGGTCATTTAAGTGGCTATTCCTGATTGTGTTAATGACTGCTCCCAATCAACATCCTCTAAATGCCTGCTCCCTAGCTTTCACACCCATCACTTGTATTTGTACCTGTGTCAATGTGTAAGTTGTGGAAAGGAGTGGTGCTATCCTTTTCAATGAGATACAGATCAATACTTTGCCATTCCCATAATCAAGCCACATTGTCTGCTGAGGCAGATTTGGCACCATTTAAGGTGGGTTTAATGCATAATTCATCACCCTTGAGTCTCAATTGAACAGAGAAATCAAATCAGACATGATCAAAACAGAATCCATCAAAGAAAAAAAATGTAAACATAATAGAGAAAGTTTCCTGTGGGACGGTGCATTCAATTTGCCAAAGCCCAAGGGGTACCCATTCAAAGGAGAGGGGCATGACAAGTGTGCAAGCGGGCACAGAAAAGAAACACAGACAAAGTATATTACAGTCCGTTTTATTCTCTCCTGCAAGTTTTCCTTATTTGTGAAGCCTTGCTGGTCATATGTGCAATTCTGTATCAGTAACAGGGGCACCTGTTCAGGGAGGTATGTGTACAGTATGCGTCTACACATGGTCACGTTCCACTGTTGACACTGTATGTGGAATGGCCTTATTGGCTTCAATACAGGGCCAGGCTGCAACAAGCTGTTTATACGGTCACAATGAAACAACAGTACAATGGAGTCTCACTGGCAGTGCCAGTACAGAACTGGTCCCATGAGGGATGCTGTCTGTGTCTTCTCTTTGACTGGGCAGGAATATTAGCTTTACCCAGCTTTCTACTTGATCAGATTGGCAAGCACACTGCCCATGCCTGCCATCAGGAGAGGCCATCAAGCACACTGTTAAAGCCTGCCATCAGGAGAGGCCAACAAGCACACTGCAAAAGCCTGCCATCAGGAGAGGCCAGCAAGCACAGTGTAAAAGCCTGCCATCAGGAGAGGCCAACAAGCACACTGTCCAAGCCTGCCATCAGGAGTGGCCATCAAGCACACTGTCCAAGCCTGCCATCAGGAGAGGCCATGCAACAAGCACACTGTCCAGGCCTGCCATCAGGAGAGGCCAACAAGCACACTGTTCATGCCTACCATCAGGAGAGGCCAACAAGCACACTGTCCAGGCCTGCCATCAGGAGAGGCCAACAAGCACATTGTTCATGCCTACCATCAGGAGAGGCCAACAAGCACACTGTTCATGCCTACCATAAGGAGAGGCCAACCAGCACACTGTTCATGCCTACCATCAGGAGAGGCCAACAAGCACACTCTTCATGCCTGCCATCAGGAGAGGCCAACAAGCAAACTGTTCATGCCTACCATCAGGAGAGGCCAACAAGCACACTGTTCATGCCTGCCATCAGGAGGGGCCAACAAGCACATGCACTGTCCATGCTTCCCAAACACCAAAAGCTGGACACTGTCACGGCCTTCCATTGGGGTCATGCAAGGGCACTGTCCATCCCTTCTGACAGAAAAGTGTGCTGGGGCATACAACAACACGAGTTTACACATCGAACTAAGTGATCCCCATCTCCTTATAACAATGCATGAGCTTCCACATCAAACTAAGTGATCCCCATTGACTTTGTAAATCTGCTTTACAAATAAAGGTGCACTTAACACATATTTTTACCCATGACTTCCAAAACATTTGCCAAACGTCATTTTCATTCCACTTACAAAAATGGATTTTAAAATGCCAAAGTTACTTCTAGCCACTTCATGCTGAACAAAATGACCACCTTCAAAGAGCCAAAATTGGCTTTCCCCAAGAACATTCCACGAAAAAAATTCCCAGGTCATCAAGAAGCTTGATGTCGATTAATACATTTGGCTTCAAGATCACTACCATATCCAGTATTACCTAATGACTACAATAAGAGGTCCCTGTGACGTGACCACTGAGGCTTTGGTTACATCAAGTATTGAAATAATCTGATTGGTCAGTCTTAATCAGTCTCACCTCTCCGCCATTCCATTTTCCCCAGATACCTTCCATCTAATCCCACCAGGACGCCCCTCCTTTGGGGCAATTTGCAATTGAATCATTCAGTATGCATGACAAATGGATTATATACTGTAAGTAGATTGAACTACCCTACAAACCCCACGGAAAAAAAGGCACCAATACCGATGATTATCTGAAATACGGATTGAAATATCATCGTGAGTGAACAAAAGACATCATACACTGCCTCCATCACTCTACAAAAATGAATCAAGAGATCTAGGGAACAATTTGTCTGGGAGGTTAAGTCCAGGCAGTCATGACGACAAACATCTCTCATGAAATTATTCTCATTCTATAACCAGTATTTGATAACTGTCTGTAATATGTTAATATGCCAGTCCTATCTGCATGCATCCAGTCTCCCGTGTTGCCTTTGAATTATGTTGGATTCTGTAATATGTCTGTGTGCTCGCAGGAATCTACGTTCAATTTGTGTTGTTCAGTTATTGCAGGCGAAAGCTCGTGGAAATCAAAAGAAGTGCACCAGAGGCTTGTACATAGGGTAGAAGGTACAAATAGCAGCGCTTTTCAGGCACTTGAGACCAAATCCTATGTCTAAACTGGATAATGAAAAACTAGTTCAAGTGGTTACAACCAAGTATATCAGTTAGTGAGTCGTCACTTATCTCCCCCAAAAGACCCTGACAGAAGTAAACTAAATAGTGAAAATACAATAAACACGGTACGATATACATAGCCTAAATACAGACGCAAACTTTAGCTACACAGTTAAAGCTATAAACTGTTACATCGCTAAACACAACAGAATTCACCAGCCATTCAAATGCCAACATGTCATATATTGATGACTCCACGCCTGACATGCACCTTCTATTAAATATTGATACGGAAGGAGATTTTCTACCCGAGTTAGGCACAGCTTTCCACAACATTATCCCCCGAGGAACCGAATGCATTTCTCATGAGTTTAGTCCTTGGTTTATCTGTATACAAATTTATTACAAGCACCAGATGTAGAATTTTCAGAATGTTTATCTTTTGACTGAAGTTTACCAAAACACTGTCCAGATATTGTCTGCAACTTCTTTTGACAGGAACACTGAGGCAACAGTTACGTGAGCCAAGCCCATGAAGGGCTTTGCCTGGTCCACAGACACCTTTTCTTTCAAAATGAAATATTCTATGAACTCCTGCATTTTCAATTTCAGCAAAAGGCAACGTGCCACAAATTGACATAATGATCCTAGATTTGATATTTTTCTTAATGTAACCTTTAATTCAAGTACCAGCAAGTCAACAGTTGCAGATGCCATAAGAAACGTCCAGGTCAACATTTTTTCAGTGCAGCCTTGGTATAATGCATGACAAGGAAAGCTGTTGACTCAGTCAAACTGGCACGGAAAGACTTGACCCATTTCTGGTCAGAGTACGACTGAGTCAATAGATTTTCCTGGTGGAGGTTGCGCCCAATCAGTGCCAAGGAAAGTCACTGACCCACATGCCATTGTCAATGGTCTTAAATACAAATCTCAGCGAGAAATGTTTTCTAGTAACGAGAAATTTAAATGGAAATGTTAAGACTGACAACAATTTACACCTTGGTGCTTTTGGGCAATTTCAGTGGGGAGAGGGTTAAAGCCAAACTATGGTAAGTCTCTCATGGGAATGATCCAAGTAATGCTCGAGACCCCACAAGGCCTGAATATTTAAAACATTTGCAAATCAAGGACTGGTTATTAATTTCGATCCTCCTTGGTCTTGCTAACTACGGCTGACAGAAACTGAATGGTCATGGTAAAGTGTGATACCTAAACCTAACTTAATATGTTTGGCACAGTGTCAAAAACAAAAAAAAAACAAAAAAACAAAAAACAAGAGGATCATGTTGATCTTGTGCTCTGCTGACTGGAATGTGCTGTTTCTGCAAGTGCAGACATTACTGCTTGACACATGTACTATATTAGCACTCACCAAGAGTTGAACGAAAGTTTGACATTACCAGGAAAAAAAAAGCCAACAAAAATTGTCAATTTGACATTTCAAAGTCATTCATACTGAAAATTAAACACATAAAAATAAACGCTGTAACTTTATAAATTCATAAAAAAGAGAACATAATTGCGATGTAATGTGCTTTTTTATTTATTATCAACTCTACCATATTTATGTGTGCCAATAAAATGATATATACATATTCCCTGTCATCTCTTTTGCAAACATGGCAGATTAGCAGAGGCTTCGCTTGAGGCACATTTGACCTCAAAATCAAAGCATCTGCAACATTTTGTTTTTAAAATAAAAAGTAATTTAGTAAAACAGACAGATGGGCAATGGATGTAAACAAATTTCATACACTCTGCTGACTGACAAGCTAAAATAATATGAGATATTTTATGTATTTTATACATATGTCCAACAAGTTTGTCAACATGAAGCGTTTGCACCAGGCTATGTTTGTGTAGATGCAGTGAGACCACTTACCTGGGCAGCAGACATACTTTGATTATTGAAAATCACAAGATCACAAATGGATACTCACCTACAACACACAAAAAACATAATACAAAGATTAGTGGCCACATCATACATGTGTGAACATAACAAAAGATACATTCAATGGATAAAATTGCTGGTTAGGACCGCATCTACTTCAGCCAAAAGAGATCTGGTATTGCAGCAGGTAAACTAATGAGAGAAATACACTCGAGTATCAGAAAAGGCTGATCTGAAAAAAGATACTGGTTTTAATTCTCCCAAAAGCTGGCTGTTAGACTGAGTACCATATTAAATGTGGTCATAAATAACAGGTGGTCTTTAACAACAGGTAACTCATCCAACAATCAACTTTTGTACATCAGTCTTATATAAAAAGAGGTCAGAGTGTTATGGATGAGCAGGGCTCGACAATTTATTAAAAAATCACTTGTCCGCAGGGCAAGTAAATTTCAAAATCCACTTGTCCGCATACAAAATCCACTTGTCCTGATAAAACTTCTATAAACATCGATTTTTTCAAACACAATGCTAAGGCCTACACAAACCATTTACCCTAAAATATATTTGCCGCGTATTGTCGCTTGCAAATTCGCACAAAAATGTCAAATTTTACAACGATTCAAGCTGCAACTGTTCGACAGTGAAACTGTCAAAACATTAAAAATACAAGTTAAAAAAGTAAGCTATTTGCATGGGGTGACTAACGATGGAAAATACATTGTAATTTCTGGGACGATAGGAGTCCGTATCCCGGTTAAAGTTAAATAACGATTAAAATAATATGCCGTTGCATTGGTTTCAGGATCCTTTCTCGCTGCCTCTGATGCCGTGATGGGATGCATATCGTTTGCGCACCTACCATGAACGCTATCGGTACATCGTAGTAAATTTGCGTATACAGTATTGGCAAGTTCCTCACAATAAACGGTGTTCTTAAATCAAATTCAAACGAAAATTTTAATATTTCAAATCAGAAATCGAGCGTGCGCACCGTCAACATCTTTCCTGCAACCGTACACAAACAGCTGCTTTGGCCATGTGGCCTGACGCACAACACATCACCCGATTGGTCAATTGAGTCACATGCAAAAATGAGCCAATCGCGGCTCGTGCTGCAGTGTTTTCATCATGGCTTCCGCCCAGTGAACATGTGTGAATATGCCGTAATTTACGGAGGGAACACACAAACGGGAAGCCTTTTTTTTTAATTGCAGCATGCGAAAACAAAGATTCCAGTGTTTATAGCAACAATTATTTGGAGTCACAGGCAAATACGCAAAGGTAGGGGGATAGAGAAAAATGCCGAATGTGTGACAGATCAGTCAGCATGATGCTTCGTTCACCGTAGATTACACCACGCGGTCACTTGCGTGTGACTGGCAGATGTGTGTTTTGTTTGGCCAGGAAGTCAACTTGCGGCACCATTACATGATCTCTCCAACACTTTTAGAGCCCACCGATAAATTGTCTTTGATGCTAATTTGCTCAAGAATTCGCCATGCAAGTTTTAAAATTTTTTGATGTTCCTTTGTCATCGTTCGGGCAGATAAGACTGACGGTGAGGTGCTGTGACCTTGCCCCGATGCGGGCGAAAGCCACTACGCCCCAATGCATGACTGCTGGTACCTTTGATCTCGTCGTCGTATGCACGCAACGGTCAAAATACCTGCTTGTTTTGACAGAAATCAAGTAGGTAGTCAAGTCCAGTTGAATACACCTGCTGACCATGTAATTGTTTAAACCTGGATTGTTTACTTTAGGCCAGGGGATTATCATCACCTATTGCGCATTGGCGTCCCCACGCACATGCCTGCATTGGTGTTTATGTTCTGTTCACACGGACCACAGTAATCGCCAACATATACAGAGTCGCGAAGGCTCTGACTGCTCATCATTATGTTGCCGTGCATGCAAACAGACGTAATTTCAGTCCAATTAAAAAAGAAAAAATTAGCTTGTCCGCAGGACAAGTTGAATTTGAAAGTCACTTGTCCGAGAAGAGCTTTAGCTTGTCCCGGAACGTCGGATCATAGGAATTTTCGCGCCCTGGATGAGGTGTCGTTGGTTGTTACAAGTACATTGCCACAATGGCAATAAGACTGTGCAGACAAATTCTCATGCTCCAACTGTATTGTACATTCAATTGCCATCAACTTGTCATAATAGAAATGGTGAAAAATAACCTAATTTATCATCACATTTGCTAGGATAACATTGTATAACCTAGCTTGACCTCCTTAATATGTTGAAAAGAAATTAAGCCACTGTCTGACAGATTGAGGATTGCGCATTCAATAATTTTGTTACCAAGGATACTACGTATCTGTTTATTTAGATGCCAATATATTCTGATTCTACTAACAACAAGAGCAGTGCATACACACATTTATTATCAAATCGTAATTTACGCCTCTCAATATCATCCAGTCACATTACACCTACCATATCATCCAATATATTACACTTATATCTATTTCACCCAATCTATTACACCTACTATATCATCCGATCATATTACACCTACTATATTATCCAATCATATTACACCTACTATATCATCCAATCATATTACACCCACTATATCATCCAATCACATTACACCTACTATATCATCCAATCATATTGCAACTACTTGTGTCCTCCAATTGTCTTGCAACTAAATATCATGCACTCATCCAGATATATTACTGAATCATGTCACAGCTATTGAAACATATATTCAACTCATCCCAAAGCAATTTATATCACACAGACACCAGCCAAGAATGGATGTTATTAAAGATAAACCATGGCATTGGTGGACTCGGAAAATCATTTAACAATCGTGAATACAGGAAAAATCATAAAAGATGAATCTTTGGCATCTGGAGAGATGACTTTTGATACTTAACACATTGTTATTTTGAGGAGAAAGGAAATGGCCAAAATATTTACAAGTCCCCACCCACTGATCAGAAAGCCGAATAAATACGACCAAATTATTGCCTTTTAGAAATCAAAATTTTGGGGGACTATGCCTCGATGGATACATAAATGCGTAATTCTCCGTGCCGCATCCCACAATACAAATATAAACAATGCATGTGATTGTTGATGAGACAGCAATACAAACATTTCTTAGACATTTTGTAAACAGCAAGCCAGAAACTTAGAACCAGAGAGGACTTTATCCGGTCCGATATGGTCTGGCTATTTCCAAAGGACCTCCTAATCTTGTTTAACGGAGAAAATATTTATGAAAGTGAAGTGATAGATGCATGCATGTCCCTTCCGTTTGCCGACAAAAACAAGCCGACAAGTCAGTCTTATTAATTAGCATAGGCACACAGCAGGCAGCACATCATCTCTACCCTGAATTTCCCTTGAAACCCCTGATGAAGAGCTCCTGTCATTTGTTAGGGACTCCAGAAGCCATAATGAACAAAGGCTTGGACTTGAACAAACTTTACTATTTCGGAGAAACACTGTATTTCAGTCAGGCAGTACAGTCAACACTCTACAGACTTATGGCGTGCCACAGTATTATGTAAAACTTGATAGGCATTGCCCGATCTGTCATGGTACATGTACCTGATGCCTGACAGGTATTCTGTATGAATAACTCGCTTCCTATTTCACCCAATGGAGATGGCAAATTTTCTTTAAAAGAATGACACAGTTTTCTGCTTTGTACCGCATCATAAAGTGAAAAGGTGTTGTGACAGTTTTCAATTTTGTGGATAAAATGACAACAAAATGGCACTATAATCCCCTGTCCAACCAGGCATTGGCATTCTTGACGAAGTCCAGCACCTTGCAGAGATCTCTTCATGGCCTCGCCAGTGCAAGCACTTTTAACCCTGAGGACCTATAGCCAATGCATCAGCATGCAACTTTTTCCCATTTCAAACTACAAGAAATCGTCCTCTGTCATGAACACTGCCTGCTTCTTCTTTTTTCCCCCCAGCAAGATTGATATAAAAAACAAGAAATTAAGACAACTAAAAGATTTTGCACTTAAAACATTACATTCAGTTTACCCTTTTGGTCTCAATGATAGAAGTTGGGGTTTGCGAGCCATAAGAATATCAACTTTTGATTGTGTTCATCAGGATTACGCTCCATTTTACCACAAAACAAGCAGAAATGCAGAGAATACAACCAGTACACAGTGCATAGGAGAATATCTTAAACTGATTTAGAAATGCAATAGTTAAAGACCTAGTTAAAGATTTATTAAATTTGTTTTTCAAAATTAATTTACACCTGTCCTAAGCACTTAAATCTTTATATATTTGGTACTTAACAATTAGTACATATTTACATTTAGACAACTCAAACCTTGATACATCGAGCCAATTTTTATAGATTCAACAATTCATAAACCTGGCATAAGCAATACAAAAGGCAGAAACACAATTTTAGCGGCATTCCTTTCACTCACAAAATCATGATTGATTCGCCTAATCTGCAATCTTTTTTTTGGTCAAATTAAAATATGTCAGGAACATGATTCCAGATGAATGCCAGCTCAAAGCACCTCCTGCTATTCCTTGTAAATATAGTCAGGATATAGGTCAGTCCATAATACATGACAAAAAGCATGACCAAGAAATTTAATTTCACTACATGTATGTTCTTATTTTCCGTTACATGTATGATGGCTTGACGCTTCAAAATGGTGAAATAAAGATGACAGTGAAAAAAGGTTTTCAAAGTGGTATTGATAGGAATAATGAATAAAACAGTGAATTCAATGTCTCAGTGAAGGATACAAAATGCAAAAAACAGTGAAAATTAATACCCTTAAAATGAATGTTAATCACACTAGTCAACAAACAGTGTAAGACCACGTGCCAAGCCTTTTGAGATTGAATACAACTGTGTGCAAACTTGGGTACATTTGATTATGTTCAGCCCACCTCCTTTACTTTCATCCAAGCAAACAGTGCTGAGAGTAAGTGGCCTTGATTCCCTTTGATATCCAAATCAAATCAAATATTCAATGGTACAACTGTTCCACAATGCATTGCACCATATTCAAAATGGCGCTTGCCTACATGTATGTGTGCATGATTTGCCGCGGTATCGTGCCACATTTGGATTTTTAACTTACGATGAAAACTGCTTCAGACATAACTGCATGGGCAGATTAAAGTTAAGATAATAAGTCATGTTTTAAAAATACATTAATGACCATTTGTCCAGGTAACTCCAAGAATGGACACCGGGCACCCAGGAAAATTATATGGAAGTAGGTTCAAGCTTGTAGCGAGCGGAGCATTTATACGAAATATGTTGTAGGCATAGCCTAAGATGCGAACGTCAGCATTACCAAGTATCGACAATAACGTCAGTGGATCTAGCACCTGGTTGCTAGGTCCCTCTAGCGGCCATTTACTAAACCAGTCTAGAGGGGCAATGCTGTAGTACCTTGAGCAGCTGAATGAACCGGTCTGTCGTACAGCCTTTCTTTTTGTTAGACACTGTTCTACAAATGTAAGTACTGTGCCCAAGATCTCTATATCCGTATTGAAATAGTGTCGTAACCTGTGGCAGAGTACATAGTGGGCACAGGAGAGTGATTGTTCCAATCTCGTGCGACAACACCAAATCTGAGCGTTCATTGGCAACATGCCCTTTGGGGGACCTCGATGTCAGATCTACATACAAAAAGCCACCCCCAGATAGCTATGTCACACAATGATTGGCATTCCGAAACTTCTGCCATGCGCAGTTGTTACAAGGCTAAACGGAAGTTTTAAATTTCATGGATGAAAAAAATGGTGATAATTGGAGAAAACTGTGACCTCGGATGAACAAAAATTCACCCAAATGGTGTTAAATCTAGGAAAACTAGCGATACCAAATACAGCGAATACGAGAACTTAATGTGAAGCAATGATCCACCTCAATGGGTTCCCAAACACTGCGCTGGGGAGCTATTGAAGGTTAATAATGATGATAATTTGGATGTGACCATGTTGTTCAAGTTGTATACACTGCAGGTTTGGATTGATGAATTACCGTACATTTTAAAAAGTTTCATGTGTTATATAGAGAGCTTGCTCTGCTAACTATTAGATGATCACCGAACAACCGTGGCTATGCAGCTATGCTGTTTCCCCGGCCCAAGTTTAAACCTCCAGAAAAGTTGAAATAAAAATGCTATGTCTTACGGTTGATTAGAATGACTTCTTTTTTTTTTTTGGTCAAACAGGTGATTGTTTGTGGGGTAATTATAACGGCCATTGGTCACGTCCTGCAGGTGGTTGTTCGCATCAGGTCATTTAACATTGCAAAAGGAGGAGGAGGGGGAGGAGGAGGAGGAGGAGGAGGAGGGGGAGGAGGAGGGGGAGGGGGAGGAGGAGGGGGAGGAGGAGGAGGAGGAGGAGGGGGAGGAGGAGGAAGAGGAAGAGGGGGAGGAAGAGGAAGAGGAAGAGGAAGAAGAAGAGGAAGAAGAAGAAGAAGAAGAGGAAGAGGAAGAAGAAGAGGAAGAAGAAGAGGAAGAAGAAGAAGAAGAAGAAGAAGAAGAAGAAGAAGAAGAAGAAGAAGAAGAAGAAGAAGAAGAAGAAGAAGAAGAAGAAGAAGAAGAAGAAGAAGAAGAAGAAGAAGAAGAAGAAGAAGAAGAAGAAGAAGAAGAAGAAGAAGAAGAAGAAGAAGAAGAAGAAGAAGAAGAAGAAGAAGAAGAAGAAGAAGAAGAAGAAGAAGAAGAAGAAGACATAATCATAAATGTGAATTTTTCTTTGGCAAAACAGTTATCATTTAATGCCAGATATATTGATGATATTGCTTGCACAAATGTGAATTTTTTTATCAAATAGTTCGATGAATTTATCCTGTTGATACACCTTTGGAGAATGCCTATTCTGAAGATAATAGACATGTTTCTTGATTCAGATATTTGTGTTTCTAATACTAGATTTGTTGATAAAATATAACAAAACTGACGATTTTAATTTTGAAGCAGTCAATTATCCATTCCTTAAAAGTCATATATTTTCACATACTGGTAATACCTTCCTGCCACAAGTCTTATGTTTTGGTCAATTTATTCTAAGTGTGCCAATTCTGATTCACAGTAATATTTATCTATATATTTGCTATTATTCCATGTTCACATATTCTTTAAGTTCAAGTGTGTTATATTTACCAAATACAAGGTATAAAGACAAGCATCTGCCATCACTTAAAAAAAAAACATGTCACAGAATTTAAGGTAGGGAAACATGCTTTTGTTCTCACTGATGACCTTTTTATCAATTCACTTGGCTGTTGAAGCCTTGAATTGTCAAAATTCAAGCATGATAATACAGATTGGTTAAGGTGGAGCTTGGCATAAAGAGGGTGATTGGATTGGCAATGGGGCATAGAGAGATTAGAGGGTGCCATTTGGGGGGTGGGGGGGGAGGGGAAGGGTTCAGAACTACATGTAAGATGTGGCACTGTTACTCCTATTTGTACATGCAAGGATTAGTGAACAGCTTGTCTCCAGACACTATTGGTGCAGTGCAGGTGGTAAGACAGGCCTTCGAGAAGCTTTTGCCTGCGGTCAACAGATGGTTATAATAAGCCTTATGTTTTAATAAGTAACATGACCAGAGTAAATACACCTCATCCATAATCTACAACTGTGTACATACTGACCCCTTGTGTCATGTCTTCTCAACTACACACATAAGTACATACATCTACAACCAAATTTATGGTATCCTTTGAATCTGTGCTGGACTTGTGAAATCTATAATGCCCGTGTCACAGAATATTTGTCCCCCCCACCCCCTAAATCCGAATATTTGTTTCCAATATTCGGCACTACTTGTTCCCCTGATGAATATTTCTCCAATTGCCATACACTTTGTATTATCAGTTAAGTTAAGTCTGTGCATATGGTATTCACACTTGGGGATATCTAATATACACTTATCATGATCAGCCTATGCTCAGCTTAACTATATAAGCTTAAGGGAAAACAAGATTGAAATTATACAAAGCAAACACTAATCTACAGTAATTTGCTTTATTTTTGCATGTATAAATTTTCATGGTTTTGCATTTTTTACATTTCACTGTTTTTGATATAATTCCTAATCAAACAATGTTATAATACTATTTCACTGTGTTTTTACTTTCACAGATTTTTACCATCAATGAAATAAGCGAAAATAAAGAGTACAGCAAAATTCAGAGCTCTTTGCAGTACCCTAAGCAGAGCTAAATTTTGTAAGCTAAAAAACAAATACAATACATATAAATAAGATAAAAAAAATAAATAAACAAACACAATGACTCAATATTCACTAACAAAGTATTTTAAATACATGTATTTGCAGAACATTCATTCCAAATAATTGGGGGGGGGGGGGGGGGAGGCGCAAATATTCATGGGTATTATAAAGAACATACATTTGCTCCCCCAGGGGATCCCCTATTTGCTGAATATTTGTTCCTAGAGGAAAAAATATTTGGCAGAACAAATATTCCTTTACACTGGCAAACATCAAGTATTGCGCTGATAATTTCACACAGCCTTGTCTCAAAAAATCTTCAAACTCATCTGAACTTCAAATGAAAAAAAAAAAAAAAAAAAAAAGAGGACTGATATTATATATGCAAGCCAAACCTGCAGCAACAATGTTTCATGGACACAATGGACTTCATTAATCTCTTTAATTAAATCACTGAACTTCTCCAGTCAGATGTATACAAGTCCCTCAAGCCAACATTCAAAATGTCATTTCGGTGACTGCTGACAGAACATGGATTGTCGAAGGAGACAATATCCATGCTCAGACCTGGCACAAAACAAGATCACCAAAGAATACAAAAAGAAGAGAAGATTTCTCCTTTGACAGACTCCTCCAATCAGGGACCACCTCACTTCTGAGACCACAATTACCCGGTCGCTGTTTCTGTTACACCTCCTTTGGCCTCCATGTCAGACTACCTTCCTGCTGTAACCACTTTTGGATCTGCCTGGAGTAATGTCTCAAAAGAGGGACATTTGTATTGCATTTGGGTGTGGGACACCGGCTGAAAAATAACCTTTCCAACAAATTTCCCTCGGGACAAGGGACAGTTGGCATCTCCTGTCACGCATACATCAATGTGAAGTATCCGCATGCACCTTGTATTTTTGGACAAGACTCGCAGCTGCAAAAGACTGCTAGTCATAAACATGAGGTGACATAAAGTTGTGGCCGGGCTAAGGTTGCGCATAGTAATCTCACAAAACGGGTGCAGACGAACTATGGTTATGGCTGATACATCAGCTCGGTCCCCTCATGATAACAGTTTTCGGTGAATACTACTGGTAATCAGACCCACAAAGTGGAGGTCCGAAGAGACGCATTTTTCACCGTCTACAATATCACACAGAAAGATTTGTCCGAGTAAGGGCTCAGCGGACTGAATATTGTACCTATCATCCTGTAAAGAACCATGCTCCCTTCTGAGCATAGTCCCATAAAAAAGCATGCTTCCTATCATTCAGTCTTTGTCTGGGATCAAGAAAAATAGTCCTTTGGCAAAAACCAATTTTATACTCAGCCAAACCTAATTCTGCCGGTGTCCACGCTTACAACGGCACCCTCTGGTTTATTCCTCATTGGGTTGTAAACTGGGCCTGGCTGCTCGAATGTAGGCAAAGCCACTCCTTGGTAGACCCAACGCTTGCTGTTAACTCACTCCCTTGTGATCAATCCCCAATTGCAGATTCCGAGTCTGACACCCACACAGACCCAGGAGAGCTTGGGGTGAGAAAATTATAGCACGGCCCTTTGGCACACGGGTCCTTGTACTGCCTTAAACCTACAACATTTACAGATCCTGTATACTGAAGAGTTGTGTTAACCACTTGAGGATGCAGACTCTGTCTTGTGTTCAGGATCGTCTGTCGATATGTCCTGCATCAAACAAGGAGTCGTCAAGGCATTGCCACTTTTGGATCAGTCTCTGCCGACAAATGACTGATCTCCTTCACAAAGACTCCCAAGATGTCACAAGCTTTTATTGAGGATTTTTTTTATTATCAATGGCACACACTGAGTTGAAAGTCTCTAAAACTCACTCAAAGTACATGTATGCACACAACTTCAATATGATGCTGGATATATACACCTAACATAACACAAACATGGTATAAATGGGAACACCACGTACACCATCATCTGTCACTAACTGGTTTCATAGTAACCATGACGAATAGAAGGTAACACTGAATCTGTTCACTACTTGTTTGTTACTTTGCTGACAAAAGGATACTTGGAAATTAATGTATTTATTTTCAAATCTATAAATTTTTCTTCCTCAACTGTTTTTTTTTTTTTTTTTTGAGAGAGAGAGAGAATTAAGGTGCCATGCTGGTTAAGCTAAGACTACTATCCCCTTTTGGGGCTACATAAAGTGAAAAGTATTCATGTAAGCCCAAGCAAAGGATACATTTTTTAAAAGATCGTGACCAATAGGCTTCAAAAAAATTAAAATAGTAACCCTTTGATTTAAATTGTTGTGTAAACAACCATTTGTTTGATCAGAAAGCCCAGTATAACATGGATAAACTATAGACATACCCTCAACGCTAGCGCTGACTGAAGGGTCTGCCATTTGCTCAAATTAGGTCACAATGACACCAAAATCTAACCAGTTCATCATGCCACGTACGGTAAGCACATTGCCCAATTTGAGAAAAAAACACATGAAGGCATTCTGTAGATATTGCAGTAACGAGAATCTGCACGTCCAGGCTGACTTGCGGATAGACAGACAAATGAACGGACACCCCGAAAACTGAAAGGGTCCCCCGTGGGGCGGACCCTTAATGAAAGCAGAAATAACTTCTTAATGGTTTTATCAAAAAGCAAGCTGTTTTCAGATAATTACAGGCCACATTTTTGGCTAAAAAAGGATCCCATAGAATTTTTTTATCTGTGTTTGTTTAGCTGTTACAGTGCTTCAAAGTTGCTGCTTTTGTTGTTACAGTGCTTCAAAGTTGCTGCTTTTGTACATTTTGGGTTTGTGAGATTTAGCCCTTCATAATTCCAAAACAGCAGTCAAGAAAATCTATGAGACGCTTTTGATAGCCACTTGTGTTGGGAGTGATTCAGTGAAAATAGATTACAATTTTGTTCAGCCAGCACCAAATTATTTCCACATCTGTATAACCAGAAGGGGGGGTAAGGGGGGGTATCAGTACGAGGGTACAGGTAATTATTTTTCTAGAGTATGCAGTACGGAAAATAAAAATCTTTCAAAATTTTGAATAGTAGGAAGTACGTAAAATAAGAGGGCTTCCAGTAGAGCAGTAGGGTAAATAAAAAGCCCCAGTACGCCAGTACGGGAAACCCCTTTCTGACCCTCTAACCATGTCACATCACAATTTCAGATGAAAGAAGAGGATATTTACATCCCAAATTTAAACAAAAGATTACAATTTCATTTTATTTAGGATCTGTTGATTAGGCCTTTCTAGAAATGAATACTTTGCTTTGGTTTATATGAATAATTTTCACTTTATTTAGCCGAAAAGGCAATACAGTAAAACCTGTTTTGAGAGACCACCCCTAGGGCAGGCCAAAAAGTGGTCACGTAAGGCAGGTGGTCTCTCAAGAGAGGTGTGATAACATGGGAAAGATGGCAAATGGGACATGGTAAACATGGTCTGAAAAGGCAGGTGGTCTCCCCTCACAGTGGTCTCTCAAAACAGGTTTCACCGTAGTAGCCTCATTGACTCGGGGCATGTCATCAGGAATGGCCTTACATATAAATTTCAGCAAAAATGCTAAGGAGGATGACAATTTACATTCCAGCACTTTCACACAATTTGAACCAAAGAGGGTTAAAGCCTTTGTAACTGATGGAATTCAAATACCCCCTCGCCCCCCCCCCCCCCCCCCACACACACACACACACACCAGGATTAATTGGGTTCACTCACAGAGACTGGCAGCAGATTCTCTGCTTCACATGTTGTCTCACAACTTCCTTCCTATGAGTTCGTGGTAAACCTGTTTGTGTTGTTTCAGTAGTATATTTCCTTCATACAGGTGATTTTATTTTTCAACTCTTCATGGCCAATTTCAAAAGGCGATGTCCTCTGAATTGACAAAATTGAAGTTATAGATTCATGTTCTTCCGTCAAGCAACTGTTCAATCAAGTCCCACCACGGCTATAGTTGCATGAGACCAGAAGAATAGTCCAGGTCAACAGGTTGTCTCAGCGCGCTTTGGGGCACAATGCTCCAAAAGAGTGCAATGGGCAAGCTGATCACTAAGTCAACAGTTGGTACGTATACTGAAAGACTTAAATGTCAAGGACAACATTTAGAGCAACATGTTTACATTTATATTTCAAGGCAATGTCAGCAGTAAATATTCCATTCAAGTCCGCGTACATGTTTTTTTTTGTTTCATGATCGTTGGTGTCAACAGCCCCAAGACTCTTGACAACTTGCCCCAGGTTGGGGCAAGTTACCGCAGCCATGCACACATCACATCACATCTTTCAAATGCTGTATAATCTTTACCTGCGCTGACTGCCATCGGAAGTAAACATCCCATTCCAGCATATTACAAGTTATTACATGTTGTCACCACTCCTGACAATATGCCAGGTAATTGTGACAACTTCCCCCTAGTTAGGAGCAAATGGTCCAGCCAGACATCGCACCTTTGCAGTGCTTTATCTCCTATATGTGGCAACTGCAGTTGTTGTGCAGGTAGCATTATAATAGACCCTTTTAGGACCCCAGATGGCAGCACTTGAGGGTGTTCATTTGCATAATTTTACTTATTTGCATAATAACAAAACCCATTGAAGTTTTTGTCATACAAATAGTCAAATTGATGTAAAGAAACACCGTCAAGGGCTGCCACCTGGTGTCCTAAATTCTACTATTACATTCATATACAATGGAACAACACAATGAGGCCGTAGAAATTCTTCTCATCTGCTGAAGTAAAATGTCCTGGACCAAAATGTTGACTTTGTGACACCTTGTCCCCCTTTCCCTGCCTTGTACATGTGGCTGTTTCTAACTTTATCCTTCTGACAAGTGCTGGCACTGACTGCCACAACTTTGGACTACAAGATGGCTACTTTTACAGTTTGTGCCTTGAAGTATTTGAAATCGAACACCTACACGGCTTATTGTAAATCCTAACAAATTCTCAAGACACCCTGCAGGACACACACACAAAAAGAATTTAAATTTAAAATTAAAATTAAAATTAAAATTAAAATTACGTATAAATAATGTTTTGTTTTGTTTTTCAAAAAGGCAAAAAAATGGCTTACAACTGACTGGGTATATATGTAGCTACACATACATTTTGTTATGTTGATTCTATCTAATTTTGCGCAGAACCCATTATCTTGACTAAATCCATAAACATCTATGATTCTTATCACACATTAGCACAAATTTAAGACATATATAGACATCTGTGATTCTTCTCACACATTAACACAAATTTAAGACATAGATATACATGTAAGATTCAAGTTCTTGATTAAGAGAGCTTTCATACAAGCACCCACGTAGCTGGAATATAATCAGGTTTGTGCCTTTAATTGCCTGCTATGTCATGCCGCTGCTGCCAGAGTATTTGCAGCATGATCAGCAACACATTGCAGACATTACCAACCAACGGCCTTTTCCAGCTTTGAAAGGCACCAATTGAGTGACTGCACATGAACCTTTCAACACCTTTATTTACATGAAGTGTGCCACCCTCTCAACACCTGTATCTACATGAAGTGTGCCACCTCTCAACACAAGTATCTACATGAAGTGTGCCACCTCTCAACACCTGTATCTACATGAAGTGTGCCACCTCTTAACACCTGTATCTACATGAAGTGTGCCACATCTTAACACAACTATCTACATGAAATGTGCCACCTCTCAACACCGTATCTATATGAAGAGTGCTATCTCTCAACACCTGTATCTACATGAAGTGTGCCACCTCTCAAAACCGTATCTACATGAAGAGTGCTATCTCTCAACACCTCTATCTACATGAAGTGTGCTATTTCTCCACACCTGTATCCACACAAAGTGTGCTATCTCTCAATACCTGTATGTACATGAAGTTTGCTATCTCTCAACACCTGTATCTACATGAAGTCTGTATCTACATGAAGTGGGCTATCTCTCAACACCTGTATCTACATGAAGTGTGCCATCTCTCAACACCTGTATCTACATGAAATGTGCTATCTCTCAACACCTGTATCTACATGAAGTGTGCTATCTCTCAACACCTCAGTCTACATGAAATGTGCTATCTCTCAACACCTCAGTCTACATGAAGTGCGTTGCTTCCCTGCATCTGTTTCCAGTTATCTGACCAAGCTGCCGAAAAAACCTCTGACCTCAGTATTTTCTGGAGGCGGAAAAGTTACCCATTTAAAATATCATCTTGTTTTGCACCTAAACACAAGAAAAAAATTTAAGGTACAGTAACAACCCAGTAAAATTACAGCTAAAACCCAGTGAAATTACAGTAAAAACCTAGTGAAATTACAGTAAAACTCAGTGAAATTACAGTAAAATAAAACAAACAAACAAAAAAAAAAAAAAAAAAGGAAGGGTCCTGGTTTACCTTCCTAGAAGTTTCATGCATGCATCAGGAACTCTAGATTTTTTTTTCCTTATGAATTTATGGGCAATTCCAATGAAAAACTGGATGTTTTCTCCATTTGGGCAGTTAGGAATACAGAAGACACACTTCATTGCCCTTTCTAACCAGTCCTTACGGACTTCTTGATGGTCCTCCAGTTTTTGCTAGACAGACAATTACAGCACAGTCATCGTCTGATGTGATTTTACCTTGGGTTACGAGATCTTCTTCTGCAGGTTCAGCTTGAAGTCAACATGCTGGTAAGTGTTGTCCTTTTTTACCAAAAAATGATGACAGTCATTGGTAACCTTTGACAACAACTCCAGCCTAATGGTGACTTTGAACCTCGATTGCAGCATCGATTTGCAATGTACACTTTGCCATATAATCTTGTTTACCTCCTGCTTTAGAATGAAGATCTAATTTTTACTAGTGGTTGAACTATTGACATTAAATCATGGTTGAAGTCTAATCTACAAGATTTTATTATCTGTGCCTACACATTTATCAAACTGTTTGTTGATTGTGATTTTTACAGGGTCTACTTCACTTTCTGACTGAGGATGGTACCAGTGCAACTTAAAATTACTTTTCACAGTGAACGTTGATGTATTTTTGATATTGACACAGACTAAATTAGTACTCTGTCAATTACTCCGTCACACCAACTTCCATGTCTGCAATAATGCATTTCTCCCATAAAAAGTTCAGTTTCTACTTCATCAATGTCAATATCTGATCAAGGCTATCCATCAGGAAAAATATAACGGTCCCTGCCTTGAGAGATCACACCAGCAAATTACCACCTGTCTTAAACACCCATGTCCCAGGATTCCCTGTTTGGTACTTTTTATGCTATTTATACCTGCTCTGAGAGACCACCTGGTGCTTCCTCAGGTGGTCTTGGTAGACAGGCTCCATTCCATAAGTGACAGTTAACCCTTAAAGTGCTAATCACTCCTATAGGTGCTTTCTCGTTACCATTAAACATACAATGGTTAAAAGAGTCAAATTCCTCATGAAGATACCTTTCATTCAAATACCAGCAAGCCTTGTCTGAAGCAAAAAGTAGTCTTAGTCAACAGCTTTGCTCGGGACACTTTGCGCGCAATGCACGCAAAGTGTCCAGAGGTAAGCTGTTGACCCAATCTTAAATCAGTACTTTAAGGGTTAACATGGGCAAAATTTCCGTTGTCATCATCATAATTTATTGATGTCATTATCATCACTGCTGTTGTCATGACAACTTGTTGCTATCACTGTTATCATCATTGTTGTCATCATCACCATTTACTGATGCATTGTTACCATCATGAATCAGAAAAAAAACTATTGGGATAAATATACAGTGAAAACTAGTTATAATGACACCATCTGTTCCCTTAGAAATATGTCAGATAACTGAATATATCAGATAGATGAATCAAACAACAAAGAAAATGAACTTTTACCATTCAAAACTTAATTGTGTCATTATAATAAATACATGTTTGTCGGGTATCTGAGTGCAGTTATCTGCATGCATGGATACAGGGGATGGATGGATGGATGGATGGATGGATGGATGGATGGGTGGGTGGGTGGGTGGGTGGGTTGGTAGATAGGTAGGTATAGATAGATGGATGGATGATTCAGTGGAAAGACACATGGACAAATGGATGGACAGACAGACTGACAGACAAACAGACAGATAGACTGTTTTACATTTCTGGTGCAGGATGTCCATTGTTGCAGTACTTGTTAGGATTTTCTTCAGTTTATGCAGGTGATTTAGCTGCAACTGTTTAATATCTTACAATCACTGGGACTGAATATAAGAACCCAGTTTGTTTCTTCTTCAGTTATACACTGACAGGAAGTTTAACTATGGTAAGCTATCTAGGTATAGGGTACATATTAATTCAGGGATAAGTCAATTTCTTATTTTTGCTGAATATTTAGCTTAGACAAGGAGCCGGAACTCAGAGAGACATGTATTGGTACAGGAACCAAAATATGTTCTGAGTAGTTGCCCGCTGAAGACCCTTTAACCTATTTGTCAAAACGGAGGAATGTATAAAATATGGACAACAGTACTTCAATATGTTTACAGGTTAGACAGTGACAGGTTAGCTTATGGAGAGTAAAGACTTCGGACTGCAGAATAGGGTAATGACTACCAGGACATGGTTCTAAACAAAAAGACACAAATACAACAGTTAGATAGATAGCAGTACCAACAAGACCGCCTCTACTGGCAGTGAAAAGTGGTCTCATATCACATACAGTCTTAACTCTTTAAGTGCCGAATTTTGGACTGAGTCAACAGCTTTTCTCTGCGTGCATTGGGCGCAATGTACCCAATGCGCGCCAAGAAAAGCTGTTGACCTGGGATATTTTCTCTGGAATTAAAGGCATGCTGGTACTTGAGTGAAAGATCTTTTTACGAGGAGTACGAATCTGAGATCCTCATGATAGTTCAGACTAGTTTGACTTTTATAGTACCTCGACTTTAGAGGTGATTGGCACTGACAGAGTGAAAACACAAGCAACTTGATTAAAGAAACAGATTTGTGTCATAATATGGTAATCACAGAGATAATGTGGTTTGTAATAAGAGGAGGTCTTTGGAACAGGTACTCTTTACACACATTTTATATATAGCTTCAGCCCATCCAGTTCATGTGGGGAAAAAAGAGCAGTTATGGTATGGCCTCCAGGTAACTGCAATGTATATCACTACATGTATATATTATATACATCGTCCTAATATGCTCAGGGTTCAAGTTCCAGTGAAAAGTTGCATTTATATATGGAAGTTGCTATGGTAACCTAGGAAGTTGATACTTTAGTCCGGTGCAGATGTGTTGTTATCAATGTGGACGTATGTTGAGCATCACGTCAACTTGGGCCACAACTTAACCCCCACACAGGTGTGAATAACTCGGTTATCAATACAAATACTATAGTAAACTATACGACCTGTCTGCTTTATTTCAACCAAAATGCTTAATGTCTGTCACATGTGTCTCATAAATCTTCTCTTGTGCATGTGTGTGTGCGTGTGCGTGTGCGTGTGTGTGTGTGTGCGTGTGTGTGTGCGTGCGCGTGTGTGTGTGTGGTTCCGATCTTATCACATCATGTTAGTTCTATGTAGCTACAAAGTATATTGAAACTGGAAAAAAAAAATATTGCCAAGCAAAGCATTGTATTTATTTTGCATACATAAAAATAAATACTGAAATGTGTCTTGAAATACTGCTGAATCAAATTTGACTCGTTTAGAGAATTTTGACTAATTTTATGCAAATAATGCAAAGATTGTGAGAAAGGTCAGCCCAGGGAGCCAGAGGTCATAATGACCCCAAAATGTTGCAAATTTGTTTTTGTCTTTGAAGATACTTTGTGCCAAATTTGAGCAAAATCTATGCAGTTTCTTATCATATATCTTGGAAACCATGGTGGCTGAATGGACAGACTTACAAATGATGTCCCACCCCCACCCCCTTCCAGAACAGTACAGTAGTCTCTCTTTTGAGAGACCACCTCTAGTGCCACCCAAAAGGTCGTCACATAAAGCAGGTGGTCCCTCAAAGGAGGTATAAATAACATGAAAAGTACTACAGAAAGACCTGATACTTGTGGTCTCTCAAAGGGGGTGGTCTCCCAAAGGAGTAGTCTTTCAAAGGAGGGACTACTGTATAGAAAACATGGTGTTTAACAGAGCAAGGGTCAAACCACGCCATCAATGTAACCTCCGTGTTGCTCCCACAGAAATCTCAGATTTCTGATATTATGTTGTGGTATCATTTTCCAGAGCAACACACTGAGAAACCTCTGTGGACATTAGCCCTTTCCTGCTTTGAATAAAGCTAACTGAACAGCGGCTTTGAATTTCCTTGGGGGGGGGGGGGGTCATGAGGGAGGGGGCGGGGAAGGATGGACACTATTTCACCCCGCCCACACATAAGGAAACATACAAGCCACTACGGTATGTCACATCGATAAATCTCTCCCCAAATGTTCCCTTTTAATCAAGAATATAAAACACACACACAGACAGGTAAAGAACATGTATTTATAGCGGCCTGGATTATATCAGCATGTAAGGAATAATATACTATTTGAATGAAACTGGACAGTCAACCCTTATATAATTATGTACAAGAGGCTTCAATCAGTAACTGTTCTCTCCTCCTGCATCCTCTAACAGGTGCCCCCCCCCCCCCCCCCCCCCCCCCCCACCGTTTAAAAAGGCTACACTGAGCACAAAAGGGTTACTGCATGATGTGGTTACTGGTCCAGGTAGCCTATGGCAATCACACCCATGGTGCCAGTGGACTGCAGTCGGGCCGCTATCGGACCAACACTGGCCGGCCATCACTACCACACTGATCCCCACACAAGCCGGTAAAGCTGCCCTGAGCCTCCTGCTGTCCCCCAGTTGTCCACTCAAATCCTTCCAGTTTTCCCATAGAATGATCAATTAAATGTGTGTCCCTACTTCAGCATCGTCACTCGCAATGGATGGTCTTCCACATTGAGTGGCGGTTTTGGTACAAATCTTGGAATTTACTTGAAGAAATTGTGCAGTCGGGCTGAGTTATACACACCTACCCTCATCACAGTCTGTCTGAATGGCATCCTTGCACAAGTTCCGAGATCATTTACTTCTCATCAGGACTATATGGCAGCTCCTTCACCTTTGAAACTTCTCAGCCTTGCATGTAACATAATGGACCATATACATGTACCATACCCAACAAGTTAAGCCCCAAATCAAATAATATCGACGAAGGCTGACCGTAATTCCCTGCAGTCGAGGTGCACATTTAGAGCCATATTTATTTGCATAAAGTTCTGATGCATATTATTCAGAGGTACGAGGATCATGAGAGTTTTTTACTGGTCTCATGTTTGGCAGTTTTCAAGGGTCATTCATATTGGAAAAGGAATACAACGGTAGCTGCTATTTATGACCACCCCCAAAAAGTCAGACAAAGGTGGTCACACGTGGCAGGTGGTCTTTCATTGCAGGTAAATTAACAAAGAAGTTAAAGGTCAGTGTCAGGAAAAGGCTGGGGTTAAAAATTAATGCGGTCTCTGATGAGAGGTGGTCTTTTGAGCAGGTATCACTGTGCTTCGATAATATTACAAGTATTCATCGAAACAGTCTTCAGTAGTATATCAAGCTACCACATTTTTTTCTAAAAAACATGTTTGCCCACTTTGCTTACAGGCTTTTTGAACAATAATAGCTAGAGCTTGAAAAACTCTACTCTGATCATCTCCTTTTTATGACATGCAAACTCAGGATTTCCTTCCACGTATACGCCAACGAGCTTCAATAGTAGTTTATGAGTGAAAACTGATCAGGCAGTGAAAACTTACACATATTGAAATCTGCCCTCCCTGACAGGAGAGTTAATTAAGTGCATAGCCAATCAGCTGGCTCCCTTGGCATACTGTATGCTGGGTCCGGGCAAAGATGAAATACACACTCCTGGTGGTCCCTCAAAATATTGCCGAGTTGCCAGGGCAGCAACCAAATGCAAGCCACTAATTGCTCGCCACTGATTATTAATTGAGCTTTAAGTACATTGTCAAAGAAGTGGTCGGCTTATTACACTTATCAATCACCCACCAACTCCTTGAAATCAGACCATTCTAGCTATCAATCGCACTCTTCTCACAGCCACAAACTGTCGTTCTTGAAGTGGCCCACCGCCAACTTCTCAACATATGATGAAGTAGGTAAGTGTACCCAGTGTTTCCAATAAATGTACAGCAAAATGTTGAACAAAGCCAACAGTGACTATGAAAACATCAATGGGTCATTAACCCCTTCTCTCTTAAGGCCCCAAACCCCGCCCGACACTGTATACGCCTAAGAGTCCTCACTCTTGCAAGAAGTGAGAGACAATGGGTCCAAAAAGAGAAGATTGGGTCTTAATAATTCTCTCGGCATACAAGAGGCAAGTACTATGCCATCATTTAAAAATTCCAATAAGGACTGGAGAGAAGACTGGAGTAGAAGCCAAAATACATACTAACGACTTTGCACCAGTTATTGTACATTGGCAGCAGTCCCTCTGGCTGCTGGCTACGGCATCACAGGCGTTGGAATGCGTACACCTTGGGCTGCTCTGACATCATAACACGTACAGCTTAACACCGCGTTTGTCACCTGAATATAATTGACTGCAAGTTGAAGCGTAGAATCAGCCTTGTGGTTCTTTACACAGGCCAAGTGCTTATATTTTGGAGGCTGTTTCGTGGGCTCGTCTTTTGTTTTCATATGTTTTGACGCTAAGTGAAAAATACAGCCAAGAGAGTGTGTGACGTACAGCACAGGACTTGGAGGTTTATGTCCACATCGTAATTAAACCTTTGCCTTGTATAAAATACTAAGACTTGAGCACTATACTTGTAATGATTGATTTCGTTTTATACATGCCAAAGAATACATTGCAGTAATCATATAAACACTAACTGAATTGTGAAAGTTCTGTATCGCTTTAACAAAACTTGCCTGTATTGATGTTAAGTTTCTTTTTCCTCCTCCTCCTCCTTCTCCTCCTTGTCTCCTCCTCCTCTTCTTTTTTTTTTTTATTTGCCCAATAATTTAATTCCCATAAATCTTTCATCCCTGTCTCTCAACTAAATTTTAGGGGGGGGGGGGTGCATGTTTAGGATGTTTTGCTTAGTTTTTAATAAACTCTTAATGTTCACTTTGTAAGTGCCATCTTTGAAAACAGTCACACAACTGTGTATCCAGCCTGTTGTGACAAAGCCACCTATCACATACTTCCAAAAGCCACCTACCATACGCTTCCAAAAACACCACCCTAATGGGGCAGCAATTTAACTCACTTTGCCCTTGAACTGGCCAAAACTGGCTGGGCTTCAAATGTTGTCTGCTTCAATGTTTTCAACCAATTTCAACAGCAATGACAAACAGTCTGAAAAAGACTAGTAACAGAGCTTCGGCGCTCACCCTCCCACTTTTCAGCACCTGCCGGAGGGAGATCTCCCACTTTCAACATAGGCTAGCTTGGAGGCTCTGTAGTATACGAGACCTATCAAGACAAGATGTCGCTAGTTTACAGTTTTTTTCTTGGCATGGGTTGTGTCTCCCAACCCATACCAAGAAAAACTGCTAACTTAATCTAAACTCTTTCAATGCAAACTGCGACTTGCACTCCGTAAACGGAACTTCTCTGAATCATAATAAGGATACTATTTATGACCTTTCATTCAAGTACCAGCATGCCTGTAGTTACACAGAATATAATCTTCTGGGTCAACAACTTTCTTCGGTGCACTTTGGGCACACTAGCATGCCTGTTGTTATGCAGAATATTATTGTCCAGGCCAACAGCTTTCCCCAGTACTTCCGGTGCAATGCACCACCCAAAGCGTGCCAAGGTATAAGCTGTTGACTCAATCCAAAATGTAACACTGAAAGATTTAAGCTGTCTTTTAATTTTAGGCAGAAGAAGGTTAAATTACCTGTCAAAACTACACAACCAGGAGTATGTATTCTCTATGTTTCTGATTCCCTTTCAGAACAAAGACTCCGTCTTTTCTTTATTGCTACATCCAAGATGGGGGCTCTCTCTTTGAGGCCATGCATAATTACTTCTGTTCCATGTCTGACAGCCCGTCATTTCTGATGATGGAGGGAAGAAATACAATGCAAAGTCAATTTTCTACATATAGCAAAATGAATAAACTAATGAATCTTGCCACTCACTATTGGCTGTAATTTGAGCTTGTGTCCCTTAAATGACCATATATCTTCTGTGTTGTCTTTGCATTCTTGGAACTGCCTAAACGTGATCCCTGGTGTAGCAGGAGTTCAAACAACAGTGATGAACATATACAGTCCCATGCACATAAAACGAGAGAACTTTTTGCATACAAGAAAACACAAAAGGGCATCAAAAAGCACCGAGGGCTACTGACATGAAACACAATTAATTACAAACAGTACACCTGCCTTATGATGGGCAAAGACTCAGTGATTTTCCAAACTGCAAAACCAGGCAGAGAAAATCGACACATTTTAAGTCCATAACCAGACAGACAGCGGCCGACTCCACACTTTGGGCCTGGCAGATCACAGGAACTGTACATCTCCATGGTCAACAGTACACCTGCCATGTACAGCCATCTCGCTTTGTACACAGTGGTACGTGCCAGTAAACACCATTCCTAGTGGTCCCTGCTGGTAAGGCCATTCCAAATGCACCAGAAATAGCCTTTTGGGGGTGGGTCGGTTGGGGGAGGGCTCCTCTCATGGAGGAAAATACAATGACATGTTTGCTGTATGGAGACGTGGCTTCTGCGGACAGGTGCCTCTGGTCACAAAGGCCCAATATAAGAGCTGGAGCAGCTGATATGTACAAAAATGGTCTTACACTAAAGGGCTTTTACAAGACATAATAAAAGCATATTGGAGGGTGGTCTTTCTGACAGGTACCCCTGTGCCGTGCTTTCAGTACACCTGAATCGCCATATAATTTCACCTACCGTTAAGGACCACTTTCATCAAGGGACCCTGACACAGCCAAGCAATATATCAATATCTAAGCTTATGAATTTGAAAGTTTTCCTCAGGTCTTAAAGACAAGGTCCCACTGAATAACATGGCTGAAATTGAACTTGACCATGCAGCGTCCCTCAATACATGCACTCTACAACCACTCGGTCACTACTTGGTGTTTTGCCAACCAGCCCTGAACATTGTAGGCAGAGTACAGTTGTGAATATTGGTCTACATAGGGTTAACACTGGTCCACATGGGGTTAATACTGGTCCACATGGGGTGAATACTGGTCCACATAGGGTTAATACTGGTCCATATGGGGTTAATACCAGTCTACATGGGGTTAATCAACTGATGTGTGAGCGAACGCAGATCAGAACATACCATTCACCAAAGACCATGGAACTGACACAAAGTCCCTATCTCTACGTCAGATATAAATAGACTCACACATTAAACATATACATGGATCAACAGCATATATATACAGCCAAACTGTGTGTGTGTCCTTACCAAGCGTGCATCTACTCGATACATACCCAACATTCATAAGTATGGTATCCATAGTGAAAGAGTCGCCGCTCATTGTCCGGGTAAATCCACCCAAACTGCATCAGACTGCCCATGCCCATCGTCCGTCCTCACTCTAGTTTATGTAACACTCTACCCCAGGTATAGTCCACACACTGCTAATATGCAATGTACACCGGCCCGGCAAATATCAATCACTCAGTCCTTTTTTTTTCCTGCCAGTCCGAAGTCACCATCCCAGCTCCCTTATTTGATATTGAGCTGTGAAGCCTTCTGAAGGAGCAGTCCCCTGGTGTTCAGTCATGCATAACATTAACCACAGAGTCATTGATCCATGACACCACAGCATATCCCACACACAGCCATAAATACATGTGTCACGTGGTGAAAGTGAAAGTGAAAGCTGGGTGGTAGAGATGGATGTGGCCAGTGTCCATCCTTCCATTATACAGGTTGCGCTGTTCACGTGGCAACGCATAGACAAGTAGTACCCTGGGTAACTGGTAGACTGGCCAGTGATTCAGGCGGCTGTCTCACACTCCAGCCTCCCTGTGCCTGTCCCACACGGCCACTCGATCCATTGTCGATACCAGCAGGGCCTCTCATGCAGTCCACCTTTCACCGTTTTCTTGCACAATCCCTGAATCTACTTCATTCACCCCCAGGCCCAAATTATTACTTTCTCCCCTCATCTCGTAGTCGGTCGTTTGTGTTCTCCAGCTCAGTGCTCTCCATTGATGGCCGCTAGACCATCACAACAGTTGTATTTAGGCCACACATGAGCTGATATTCTTAACTAGCATCACAACCATCAACCTTCCACACAAGGCATGAATCGCCAGGTCCGGCTCCTTTCTCCACTTCACCTTGCCTCCATTTTTGAAGCCATACATATAATTCATTTCTTTTTTTATGTTTTGTGTTGTCCCACATGTTCTCGATTCCATGCCAATTAATACTATTCTGTGGGTTTAATTAGCAGCACTCACACGGAAATTCTTGATGCCACATGGACACATACATCATAGGTACAAAAAATGCTTTGCGGTGGCTATTAATGCACAGTCTTGCCGTCAGGGTTGGACAATGACACAATCATCGTCCAGATCACTCGCATCTTCTTCTCTTCCTCAGCGATACACTTCTACTCATTAACCCCCTTTGGATCACATTATCCTGATATGCCACACATTAAATGTCTCTTCAGTGCTACATGCTTCAAGCTAACATTCAGTGTTAAGTTCAACGTCTTATTAACATAAAAAAAAAGGAAAGAGAACTGAAGATGAAATGACACAGGATAACAGGGTTCCAATAGCTCTCCTCAGCAGGAGGACTGGCACTTCATGCCAACCTACGGCAGGAAGTTATTGACAAAAACAACAGGTAGACAGGGTGTCAATATGTCATGACAGAGAGTCAACATGACAGCAATAAAATGTATGATCAGTGAGTCATTCTCCATCTACACTTGTTGACTTAACAGTTGGCTTCACAAGAAAGACATCTGGGTGAAAAAAAAAAAAAATCCCAGCGAGTGGGTCAGTATCAACAGAGGCACATCTGAATTATCTGTCCCAGAGGTATTGCTTTTATTGTAGGAAAATGCACCTAGTTCCTAGGAGTTCCAAATTGCAGTAAAGAGCTTGGTTACAATGTTTTAAAATGTACAGCTTCCCCCACCCCCACGTGCGCGCACACACACACACACACACACACACACACGCACACACACTTGTGATACATACAACTGGTCTGTCTTTAACCCTTTTCTGCTAATATAAACAAAAATTGCCCCGACATAAATTTTTATCTGCCGTTATGGTTTTACTTAAATTTCTCATTACTAGGAAACATTTTTGCTGAGATCTGTAGTATGTAAGGGATGGTTCAACGTTTTCATCATTTTTTAATTAGTACTTACCATACTCAAGGGGGGGGGGGGGTTAAATGGGTCTGTACACTTTCACAGAATGTGGAAAATGGTGGTCAAATTTTGGCCTGTTTTGTGCATTTTTGCTATGATTTTGGGGGGAAATTTGTCATTTTTAAAGTACTAATTTGGGGGGAGGGAGGGGGGTCATGGAATTTAGTACCCTAAGTACTAATTCAAAAAATGATGATAACGTTGAACGATCCATACAGCCATTCATGATGGCACACATACTAAGTCAGCAGCTTTCCTTGGCACAGGTTGGACCCAAGCCACACCAAGACCAGGTATTGCCGGAGTAGCTTAAATATAACTTTCAGAAAGATGTTATCTCGTCATAAAAATTAAAATGGGGGGGGGGGGGGAGACACCAGTATTTTATGTATGTCTGTTATGGCAATATCAAGGGTCTGTGAATGGGAAATTTACCAGAAATTGAAGCATTTTAGTGCTCAGACTTCTCCATCAACACCTGGCCTGTGCTCACCAGTCTCCCTGCAAGCATCGATCTCTACCATCTTTTCTTTATTTTCGTCAAACATAAATTTCTCCTGCTGGAACAAATCTTTTTTGTCCCAGGATGTTGACAGGTACATTGGAAGCATAGCCAGAAATTGAAGAAATCCTTCCCCTCTGCTACAATAAATAAAAGCTTTGGACAATTCTTTAGCACGCAATTTTGAGACCAATATTTACATGGGTCGCATTCAGATTTGAAGTCAAATCATTCTTGAATGCACTGACGATTTCATAAAATGGTGTAAGCGCAGCGAGAATTTATCATTCCCATTCAGCCGCTGAATAGCGTGCCCCGCTGCAGGAAAGAGCTGGCTCCAATGCCATTACAAACGTTTTGTGTGCTCCACCTAAAAAAAAAGCTTGCTTTTTCCTTACACATAAGCCCTTCATCTCTTCTGGAAAAAAAAAAAAAAAAAAAAAAGAGGGAGAGAGAAAAAATCAAAACCAAATATCCAAGCCATACTTATAATTATGACTTGCCATTACAGCACTATTGCAGTTGAAAGTGCCACCTTTGTGCCCAGATGAGGGGCGGCTAATTACATAGGTTAACATGCCGATGGCAAGGTTTTCATGCAGGTGATGTGTGAGGGACCTGCATGCCATTTACACAATTAACTTACTTTGTATTAATG